>REGO01000634.1:139251-213920 GCA_010120015.1 Rhombomys opimus
GGCTTCCTCTGTGAGCCAGGATATGGGCATGGAACCCTCAATGGCGGCTAAAGAAAACCCAAGCCCTGTATTCCTTTATTACTTTCTTGCGAAACTGGGCTTACTCTTCCTTGTTCTTCCTTGCCAAGGCCTTTTCCTTCCTTATACCCCATCCTTTTCATAATATCAACCGCTTGTTGAGAATATTCATTGGTCAATGCTAATCCTAAATCCTGCAAAATATCTCTTCCCCAGAGATTGACAGGGAGAGGAAGAACATATGGTATGAAACTTTCTGTTTGACCTTCCTGTGCTTGCCACATCAAAGAATGTGAACTAACCACAGGGCTGGCCTCATATCCCAACCCTTGTAAGGAGTGGGATGATTGTGTAACACGCCATGCCTTAGGCCACCAGGTGGAAGAGATAATACTTTTATCAGCCCCTGTGTCTAAAATACCAGGAAAACTTTTTCCTTCTATCTGTAGCTGTAGGGTAGGTCTAGTTTTAAGATCAACTACCAAATGAGCAAAATCTGTTCCTGTGGAACCGAGTCTTTTTGTGCCCCTTGGTATCCCGGTGGATGGGAAACAGTCATGAAGACTTGGGAGAAGTACTAATTGAGCAATCCTATCTCCAGGAGAAATAGAAAATATGCCTTGGGAGCAGGAACAAAGCACCTGGAGTCGTCCCGTAAAATCCTGATCTAATATTCCAGGATGGACCGTAAGTCCTTTTAGAGTGAGAGAGGAGCGACCCAAAATAAGACCAACACTTCCTTCAGGCAGGGGGCCTTTAAACTCCACTGGTACAGGTCGCACCCCCATGTGTGGCGTTAATAAGAATTGGGAGGTGGAACAGAGGTCCAGCCCTGCTGATCCTCTTGTTGCTCTACAGCTGGATAAACCCTCCTGTTGCCTGCCTGTGTCCCATATCTTTTGGGGCCCTGAGACCTGGGGCCCTGGGGCCCATTTTTTGGAACATTTTCATCTCTCCTCAGAGGGGGTGTCATGCTATATAAGTTTTCCCTGAATATCTCTGACTGAGCGGCATTCATTAGCCCAGTGATTGCCTTTTCTACACTTAGGGCAAAGTCCAGGAACTTTCTTTTGCGCAGACGCACGACAGTCCCCTTTTAAATGACCCATTTTGCCACAGTTAAAACAAACTTTATTGTTTCCAGAACTTGGGTGGCCCTTGTTATGTAATATGGCTGCCGCCAGGCTGGCATTGGTAAGCGGGCCTCCGAGTCCTCGGCAAACTTTTATCCAATCTGTTAGCCCTTTGCTCCTTCTGGGGGTAATGACTGCCTTGCATTCTGGTGAAGCATTCTCATACACCAGTTGTTCTATCATTGGTCGGACCCGTTCCGGGTCTCCAAATATTTTATCTGCTGCGTCTGTCATTCTGGCCACAAAATCTGAAAACGGCTCTTGAAGACCCTGGACAATCTTTGTCAAGTGACCTTCGGTCCCACCCTTCTTCGAAAGGGCTTTCCATGCTTTAATGGCAGCAGCAGATATTTGGCCGTACGCTCCCCAATCATAATCTGTCTGTTGCTGAACATGTGGACCTTGTCCTGTTAGTAGCTCAAAGGTCCAGTGTCGTTGATTGTCTTCTGCACTAGCATTAGCCCTAGCTTGGGATTGACAGGCATCATGCCATAAAGCTTTCCATTCCAAATACACTCCCATGTTGGGGAGGGCAGCTTTCACTACAGTCTGCCAATCATTTGGGGTCATTGCTGCAGAGCCTAGCCTCTCAAGCTGCATAATTGTAAAATTAGCATCCACCCCGTACTTATTAACTGACTCTGCCAGTTCCTTGACTAGAGGGTAATCTACAGGCATGTGGACACAGCCTCCCTCCGCATCTTCAAATACTGGAAAAGTCTGAAAAATTTTGTGTCTATCTTTTGCTGACAAGAAGGAATCAGGACAGTGCCTCCCGGTGTAGGGTGGAGAAGTACTAGGTACAACGGGAGCGGCCGGCTGAGAAAGTGTGCTGTTCCTGCTACCTATACCACTCTGCTTCCGATACAACAGTAATGGCCGACCATCCGGGTGGTATCGTTCTTCCTCATAGTGGGCTGCTTCCTCCTCTAAGTCTGACTCCTTGGAGGGGCTTAACTCCTCCGACTCAGAATTGTCAATTTCTAAAGCCTCTAGATTTTTTTTATCGGATAGAGAGGCTCCTTTTTAAATTTTTCCTTTTCTCCTCTGGGTTTCTCTCCCAGGGCGTCCTTTCCCTTATCTTTTGCTTCTGCAGCTTTAACGCCCACAGAAGGGCCTTTTTTCTTAGAGACGTCTCTATTTTTACCCATTGGGGCCCCTAATCTTTTATCACGTTCTGTTTCTGACATGCTGTCCTGTACCTCCTCCAACACTCCCCGACCAGCCTTAATAACCAAAAGAAAAAGGACAAAGGCTACAATCGCAACAGGGAAGGCAATAAGCGCTCCAGCTGGCTGGGGTGAAAGATGGGATAAGTCAAAGTCAAACATGCCTCTCAAAGCTCACCCAAATGCTGCAGTTCTGAATCCTCCCCGCGAATGAGGGGTCTCCTTGGCACCCGGCGATGGCAGGCTCCTGGCGTCCCGGGTTTTCGGCACCAGATGTTGCGACCCGCTTAACCATCTCACCAGCAAGAACGCACACGGATAACAGGATCCTTCTGCAGCAGGCTTTATTATCATGCAATGAACAGGAGGAAGACCCCAGGCCCCAAAGTGGTGCTGCTTAAATAAGCCTGATCACACTTAAGTGACATGGAGTGACGTGTCATACCCTGATTGGCTGCTTACTCATTACCCGTCTGACGGCCCGGGGTGGGGCAGTGGCTTGGCGTGCTTTTGCAACTCGCACATGTGCTCTTAGAGGTTGTTACCAGTACAGAGACTGGATGCTGGCGCCATCTTGTAATGGCGTCTAAACCTCGGCTCTCCACAACAGCTCACAATTAAAATACAGAAGTTAGGTGTGCAGTCATAGGCATTAAAACTACATGCAAAAGACTTCGGGAGGAGTTCACTAGTGAGAAGACTAGGAGGTGCTCTGGGAAGGACAGATCTCTAGAGATTATTAAGGGATCAGTGAGTGTATTGATGTGCTCCTTCAGAGATGAGCAATACACTGATTACTTCTGTCCTCAATGCCCATGAACACATACTTTTGAATTATGATGCATCTCATTACTTAAACTGAACATTTCAGTTTATGGAGACAATTTTTGAAAAAAAAAAATGCTTCCAATTTAGGAAATACATATAAGTGAAAATTTGTATTCAAATCACTGTCTTCATAAATAGTTATGAATTTGGTCAATAAAAATATTTATTGTTAATATATAATTTGAGGTATGATATGGAATTTAGTCATGTGCTATGTTAACGAAAATCTTCAGCTTTTTGTTTTTTACCTAGTTGTAGGCTCAGGAAGCCTTTTGGTCAGGTTCATTGTGTAGACTCTTTCCAACAGCATCTTTTCTTGTAATTTTGATGTCTTACTTACAAGATTCGTATGTCCTCTGTTGAGCGTCTTGTTGACAACTCAGATTTGCTGGAGTGTTTTTGCTTATATAGTCAAATTATTAATTATTTTCAGTAATTCCAGTTCACAGGTCTCTGTGTTCTACAAATCAATTATGTGCTGGCAAGAGGAACCTCTGGGGAACAACCAAAGCTAATAGGAAGAGCCTGTAATATTTTAGAGTGCTTTGGAGAATTGAAAAACAACTCATAAGATAATTCCTCTTGATTGTTGTTAGGATTGTTGCCATGATTGTTGTTAGATTGTCTACTGCTCTTGGCACTACTAGCTCAGATGGGAAATTTTCATTTAAATTATATATTCATATTTACACTGATTTATGTGTATTATACATTTAGGCAGATAACTGATTATATGATTCATTTTGACTTTTTGAGACACCAATATTGTTATTTTTCCATATGAGGGAGAAACTAACAGTCTGCCACAGGTATGACACATTTGAGCCACAATGACCAGCATGACATAATCACCATAAGAGCACAGTCACAGCACATAAGACTTGGAGGAATCTAACAGCTGGACAACAGGAAATCATGTGTGTCACTTGTGTCACTTGAAACATGTCCAGCTACTCAAGACTGGTGAAGTCACTGATCTTCAAGAACTATCTACAGTTACATCATTATTAAACCAGCATAATCCCTAACTTCACTTAAATATTTGTTCTTATACCCACAGATAAATATAATCATCAATCCTCATCAAATAAATAGATAAAGACCATTACAAAAATACAAAGTCATTCAAAAATATTAATTAAGAAGCCAATCCCAACTGGTACATCTGTAATACAACTCCTACACATAGGGTTAAGGGATCATTTCAGAAGACAGACTTGAAGACTTGTAAGAGCCAGAAGAACAGGGCATTTGCTGTGAGATTGTGTTTCACAACATGACTTCCTAAATATGACCTGAATAAGAGCAGGTCAAGGGAAAGACCCGTTAGTCCTCAGCACTACACAAAGAACTACAGAGGCAAATAAGGAATCAAGACAGTAAAAGGAACACATCAATTGGTTATCAAATGCCAAATGGTATTTGATAATTTTACATATATAAATATATACAGATATACATATATGTAAAATTATGCCTCTTACCAGTTTATGTTTATGTGTATATTTGTGTGTGTGTGTGTGTGTGTGTGTGTGTGTAACAAGTAAGTAAAGAATACCTTGAATTTGAAGGAGCATGGAGATACACGGGAGATATATATTGGCGGGAGAATGTAAATGGGAAATAATTATAATTTCCAAAAGTAATAAGAAATGGAAGAGAGAATTTTTCCCAAGTGAACACATTGGTACATTTTAATGTAACACTTTTAAATGATGAAAAGTAAACATGTAAACCCAAGAACTGTTTTTATTAGAAAATCAAAAAGATAGACAAACCCCTGTTCAAAGTAATTAAAAGGCAAAGAGAAACTCTCCAAATCACCAAAATCAGAAATGAGAAGGGGGACATAATGACAGACTCTGAGGAAATCCAAAGACTCATTAGGTCCTACTTCAAAAGCTTATACACAACAAAATTTGAATAGCTAAATGAAATGGACAATTTTCTTGATAAATTCCATTTCCATAGATGAATCAAGACAAGGTAAATACATTAACTAGTCCAATATCAGGTAAGAAAATAGAAGCTTACCCCGGGTCCTTTTTCTTGTTCATCTTCTTTAGGTGGACAGATTTTAATGTAAATATGTTTATACTATCTTATAGGTCTAGTACCCGCTTATAAGTGAGTATATGTCGTGTGTGCTTTTCTGCTTCTGGGATACCTCACTCATGATGATCCTTTTCTAAATCCCACCATTTGCCTGCCAAATTCATTATTTTCTTGTTTTTAATTGCTGAGTAGTAGTCCATTGTGTAAATGTACCATAATTTCTGTATCCATTCCTCTGTTGAGGGACATCTGGGTTGTTTCCAGGTTCTGGCTATTGTGAATAAAGCTACTACAAACATGATTGAGCAAATGTCCTTGTTGTGTACTTGAGCATTTTTTGGATATATGCCTAGGAGTGGTATGGCTGGATCTTGAGGAAGCACTATTCCTAGTTGTCTTAGAAAGCACCAGATTGATTTCCAGAGGGGTTGTATAAGTTTACATTCCCACTAGCAATGGAGAATAGTTTCCCTTTGTCCACAACCTCTCCAGCATGTGTTATCACTTGAGATTTTTATCTTAGCCATTCTGATGACTTAGAAAGACAAATGGGATGGAAATTGGAAGTAGGAGAAATCAAATAACAGGACAGGAGCCTACCACAGAGGGCCTCTGAAAGACTCTACCTAGCAGTGCATCAAAGTCGACGTTGAGACTCACAACCAAATGACCACAATGACCAAGTAGGCTTCATGCCAGGCATGCAGGGGCTCATTATAAGGAAATCACATGTAATCCAACATATAAACAAACTGAAAACACAGACAAACACATGATCATCTCCTTAGATGCCATTAACATAATGTTTTTACAGTATTTTCACAAAATTTCTACAGAATTCAGAAAGAGACTGTATAAGAGACTTTAAAATAAAAGTAACGTTTTTATTTTGTACTTGAATAAATTATGTATATTTTAAATTTTCTCTATGGAAAGTACATAACAGGTAATTGCTCAAATTCTCACACTAATACACACTCTTTTACTTAATATGAGCATTGTTTATGACTCAGAAACCATAACTTTTCTGAGTCATATTTTGTGGTTTTCTATTAAAAGTGCAAAAATCATACACAGCTAGGTATATAATCAAATCTCAATATATAGCGTACATAGAACCTATAACTGTAAAATAACTGACTCTCTGGATTATGTATATAATTATATCTACAAATGGGGTATATACATGTAACATACTGTATATTATATTAAAATACGGATTATCTGTCAGATTTGAGTGTTCACACATATACACAAATACACTCAAAATCTATCATTGCATAGGTGACATAAAAACATAACTTGCAAAAGCAATCTTTTATCATTACTCGTCCAATCAGATTTTGATGAAAAGAGGCATATGTGATAGAGCGACTCTTTAAGTGCTGGTATGTAGTTAGAAGGATTTGTTTTAAGCACCTTTCTAAGTGAAAGGGTGGCTACATTAAAAATTGTAGCCAGTTAATATTGATGGAAATATCAGTGGTCCAGTCTGACAAGCAATAAAATTTTCTTGTCTAGTAATGTTTTTTTTTTTGTTTTTGATTTTTTGTTTTGTTTCGTTTTTGTGAAATTATCTTGATACGCAACTTGTCTTTTGTAGTACACTATACTTTGAAATGAGATCATTGAATTTGGTGAGGTAAGATTATTTTTTTCCATTTTAAGTTAAATCAATTTTTTTGTCGTCTGATATCCACAGAGGTTCTGATACTTATGAATTTTAGAAAGTTGTAATTGATTTAAAAATTGCAAAACAACTAAATCTGATATCAGCTGAGTTATTTTTTCCACAGTGTATTTGGTCCATGTAATCTAATGTTCTATAATTTTTAAGTACAAACAAGATAATATCTGAAGACTAAAGGAGATTCGTGATCATGAAGATAAACAAAAAGGAAGTTTGGATCCATAGCTCTGGTTTGCTTGGACAAACCACTGATTTTGCCACAGCATACATGCATTAGAATTTCTAGTGACAAAATATTTCATTATAGATTTTTTATAATGTCATCTAATACTCCTCTTCAACACTTTATCTTAATATTTTGAGTAATTAGCAAATGCCTGACTTTTCTTCATTTGGATGTTATCCCCTAATAATTAATCATGATTATACAGACTACAAAACCATTATTTTTTTCTTTTCTTTCTTTATTTATTTGAGTCATGACAGTGTTGGTTTATGTGCTTCTAATTTTAACAGTGTATTTTAACCACTTCGCAATGCTTCAGTCCCTGTTCTAAAAACAGCCATAATGATAATTGTAACATTTCCAGAAAGATTAGCTAACATATGTATTACTTATTTATGGTATTTAAAAATTTTGAAATCATAGAAATATGGAAGATAATTATATTTACAGTGAGGAGAGAAAAAAGAGAGGAAAGAAGAGCAGGAAGCAGAAGAGGTGGGGAGAGAGAAAGAGAGAACAAGAAGAAAAAGGAGATGAGAGGAGAGAACAGAAAGGCAGTGACATTTTACAGTTTTCCACAGTAAGGAGAACAGATGTTGAAATCTAACACACAGTAAGGTGTCTATACTTAACAGTCAGCAATAATGTACTGCATACATAAGAATAACTAAATCCACTTCAAACATCTCTTCTTAAAAATCAGAATAAAGAGGGAACAAGTCAGGAGCCTGACACAGAGGACCTCTGAAAAGCTCTGCACTGCAGACTATCAATGTAGATGCTGAGACTTATGGGCAACCTTTGGGCAGAGTGCAGGGAATCGTAGGAAAGAAGTGGGAAACCATAAGATCTGGAGAGGACAGGAACTCCACAAGGAGAGCAACAGAACCAAAAAATCTGAGCACAGGGGTCTTTCCTGAAACTGCTCTTCCAACCAAGGACTATGCATGGAGATAATCTAAGACCCCTGTACAGATGTACCCCATGGCAGTTCAGTATCCAAGTGGGTTCCATTGTAATAGGAACAGGAACTGTCTCTGACATGAACTGATTGGCCTGCTCTTTAATTACCTCCCCCTGAGGGAGAAGCAGCATTACCAGGCCACAGAAGAAGACAAGGCAGCCATTCCTGATAAGACCTAATTGAGTAGGATTAGAAGGAAGAAAAAGAAGTCCTCTCCTATCAGTGGACTTGGGGAGGGGCATGCATGCAGAGGGTGGAGGAAGGGAGGGATTGGTACGGGAGGAGGTAGGGAACCACGGGAGGGGGATACAAAGTGAGTAAAGTGTAATTAATAAAGAAAAAAATAAAAAATAAAATAAAAAAATTTTCTTCTATTGACCTTGGGCTTGTTTGGAGGTTCTAGCAGGGGAGCGCAGCTACTCATGTACCCTTGACCTAAAACCAGTCTTCCTCTATTTGGGGAAACTCAAGTGACAACATATGCTGAAGAGGTTGTGGAGAAAGGAGAACCCTCCTCCATTGGGAAGATAAACTTGTACAACCACTTTGGAAATTAATCTGGCGATTTCTCAGAAAATTGGGACTAGTGCTACATCAAGATAACAACTATTCTACTCCTGGGCTTATAGCCAAAAAATGCTCAACTGTAAAAGCACATTCACTCAACTGGGAAATAAACTAAATAAAGAACAGATACAGAAATTGTGGTACATTTACACAATGGAACACTACTCAGATATTAAGAACAAGAAAATCATGAAATTTACAGTCAAATGGATGGAACTAGGAAAGATCACCCTGAGTGAGGAATCCCAGAAGCAGGAAGACAGACATGGTATATACTCACTTATAAGTAGATATTAGTCACATAATAGAAACATATATAAACATATAATATAAACATATAAGCATACTATAAACATATAAACATACTAAAATCTACAGACATACAGAAGCTAAAGAACAAGGAGGATCTTATCACAGATGTCCTCTAAAAGACTCCAAACCAGCAGCGGATGGAAGCTGATGGGAGACTTACAGCCAAACTTTAGACAAAGTGCAGGGAGTCTTATGAAAAAAAGGGAATATAAAAGGAGCCAGAGGGTACAGGAGGACTTCCCCTATCAGTGAACTAGATAAGAGGGATAGGAGAGGAAGAAGGGAGGGAAGGTGGGACTGGAAGTAGATGAGGGAGGG
Organism: Rhombomys opimus; assembly: GCA_010120015.1. Classification (NCBI taxonomy): domain Eukaryota; kingdom Metazoa; phylum Chordata; class Mammalia; order Rodentia; family Muridae; genus Rhombomys; species Rhombomys opimus. The sequence goes on from REGO01000634.1 coordinate 148,532, forward strand.
GGCTGCAACTGGGATACAAAGTGAATAAAATGTAAATATTATTAATAAAAATAATAATTTAAAATTTTCTTTTATGTTTCTCCCTTCATCACATATTAAATGTACTCATGCTTTCCATAATATGATGGTGTATGTGTTTAAATGGTTACATGTTTGCATTTAATTATTTTTATTTTATGTATTTAAAATTTTCAATCTTGAAATTGATATTTATAAGGGAATAAATGCCCTCGAAAATAAGAGTTCTTATCAAGTTTTTAAAATTGCAAACTTTCTGTATCCATTCCCAGTTGAGGGACATCTGGGTTGTTTCCCGATTGTGGCTATAACAAATAAAGTTGTTACAAACATGTTTGAACAAATATCCATGTTATATATACCTAAGCATGTTATAGATGTATGCCTAGGAGTGCTATACCTGGATCTTGAGGAATCTCTATTCTTAATTGTCTGAGAAAGCACCAGATTGATTTCCAAAGTGGTTATACAAATAAACACTCCCACCAGCAGTGGAGGAGGGTTCCCCTTTCCCCACATCCTCCACAACATGTGATGTCTCTCTTGAGTTTTTGATCTTAGCCATGTGTGTCAGGTGAAATCTCAGGGTCGTTTTCATTTGCAAATAACAGAGAAACACTTAAAGAAATGCTCAATGTCTTAGTCATCAGGGAAATGCAGAATAGGGAAATTCTCAATAGAGAATTCTCTGTTTAGCTCTGTACCTCAGTTTTTAATCGGATTACTTGATTTGTAGCTTTTTAACTTCTTGAGTTCTTTATTTATTCTGGATATTGGCCCGCTGTCAGATATAGGGTTGGTGAAGATCCTTTCCCAGGCTCTAGGCTGTCATTTTATTCTGATGACAGTATCCTTAGCCTTATAGAAGCTTTTCAGTTTCATGAGGTCCCATTCATTGATTGTTGATCCTTAGAGCTTATGCTATTGGTGTTCTGTGCAGGAAATTGTCTCCTGTGACACTGAGTTCAAGGCTCTTCCCCACTTTTTCTTCTAACAGGTTTAGTGTGTCTGGTTTTATGTTGAGGTCTTTGACCCACTTGGACTTTTTTGTGCAGAATGATAACTATGGATCTATTTGCATTTTTCTATATGTAGATATCCAGTTAGACCAACACCATTTGTTCAAGATGTTGTCTTTTTTCATTGTTTTTTTTTGTTTGTTTGTTTTGTTTCTTTGTAAAAAATCTTTTCTGTTTCTATGCCAATACTTTGCAGTTTTTACTACTGTTTCTCTGCAGTACAGCTTGGATCAGAGATGGAGATACCTCCTGATGCTCTTTTATTGTACAGGATAGTTTTAGCAATTCTGGGTTGTTGTTGCTTTTTTTACTTTCATATAATATTGAGAATTATTCTTTTAAGTTCTGTAAAGAATTGTACTGGTATTTTGATGGGAATTGCTCATTCTTGCATCTTAGCTTTTTAACACCCATTACATGTACTAAACAACAATTAAGATTCAAAATAACAATTAAAAAGAATGTGGGTAGCTTGTAGAAATATCAAGCCATAGCTTTTAAGTCTGTATATTGTTTCTGTTACCATGGGGGTACAAATCATTGGCATAATGCATATATATGTATGCATAAAGCTACATACGTGGGAGGAATAAAAGTTTCTTATGAGTAATAGTCTTAATAATAGTTATGTGCTTAACTATTATAAAAGACTGATGTAAATAATGATTTAAAATAATATTTATATAAATGTTATATGCCTACTTATTATAAATTATCAACACTAAACATCCAAAAGAAAATACAAAATAAATTTAAAATACAGAAGCAACAAAGGCTCTTTGTGCTTGTCCCATTTCTATGAATATCAGCTGCGTCAGTCCTGACTCGAGCTGATGTGTTTGCAATGTCCATGCTTCAGAGATAATGTCCTTAAGCTGCACCCTCCAGTGCACACAGAAATCACCTCTCAATAACACCTGAACAAACCTCTGCTCAGCATAATTTTAGTATGTACAGGTTGTTTATGGCCCCTAAAATCAATTTAATACACTTAACATCTGAAAAGTGGTCCAAGGAAATTTTCTCTTTCCTTACTTCATTAATACTGTATGATAAAGGGGCTCATGTCCTAGACTGACATTGAAGGTGAAAACTTTTGAACCCCAAAGCAAACAACTCAACCTTCTGTTTTCAACTGCTGTTTAGAAACTAAGTAGGAGACAAGATCAAGGACAGTTAAATAATAAGCAGTAAATCTTTAACCCCAGGAACACAGGGCCGCTTGAATAATTTATTTGGTAGTTAGGCACCTAGTGTTTTGAGCAGTATGTTTCTTTTTCCCCCACGGGAAATTATTTTATTTTTATCACGTGTCAAAATTTAGACAAGTGGTCACCGCCCCCAGTATTCCTTAAGGTCATAGAAAATGGTCCTCTAGTTTGCATCCAGCCATATCAGGTCCTTCTGGGTCCACCTGACATGCACTTGATTTTCCTGGGCCATGTAAAGCTATAGACTGTCATTCATGATTCCCATGACTAAATCTACTTTTTTTATATATATTAATCACAGGTTATTTACTTTGTATCCCAGCCATAGCCCCCTCCCTCATCTCCTCTCAGCCCCTTTCCAAGTCCACTGATAGGGGAGGACCTCCTCCTTTTCTATCTGACCCTAACTTATCAGGTCTCTAAATAATGCTTCTGGATTCAATTTCATATTCGGAAATATAGACCTACTTGTGGGAATGTAAGAAGGAGACTCAATAAAGCCAGTACTTTATTTCTTTATTTCTTTACCTGTGTTTGTAAGAGAAGTCTTTAATGGTTTGTTATTTGTTCTTTAAAAAATTCATGCCTGTTCTTTGATCATCTCCCTCTGAGGGGAGAGCAGCCCTACCAGGCCACAGAAGATGACAATGCAGCCATTCCTGATGGGATCTGATAGACTAAGATCAGAAGGAAGGAGAGGAGGACCTCCCCTATCAGTGGACTTGGGAGGGGCAAGAGAGAAGAAGGAGGAGGGAGGGTGGGGCTAGGAGGGGAGGAGGGAGGGGCTTATGGGGGGATACAAAGTGAATAAACTGTAATTAATAAAAACTAAAAAATAAAAATAAAATTTCATGCAAAGTAATTAAATAATCTTATTTTTCCCAACTCCTCTGAGTCTCCCTCCATTTCCATTCTCACTCAACTTCATCTTCCTCCTGTATCAAAAGAAAGAAAGAAAGAAAGAAAGAAAGAAAGAAAGAAAGAAAGAAAGAAAGAAAGAAAGAAAGAAAGAAAGAAAGAAAAGAAAACAAACTCAGAGTCTGACTCCTAACAAAGAGTGTATCAGCAATAGCTGTTTTCCCCACAGTGGACTGACACTAGGTTTAGCAACTGCACTCCTGATCAAGTCCCCTGCCCAGGAGAACTTGGAAAACAAATGTAGGCTCTGTTTTTTGTTATTTTGGTTGCGTTTTGTCTGTCCTGAGCTTGACCGTTGTTCTTCACGTTTTCTTAGTCCTGGAGTTTACATGCGCACCTCTCCTGTTGTTGTTTGGGGTGAGAGGAGAAATTGTTGCCTTGAAGGAATTCCTTTTCCTGGGTTTACAGTTTTTCTTTGCCTTCTTCCATACAGAACATCTGTGATATGGGCATTCAATTAATGGCTGAGTTCTCCAAAAACTTTCACTCTCTGCGCATTGTCCAATTGTGGCTCACCATTATTTTGTGTTTGTTGCTTGTTTGTTGGCTTTTTATTGGAAACCTGATTATTTTTAATTAGTTTTTTTTAAAAGATTATTTTCCAATACAATACAACCTTACTACTGTGTGCTTTCCTCTGATACTCCCAGTTCCTTCCCACATGCCCTCTCATCCAGATCCACTTTGTTTTTCTCTCACATTAGAACTGAATCGGCTTTGTTGGTCTTCTTGTGGAGCTCCTGTCCCCTCCGGTTCTTTCTATCTCCTCCTTCTTTCATAAGGCTTGCTGTGTCTGCCCAAATTTTGGCTGTGAGTCTCAGCTTCTGCGTAGATCCCATGCTAGGTGGAGGAGAGGACCTAGAACTCCTGGTTAAATGTAGCCCGTAGGCACTTCAGTCTCCTTGGGTGCCTTAGAAAGGGAACCACGGGCAGTCTGTGACATGAACTCGGTTGCCAGCCTTTTTGCTCACTTCTCCTGGCTGAGCTACCTAGCCAGCCCACAGGGGAAGAGGATCCTGAAGAGAACTGATAGGCTAGAGTGAGATATTAGGGTAGGAGGACTTTCCTTATCAGTGAACTAGGGCAAAAGGATGGGGGAGGGGAAGAGACAGGGACGGTGGGACCTGGAGGAGATGAGGGAGGGGGCTACAACTGGGATACAAAGTGAATAATTAGTAAATAATAATAATAGTAGTAATAATATTATTATTACACACTTCCTGCCTCCTCTACTGAGCTCGTTGAGCACTTACAGGACGGATTTGATAGAGATATCTCTTAATTACCATCTTCAAGAAGACGCGTCTTTGATGGTATGCCAATATTGCTTTCAAAGTCTCATTTAAAAAATAATTTAAGATTTTTCTTGGTATTTCTCTAGAGTGGACAATTAAATATGCATTATTTTTTTTAATTCTCTGGCTAACATTTTTTTCTTGTTTTTTTTGAACAATGTAGGTCTATCAAAATTTATGTTTTTGTTACACTGTGTTTAATGCTTTTTATTCTACAATCAATTATTTTATAAGTTTGTGTATATCAGTCCAAGTCACTGGAAATCTGTGTTAAATACAATACTACTAAAAATAAAGATTTTGACCTTAAATTGTTTGCTTTATTTTCCTGTCACCCAAGGAACAAAGGAAGAGGAACAATTCTCAGCTGGTGTTTATTAGTGACATTTACGGCAAACTTTTTAACATTACTTTGCTTCCCATATTGTAAGGTGAATAAGCTAGCATTAAGCTTTTAGACAAATTCTTAGTGGGTTCTGACCAATGTGCAATTATTAAAACTGTTGAAAATGTTAATGACATTACGGGCATACTCTAGGAAATTAAAGGTGCCTAAATATGTGTTGACTATTATACAGAAATCAGTCTTAAATAAATTACTGTGACTCACTATACCTTTAACTTCCAAAAAACCCTGTTTTTGACATTTCAATTTGACCTAGCAAATATGTTCATATTTAGAAGTGGCTTCAATAGTATGTGTATTTGATTTAAGCATCTGAACCTATAAGAACTTCAGCCATTGATGTGTTTTAAATTATTCAAACTCCTAGAAGCTTGACAGAACTAGTATTTCTGTTCAAAGGGTACAATGCTAAAACTTATGTATATTAAGATGCAGCTTTCTGGCTTGTTAATAATGTTACACCGTCGATAATGTTTGTCAAAATAGATTTCAGTTGCTCTTGTCACACCCACGTACATAGCTGTATGAGGAGAAGCTTGTGCTGAACATACTTTACTAAAGTTGTCAATTTAAACTTGTTTGTGTTAGTGAATACATCACCACTTCAATGCCTGTAACAAGGCTTCCTCTCATTATAGGCCATCTTTTGTGAAGTAAGACATACTTGGTGAAGTGGTTTTAATTCATTTCTCCCCTCATTTGTCAGGATGTGGACATGAATGAAATTGTTGGCCTCTTTGTACAGACATTCTGAAGCATAAAACTTTCTCCAGAGGCTCTATTTCAAGCCTGAGCATCATGGAAGCCACAATACCCCCTGGAGCAAAGGTAAGAGAAATACAGAGTTAGAAAACAAAAAAAGAGAAAGACATAATATTCTAGTGATATCAAATAATAACAGTAAAGCTGTGTAGAAAGCTCCTAGTGAAGAAATGACTAACAGAAGATCGAGGTTAGTAGTGACCATTTTAGTATGACTTTCTGTCCTTCCTTTGTGGGTCTTATTCAATGATGCATCACAGTTTATACATTTAGGAAAAGCAAAAAGCACCCAGATGAAATAGAAAATATTAAATGTAAGTTAATATAAGTGGTTACCAATCCAAGGAAATATAGGACTTTATATTTAGTTATTATAAAGCCATTGAATCACTGACTGGAAAACTTACATGCAAAAAATAATGATTGATTCACAATGAAGAACATTAAACAATGTGGGCTCAATTATTTATTGATGGTTTATAAATTATGATTAATCCAGATGATTCTTTCAAATTTGCTTAAAATCCATAATTTTAAATGCTATAACAATTGTACCTTATTACAGAAACAATAAAGAACTCATTTTAAATGTTGAAAAGGACATATCTTTTAAAGAATAACTTATTACAAATTTCCCTTTTCTAGTCATTTGGATATTATTTGACTAAGTTATGAACAATTTTAAAGACTTGTTTTTTATTAATTTATATTTGTATATGTGTGTGTTTTTCTGTGAAAGCATGACATATGTGTGCCAATTCCTTCTGAAGCCAGAAAAGACCATCAGGATGTGTGATGCTGAGCTAAAGATGGTTTTGAGTCCCCTAATATGGATGCTAGGAAACCAACTTGACTCACAAACACTGAGTCATCTCTTTAGCCCATTTTAGTGATAATATTTTAATAAGAAAACTGATCTTGGTGAATTCTAGTATCTTGTATTTCTTTTCCTGTTTGTTTTTAGGTTAAATTGTATCCATAGTATTTTGAGTTTATATATTCTAGATATATATTCAGATTTACAGATCTACTCATAACCTGATGTTTTTCTTTCATCTGATTATATGTATTTCTTTACGAAAATTAAAACCTAAATATGTGTATGTGTACCTATGTGTGATATATATGTATATATATATATTCATATACAAATATGTGTGTTTCTATTCAAAACATGTATACCCATAGTCACAAAAAGATATATTTGTATATCTGTAGACAGAGCTCCTCTTATACATATCTTCTCACGGTGACTTTTACATTTCACTTATTTTTGTGTGTTGTATGCGTATGTGTGCATGCAAGTTAATGTGTGTTTATGATTGCATGCATGTCATGGTGTTTGTATGGATAATCTCAAGTATTAGTCATTACCTTCAACCTAGTTTTGGGTAGGGTCTCTTACTACTCTACAATACACCCTAAGCTTGATGATCCATGGATGCATCCATGGATGAGTATCTATGGATACTCTTGTACCTGCTTCTTATCTTGTTTTAGGACAGAACTTGAATTACAGATTCATTATCCTGTGTATGTGGATTCCAACACAAGTCTTCACATGTGCACAATAAGGAGTTTACTCACTGGGCCATCACCCAAGCTGTTTTCACATTCCAAGTTCCTTTTCCTATATCCTCAGTAATTTTCCTGGACTCAGTTTCCTGCCTCATTAATACTTTTCTATACATTTTAAATTTTTTTGACATGTGTATTGATTTTTGAAGTTTTATTTTAAAATCCATGGTTTATGGAGAAATAATTTACATGCAATTAACCCATTGAGGTATATAATTTATTTCACTATAAACTTCCATGTAGTTGTATAAACAACATAGAATTAGGAGAATTCCTACATTTTTGGGTAGTAAAAACCTGCTTCACAAGGAATGAATTTGACAACACAATGTCATTTTCTCTGGAATTATTTGTGCATTAAATAATGCAGAATCCTTGTGTCATCTTAAATGACTTTAGAATTTATCTGTGCAACTGTTTATAACTTTATATTTTTCTGGTGTGAAATACTCTAAAAATGTAATATAATTTGTTCACTGACTCAGCAATGAACTTTTAATCCATTTTGTCTGCTGTTAATATTTATAAATGATACCTTTGTTGTAATATAATTTGTTTTCCTCATGGAAACAAAAAACTAGAAGAAGATAGCTTATGCGTTGTCGATATAAGCTGATCTTTTTAAAAACAGATTATAGTGTTTAACTGTAACATTAAATTTTGTAATTTTTTTTAAATCCAGACTTTTCTATTTTATGGTTAGAGAAATTGTGTAAGTGGAAGCAGGAATTTTTAATGAACGATGATTTTCTTCTAGCAACTTTAACAAAGCTATCTTGTTACATTGAACTGTATTAGCAGGCTTTGAGAAACCTAGCAATCACGATATTTCAAGTTTCATTCCAATTGATTTGCATGTCTGTCTTTATATCAAAATCTTTCTGAGTAAGGCATTGAAAGTTTAAGTTCTGTCTCCTTAGTTTGTTAATGTGAAACCTGTAAACAACTTTCTAACTTTTGTTGTCCAACTATACTTTACTGTTTTCTGTATATATTTTTTTAATTGGTTGTTTAAATTGCTTTTTACTTGTGGTGATATTTCACAGGAAAAAGAATTATGGTTTAGGTGTATTTGGTGGAAATTCTTTCACCTCCTCAATTTTTAATATTGTTATCCAGTGTCATGGTATATATGTGATTCATGCTTTTATTGCTTGCTAAACTATTGTTGATGTTTTAGTTTTGAATGAACAAGTTTATTTATCTTGGGTAACATATCAAAAACAAAAAATAGCAACAGCAGATAGGTAAAAGCACCAGAAAACAAAGCACCATCAACTGAAATTTTTAGAATATTTAGCATATAAACCTGTAATAGTCTGATTGACAGAGCAAAGAATATGATCAAGTCAACTATCTATTAGCCAGAAAAAAAAATAGGACTATAGAAGTTGATGCATTCTGGTGGCATTTATGATTAAGATACCTCTATATGTACAACTTTACCTTGGTGGAACTTTTAGTTACAGTTCCTCGTATACACATACATTTATTTATGCATTTTACTTTTTGAGAATTCTATTTGTTTAGGATTCTTAACAAAGTACAGCGATATCAGTGGATCTGCACTGTGGTGAGCTGTTTCCAAACACTTACATTCAAAGAGTGTGATTTCTTCAGCTTATATATCCTCAAAATCAACTTAAAAGTGGTTGTCCTACCCTCCCTCCCTCCCTCTTTTCTTCCCATGCCCCTCCACTAGTCCACTGAGAGGGGAGGTCCTCCTCCCCTTCAAACTGACCCTCTTCTATCAGGTCTCATCAGGACTGGCTGCATTGCCTTCCTCTGTGGCCTGGCAAGGCTGCACCCTCAAAGAGCCTGCCACTGGACATCATTTGTTCAGCTTTGTTTGAACAAGTGAAATCTTGCCTAAACTCTTCATTCCTAACTTGAAACGCATCTTCACATCATTGAAGATGATCCACTTATGTTGAGTGGCTTTATTCATAACATAACTTATATTTGTTAAAAGTAAAATATATAAATTTGTGCAGTTATTTTACAAATAAATAGCCTTATGATTTTTATATAAAACTTGTAATACATAGTAACCTATTTTCAGTTAATACATCAGTTATTACATCAGATTCCACACATGTAAAGAAATACTAATCATATGATGACTATAATTATTAATATATATTACAATTAGCTTAAACTGTTTGTTACTGTGAAACACATATAATTCTGCATATAAATCTCATATTTTCCTATACAAAGAGAAACTTACACACATAAACACATCATACTCTCTGTAGTCATATGCTTTCCAGAAATTATCTAAAATAGTCATCAAATATTCTCATTTTAAAGATAATTCCACTGAAAAAGATAAAGAAACTGATCATATTAGAACAGAATGTGTGATGTTCCAGCTTCATTCTTGTTTAAAATTAAGTCCTGAACAACTTTCCTGAATTTTGGTAACTTGTTACTAATTAAACAATTAGTATGAACCATTTACAGAGTAATTGTACTGTTATAATCACTTCCTTGTTGTTCACAATTTTGTGTTTGTTAGCACTTCCCGCAAAGATCAGATTCTATGAATCAAGAATACAAAGCTAAATATATTGTGAGAGAAACTAATATAGTAATTGTACTTACACTAAACCTATGCTTTGGCACTCAGCCAGGATTTCAACTACAACACTTGTTTTATGCAGTTAATAAAACCAGCAATTAATTATTCTACAAATTAAATAAATCAAGAGCACACTTCAGTAATCACATTATTTGTATAAAAAATGGTGAATGCTTATAAGCAAATACATGAATGGAAGGTAAAATATTTTTGTTCTATTAGTCATCTTCTTGTACATTTCAATCACACACAATCAGAGTAATAACTAATAAATAAATTTTACACAGTGATTTTTATTAAAAATTTACTTAAATGATTGTACTGTCATAGTATGATGAAAACATAGAATAAGCATATTACAATGATATTAAAAGAAAAGATGCCAAAGCAGGAGCCAAACTTTACAACTGGGTTAAAAATAATAACACAGAACAATATCATATTCAGTAGACAAATATTTAAAGGTGAAATGGGAAGATATTTGTCATTTATAACAGAATAATGGGATGCAGAAATGTCTGAGATTTTGTAGAGGGATTTTCTCCAATTATACTAAATGACTGATGCTAAGTGCCTGAATTTTAAAAGCAATGCAGTAGGTTTGTGGTTGATCCACTGAAAAATTTAAGTTGCAATTCATTATAAAGTTTCTCCTTTCATTTTCTTTGAGGTTTATAATTTTTGTATTATTTATTCCTGCATCACATATTTAGTATTCTCTTGGAGTCCCTGGGATGTGATGGAATTTGTTAAGGGGGGAGGACTAATTGTCTATCAAAGCATACAGGGAAGAAAATAAGCCCTGTTCTCTATGAAAAGTGAGGTATTTTTATATTTGTATTGAAATAACCATAAGAAATTGAGACAGAATAGTGAATCAAAACTTCAATTTTATATTTAAAAGTTTTCAAATTCTATGTAATGAAATATTTACTTTTAGAGTCGGAAAGCTATTAATTACTAAAGGATTTTCATTTCTTCCTGTGTTACTTCTTTGTCTTTGTTGATGCTTGTATCTGTGGATTTAAGTTACTGGAGTGAATACCAACAAAATAAAAAACAAATCTAGGCAATGTTGATTGGTTGGTTAAACATGTAAACATGTTTGGAATGTTAATAAAAAAAAAGAAATAAAAAAAAGGAACAACTCTTTGTCACCTCCATAATCCTTTACTCCTTTTTTTTTTTTTTCTCTCAAAACTCATGTATTACTCCTGTTGCTCTTATGCAATTTAGCAATTTAGCAAGGTCCATGCTTCATTTCGCTGTACTTTAGTCTTCTCAACTGACAATGTACACTGCTCTATTAATAGCTCATCTGTTACTCCAGTTCATCGTTTATAGTGTTCCTTGTGTTTGCTGTTCTTTACCATTTTTTCTTTCCTTGAACTTTAGCTAACATGTGTTGTTGCGAGGTGTAAGTGCCTTTTTCTTTTTTTCCTTTTATTTTCTTATTTTTCACAGTTTCAATACAGCTAACATTAGTGTTTCCCATGTTTGCTGTTGAGATTTTGCTTGTGTGACCTCTTCGTGTAATTCTTGTTGGGAGAATCAAGCCAACACCGGAAAAGACACTGATGACAGACCAAAGAAACATTTCCTCCCTAGTCCAGCTTCACGAACTGATGCAGCACAAAGCCTACCACTGAAGGCATCTCTTGCTGTAGCCCTTCCTACATTCCTTCCTTGCAGCTTGCTGGGAAGAGCTTCTCCTCCTCCCAGCAGCTGGGACTGTTTGTAAAATGTGTGAGAGTGGGGCTTGTAAATTTTGTGAATTTTGCGAAATTTCAGACATTTTAAATTCATATACTTCTGAGCCTTGTAACCTTTGCTCCTTCCTGAATTAAGCTTTCCTGCTGGATGCAGTTTCCTTTCACAGCAAATGGCTGCAGCGCTAGCTCCTCTTTGATTCAACTACATCTGACTATCACCTGCCATTTGATGCTCAAGAATTCTGTTATTCTCAAGCCCCCAAACTCTCCTTTTCTTTAAGTCTACATCGAAGACAGACAGAAAAGGCAATATGATTGGATATTTGAATAACTATATTTCTTTTCATTCTAACTGTCTGACTGACTCTGAAAGTAGCTGTTTTGGTTTTTCTTGTGTGTGTGTGTGTGTGTGTGTGTGTTTGTTGTTGTTGTTGTTGTTTTTTTGTTTGGTTGTTTGTTTTTTGTTTTGTTTGCTGTTCTGTTTTTAATGGTTGCTTTTTCTTTCATTTGTATTGTTTGCTGCTCTCTCTCTCTTTCTTTCTCCTGTTACTGACAAATACATTACACTATTACTCAGGAAACTATGGGCAAGGTATCTGGGTAGGCAGCCCTTTCTGTCCCAGAGAGCAGTTTGTTGGTTAATCCTGGACAGTTACATCTCAGCACTTAATATTGACCATCAGGAAACATTGACTTCATCCATTTTTTTCCTTTTTTAATTTAACTTATATATTTATTTATTACAATTTATTCATTTTGTATCCAGGCTTCAGCACCCTCCCTTGTCTCCTCCCAGTGTCTCCTCCCAGTCCCACCAAACCTCCCTCTTCTCCCTATTTCCCTTCCCTAGTCCCCTGATAGAGCCTTCTATCTGACCCTAGCTTATCAGTTTCATTCAGGGATGGCTACATCATCTTCCTCTGTGGCTGGCAAGGCTGCACCCCCTAAGGGATGGCAATCAAAGAGTGGGCTCATGAGAGACAGTACCTGTCACATCAGAGACAGTACCTGTTTCCATTACTAGGGAACCAGAGCACACAGGGAAACTGAGAAGCCAATGTGAATTCGTCCCTTTAATAAGTCTCTTAGCTGGGATACAAAGTGAGTAAAATGTAATTAATGTAAAAAATAAAAATTTAATTAAAAAATAAATAAAACAAACATGAATAAGAGGAAAAAAAAAAAGAATCTCTTTTTTCAGGCCTCTCTTGGGACTCTGCCCTCCCTGAGTTTAAACCACCACTATTTCCCCTCTCTTGCAGCTTCATTTCCTTCACTCTCCTCCCATCTCCCATTCACATCAGCAGTGGAGCAATCCTGCTGCTCTCACAGAACTTTCTAAGTACAAATCTGATTCTTGAACATCCTTTGGTAAGATCATTTAATGCCTCTCCATTGATTCAAGGAACTGTCTACAGAAACCTTCTGAAAAGATCTGTGATTTCCTAAGATTTTGCTCTTTTCTTTTGCCTCCCAAAACTAAAATCTAATTACAAGGCATGAATAGTGACATCAATGCTGGAATTTGTCACATTGCCATTTCTTTAATGTGTCTGATATCTCCTTCAAAAATATTTTCCTTCTCTTTCCCTCTACCCAATTATGTCCAGAAATGATATACACATTCTTCCATTGTAGCTGACTTGATGTTCACTTAATTATTTAAACTTTTCACAAATACTGTGTTTTCATGTCATGGTGACACTTACATGCATTGAAATCTGACTTTTCATTTGTACTACTTTTCCTTACTATTTCTCTACTCTATCTTTCATGAGAAAATGCAACTTAGCTGGTAGCAGTTATAGTTTTTTTTTTTTATTTCTCTACTTGTTTGACTCTTTTAAAAGCAAATGTCTGTCAAATAATCAGTTATCTTTCTTTTTTTGAGAGAGAGAAAAAGGAAGAATTAAATTCTGCAGCCCCGTAGCCTGGAGCTGTTAGTGACCCTCTGCTACTATCCTACCTTACTTCTGACTTCATTTTCCATTTATTCCATCTCTTAACTTTTAATTCTCATTCACTGTGTTGATAAAGTCCCATTCTGGTCACTGTCACTACCTATTTTCCAATTGATTTACTTTGCTCTATCTCTCAGAATTCAGATGTATTTTTCAGTGCTAGTGATATAAAACTAATAGGACCATATCATAAAATAATATCAACCTTTAGTACATTCTATTAACATGATTAATGAATTGCACACTTTAAAACATGGAATTCATAACTTTTTCAAAATTAGCTCTATCCTCTTCCCAAGATACTATTTGTGCTTTAACTTTCACTTCCCTTACTTTCATTTCTTTTTTTTTTTTCGTGAAAGAATTGTCCATAAAGGATCACTGAGCATGAGGATGCTGCCAGAGATGTCATTATTCTGGATGATGCATTGCACCTTTGGGATGCAGTGATGCCATTGACACATATAGTAGCTGACCCAAAAGGCCCTGAAAACTTCCTGTGAAACTAAACCACCAGGAGTATTTCAAGGGATGCTTCCATTTATATATACTCCTACTTAAAAATCTAACAAAACATGACCACAAAAGGGCAGCAGGAGACTAGTTACAGTCTCAGTAAGATTCAGTGCCTGGCTTCTTAAAATATTCTTGAACAAGGAATGTAATTCTCAGGCCAAAGTGGAAAAGGCAAAGAAAGATCCATTAGAGATCAGAAAAAGAATATATTAAAAAAATGTTTGTGTTCAGGGTTGCTTTTTTATCATCATTGCAACATCTACCTTGTCCTGCAGGTACTATTATCCAGATTGTGTCTTCTAATTCCATTGTTAAAGCTCAACAAAACCGTTATTCTACAAGAAAATATTAATTTTGTTGACCCACTAGGCGGCATGGCATCTCATCAGAGTCATACACTATTAAGTAGAAAGTTGTGTATATGGTACATTTCAATATAGTGTACTAAGAATAAAAATCGGGTATATGAGCTGTTCAGTTCCTGTGGATAGACTAAAAGAACAGTTTGTTGCCTCATGCTATACTGGAAGAGTATGCTTTGCCGTGTGAAGAGAAGGAAAAAAATCCCTCTTCACTCCCAATGGAGAATTTATTCAACCCACAGTAAGAAACATCATCTGTCTCTTCCAGAAATGTATTAGAGATAAAATTGCATCAAATGTACCTGTCCTTTAAGATCAAAATTAGATATTGCTTTCTGTGTGATGCTGTCCCCAATCTCATCAGCTAAACTAATCTCACCCACTCTCATTTTCCCCTAACATCTGACTTACACATAAATTTAAAGGATGTCAAATTTTTTCTCCACTTACATTAGGTTCATTCTTTGTGGATCATTTCAATCTCATAGCCGAATTTATAGGTTTAGTTGGAAATATTTAGCCTGTGTCTTCTCTATGTCCTTTATCCAATGTGGTATAGAATCTGTAGTCTTTCTATTCTACTAAAACTCATGGTTTTAAGACTTGATGAGTCAGACTGACAACTCATCACTCTTCTAGCTGTGCAAATTTGGGCTAACTCCTTGTTTTCATTATTTTTTTTTCAAATAGTTTCATTTGTTTGTTTGTTTGTCTATTTATTTATGAAAATATATATACTTTGTTTCCCAGCTGTAGCTCCCTACATTACCTCCAAGTCCCACCCAGCCTCCCTCTTTTCCCCCTGTGCCCCTTCCCTATTCCATTGATCGGGGAGGTCCTCCTCCCCTTCTATCTGACCCTAGCCTATCAAGTCTAATGAGTGCTGGCTACATTATCTTCCTCTGTGGCCTGGCAAGGCTGCACCCCCAGCGGGAAGTGATCAAAGAGCAGAGCACTGAGTTCATGTCAGAAACAGTCCCTGTCTCCTTATTAGGGACCCCACTTGGAAAATGAGCAGGGGGCCTAGGTCCTCTCCATGCATGGTCTTTGGTTGTATTTCCAGTCTCTGCAAGCCTCCCTGGCTCCATGTTTTTTCTTTTTGTTTGTTTGTTATTATTATTATTATGGCTCCATGTTTTTTCTTTTTGTTTGTTATTATTATTATTATTATTATTATTATTATTTTGTCTCTGTTGGTCTCCTTAAGCAGTTCCTATCCCCTTCAGCTCTTTCTGTCTCCCTCTTCTTCCATATGGTTTCCTACATTCTGCCCAAAATTTCACTTTGAGTCTCAGTATCTACTTCCATACCCTGGTAGGTAGTCTTTTAGAGGCCCCCTGTGGAAGGCTCCTTGTCTTGCTTCCAGTCTTCTCTTACTTGCAATATCTATCTTGTTTGCCCTTCTGAGTGAGGTTTCAGCTTCTTTCATAGGGTCCTCTTTGTTGTTTAGATTTTTTAGGACTATAGATTTTAGTATGTTTATCTTAGATGTACCTCAACTGAAGAATGGATGCAGATTGTGGTTCATTTATATAATGGAATACTATTGGGCAACTGAAAACAAGGAAATCTTGAAATTTGCAAGCAAATGGTGGGAACTAGAAAAGATCATCCTGAGTGAGGTATCCCAGAAGCAGAAAGACACATGTGGTATATACTCATTTATAAGTGCATGTTAGTCATATAATACAGGATAATCATTATTTTTGTTTATCTCTAAAATATGGAAACACATGATACATTGAATAATAATAACCAAAATTTAAAAGGGGATAGATGGTATTTATTCATTTATTTGTGTAAATTTAAATAACAATGGTATAATTTAAAAGCTAGACAAAGATAAATATAATTACTGAGTTTTTATACTTGAGTAATTGGAAATATCACCCATTTTTCTCAAAAAGAATAAGTTCACCTAAAAAAATAAACAAAAAATAAAAAACAATACCAGACATGAGGAGCCCTCTTTAGACATGTTGTTCTGCGTTGCTCGAGAGACCCCTAAACATTACAGGCTGTTGCTCTTGTGTGCCACTCAGAAGCCCAGGGCGAATTCTCATTGGCAAAAATACCTTGTGCTTCCAACAGAGGGCCCAGAGGCTCCTGAGTTGGAGGACACCAAACAGCCTCCTTTCTGAGGACTGGTGTCCAAGGTACTAAAATGAAAGTTTCCAATGAAAAGAGACACCCAACATTACTCAGTCATGATGCCTACAAATCACAATAAGGACTATTATGGCCTGAAAACAATAAGGGTACAATTGTAACTCATATATGAATAGCTCTGTAATTCAAAATAATACCTTCCAAAAGAGAGAAATCATGGCTTTTTCTGGAATCCTGGCTCAGTATCCAGGAATCATCAATGTAAGAGGAGAACCTAAAACCACCACTTTATTAAAACAGCAGAATTTCTAACTATGTTCTAAATATTTGTTCTTACAACCACAGAGAAGTGTAGTATTCACATCTCCACAGAGAGGCTTGGATTTGCAAAAGATGGAAATCACTGCAAAATAATGAAACATAAAAACACATCCAATCCTGGCCCCAGAGGGGCTTGAGGACACTGAAGTACCAACCAAGGACCAGACATGGACCAGACTTAGACTCTCCACACATATATACCAAATGGGCAGCTTAGTCTCTATGTGGGTACCCCAGAGAGGGGATGGAGCTGTCTTTGACAGGTCTCTGTTGCATGGCCTTCGATCACTTCCCCCTGGCACGGCTGCTTTGCCAGGAGAACGTGAAAGAGGACACACACTGGATGTGCAGGGGCAGGTTCAAGGGGGCGGGGTTTCCCCTTTTTTGAGGGGAACTAGAATAAGGGAGGATGAGGAAAGAGAGAAGGTGAGACCAGGATGACAGGGGTGGTACTGTTGTATTTTCAAAAATATTTACTATTGATATCCTAAGCAGCCGTATAACCAAATCACCACACAGAGGCTATGATTTATTTAGTTAACCGAGAGCACAATGCTGGGCAATAGTTAGTCCTTCCTAAACCTCCAAGCCCTCACAGTTTCCTAACATTTAGATTTACCCATTATACTTGCTTTTTGTGAAATTTTAGGTCCGGTTCATTCTCCAAGACTGCTCTCCCAGCCTTTCTCTCCCAGCCTCTCTTCTCCCTCCTCCTCTGCCTCCCACTCCTTCCTGTCCTCTGGCACCTCTCCTCTCCCTCCTACTCCTTCCTCTCCATTGCTCAATATTGTGACTGGTTGTTTTATTTTGGCATGTTTACACAAAGTTGAGGCAGGTAATGTTTAGAATAAGTATCACATTGCAATGTCTAGATTGAAACCAGAGAGTGGGGGAGAGAAGTCAGCATTTGAATGATCAAGGGTAAGATGTATACATTTCAAAAGAACATTATACCAACATTTCCCAATTTAAGTCCAATAAAAGGCTCCTTTTCTTTCAATGCAATAATAATTATGAAATTATAAAAACTGTTAGGTAAAATCTAAGTGTGCAATGTCCAGTACATGTGTTAACAACTTAGGAGAAAGTATCTGATTATCCAATCTATCTTGACAAATTTAGAGTTCTATACCTAAATTAACTTTTATCCTTATTGGTATTACCTATATGACAGCATTTCTTAACTTCTAAACAACTTAAGCTTAATTGTGGCACTATAACTATTTGATTTTCAACCCCATCAGAGACTTGAGAAGGAATAAAATTAGTTATTAGAGTAAATAGTAAGTGCATGTTAGCAGCTTCCAAAAAAAAAATAATAAAATTGACAGAGACAGTTTGCTGTCTGAATAGTCACCCATAAGGTGTTATAACATTGGAGCATCATCTTCATCCTTCTGGATCAGAATATTTGACAGACAAATATGTGAAGCAGGAACTATTTAGGACATGGTTTCCCTGTTTTGGCAGAGTTTGGCAGTCGACTTGTCCTGCATCGAGGGTATTTTCTTTACCCAAGTGGTATGTTTCCCACATTTGAAGCCATCTCCATATGGAGGCTCTTTGATGCTCATCATCTTCTTTGAGGTAGGCAGGGTGCTGCCAGGAGATGACCTGTCTCATTGTCAAAGAATCTTTAAAATAATAGTGACACTTTTAAATGCCATATTCTGTAGGTCTCTGAACTTTTTGAAGACTACCTATCTTTATGTAACAGATCTGTCTAAAACATCACATATATCTGTTAAATCTAGGATGTATACTCCAGTGGTAAATTAGACTAGTGTCTGACATGACTATGAGTTCAATAACTAGCAATTAACTTGCATTGCTTAATACCCTAACCCATTCTTAATAGCTGTTTAAAAGTATTGGAAGTAACCTGGATTTTTTATCAATATACTAACGCTTATACCAATGTATCAAAAATAGACTTTTTTTTTTCATCAATATGCATGCAAGAATAAGATTATACCAATAGAGGACAAGTGAGATATAAGGTGAATAACTAACTAAAAACCATATCCAATCAGGCACACAGCATGGAGCCCAGTACCAGCTGATGCATGTGAAATACAACTCCTGCACCTACGGATCAGGGATCACTGTGATAAAGAGACAGAAAGATTCTAAGTGCCAGAACACTGTAGTGTGAAATTTTGTCTCCACCTATAAAGCTTCACCAACATGAGCTGATCAAGCAAAACGGTACAAATATGTTTGTGTGCATAACAGCAATTTTACAAAGGCATGAACTTAAAAACGCAAGAGGTGTGCGCAGAAGTGTTAAACACAGAGAAAAGGGAAAACGGTGTAATGGAAGTCTCAATTATAATATATATAATATTATGTTACCTATATGTAATGTGTAGATAATAGGAAGACATGAGAATAACAGTGGGTGTTGCTAGAGAATATATGTAGAGGGCATGCCGTTAATGGCAGGGAAATATAATCGAAGTACCCCACGTTCACTTAGAAAAAGTTTTCAGACAACTGCAACCCAGTGTCCAGACTGTGCCAATGAGGCCTGGTAAGAGGGCTGAGGAGGAGGACTCCTCTATCAGTGGACTAGGGAAGGGGATATGGGGAGAAGAGGGAGGGAGTGTGGCACTGGGTAGAGATGAGAAACGGTGCTGCAGCCTGGATACAAGTGAATAAATTATAAAAAATATAAAAGAAAATATTTTCATAAATCCATCCATTTGCATAACTGCTATATACTAAGCAAAGTGAAAAAAAGTTAAAACAACAACAACAAAATAAAACTATTATCCATTCCATTATACACTTGATGTTTCAGTGCAACTTAGGGCATTTTAGTTTCTGTATGTCTTTTTCATAGCATTTGGTGTGATGATGAGGCCCATTTTATTTTCCAATCTTTCTTTATGATCCTACTATATATTTCTCTTTGTTTTCACAGCTCTTCTCATGTTTATAGTTTAAGTAACAAATCTAAACATTGACTTATTTTCTGCCTTATCCTAGAAACCAATTTGTTATTGTGTTCCATATTTGTGACCAAGTATGTGTTCATCCATCAAATAGGTAAGCTGAGAATGATCCAAGCCAAAACCTGTGATACTCAGCAAAACAGAAATTTTAAAAATGAGAAAATATGGCTCTTTATGTTTCTTTGGCTTTCCTGCCTATAATCTGTATCCAAGAACTGTAATCTCCTATGACTTCCAGCTCTGGAGATGGTTAGTATCTCCGTGACTAAAAATACTATCATGAAAGCATGGTGGTGCATGCCTTCAATCACTGCTCACTAGAGTGAGAATCACATGGATCCATAGGAGTTCCTGGCCAGACTGGTCTACCTTTTAAGGCCCAGTGTCAAATATATATGAAAATGTCACCATAAAACTGATTTTGTCATTTTGTATGTATTTATTTATTTATTTATTTAATCTATATAAGTGCTCTATCTCCATGTACACTTGCATGCCAGAGGAAGGCACCAGATCACATTATAGATG
Source organism: Rhombomys opimus (assembly GCA_010120015.1). Lineage (NCBI taxonomy): Eukaryota > Metazoa > Chordata > Mammalia > Rodentia > Muridae > Rhombomys > Rhombomys opimus. The sequence goes on from REGO01000634.1 coordinate 168,789, forward strand.
GTTGCCAACCACCATGTCTTTGATGAGAATTGAATTCAGGACCTGTGGAAGAGCAGATAGTTCTTTTGACCACTGAGCCGTCTCTCTAGCTATTTTGTCACTATTTAAAAACAAGTATATAATATCTATGTTGACAGAATATTCTTAAAGTCCTGCTTTTTAGCTCAAAAGCAGCCCACCTTGTATGGAGCTATTTTTAACTAATATAAGTCACTCCATTTTCAATTTAAGTTGTAGAATTTTACATTTTTTATAACAATATTTTTTACTTCAAAACATGCCTATGCTTTGAATCTAAGAATTATTCAGACTGTCAGTCTAGTTCTCAATGACACTTCACATTTCAGTATTTTTACTATAGTGCTCAGGCTGCCTTTGATTTTGTCGTCTCTGTAACACAATATAAGCTTCCTTCTTGCAAATGTATCAGTGAGTCACCACATCTATAACACTTTTATGCTATGAGTAAAAAGTATTCTCTGTGTCTAACATGACTACCATGACACAACCTAGAATATGTCATCATCTTGGAAATTCCTTTTCAAAGAGGCCTTTTGATGCTTTATTGTGAATTTTATTTCTCTTGTTTTGTACCTTTGTCCTTTAGTCTAAGTATCGAGTTAATAATTTCATACTTTAGTCATAAATATCAAGTTTAAAATCAAAGTATTAGATTGTCTATTTATAAAATTTAAGATATAAAATAAAGTATTTTTTTTCACAAAGTTTTGCATTTCCTAAGGTTATGGGCTAGTGAGGTCTAACAGTAGGACTCTGAAGGCCTATTTCACATGCTCGAGCTTGCTGGAAGATGAGCTGATACTGGCCTAGCCCAGCAGAGCATTGTCACAAGGCAGGCAGCTCTTAACATTACAGACCATTAGATAAAGATGTCATTGGATCTCATGTTTGTAGTAGGTTTCACTTGGAAACCACAGAACATGAACAACAGCAAGACTGGATGTTGCTGTGTCCTCTGAAGCCTTTTTCTAGTGTCGCAATATATCATTTCATCCATATTCATTAAGTCAGAGCAAATAGTTCAAATCTCCTTCAAAAGCAACGACTGGAGCCTACCACAGATGTCATCTCGGAGAATCCACCCAGCAGGAGATTCAAGCAGATGCACAGATTCACAGCCAAACTTTGAAAAGAGCACGAAGAATCTTACGGAATAAGGGAGATATAAAAACAAAGGGGTTGTTGTACACAATATTTGTTAAAAAGAACCTATAAAAATAACTTTAAGGCCCAGCTTATTTTTTTCTTGCTATAAATTAATTAAACATGCTATAATAAAAAGAAAAATGAATGGGGGGAAAAAAAGGACCTGGAGGAAATAGGAAGACTTCCCCTATCATTGGACAAGGGATCCAGGGATCAAGACCAGAACCAGGTGGATATAACTTCTAAAGTCAACCTGTACTTGTCTGTTTCCCCCAGGAATCCTCTACCTCCTAAAGGGTCTACAAATTTCAAATTAGCACCACAAACTGGGGACCAAGAATTAGACATTTGATCTTGTCAGGGATATTTCATATTCAAATTCTAACACATAAGTAATTTGATGTTATTATATTTTGATAATCACAATCATATATTATTTGAACAAAAACATCTATAACAGCTGTCAGATACTAATTTTTAAGCCAAGTATCTTCTAGAAAATGATCTCTAATACAACCACAGTTACTTTTATGAACTAAAACTTGATTACATGCCCATTTTCTTAAAAATGTATAATTTTATACAGTTAAAATAAACACAGATTCTATAGTTTCATGTATTGTCTCTTAAGAATAACATAAATTATCTCTTGAACTATCTTACTAGTCAATTTTTCATTATATTCAGGTGCAGAAGATCTAAATATTGGTAATTTTATATATTCAATTTTGATAGTTATGATTCTCTTGGCATAGAGATTTGTTCAGCTCATTACAATTACATTACTTTACCAAATTCATTGTTTCTCTATATATTTTTGTTGTTTTTATGAATCTGTGTTGATTCTAATAAAGTCAACTGTAGAAGTCCCATATTTATTCTTGCACAAAGATTGAATATAAGGCCCAGGTGCTTAATTCTTTCATCACTAGAGGAAAAGTTAGAATTACTTCTTGGCCATATAGTCAAGTTAGTCTCATCATCAGCTCATTATTTTTAATGTGTGTGTGTGTGTGTGTGTTTGTGTGTGTGTGTGTGTATGTGTGCACACGAATGTGTAAGACAGAGAAGAAAGTGGAAGAAAAACATATCTGGGTTCTTTTCATATACATGTGTCTTTAATGTTTTTTTTTGTTTATTTGTTTTTGTATTAAGAAATTTATTGAAAGGAATTGGCTACTTTCCAATGTTATCTTTTTTTTTTGAATTTTATTTTTTTCTTATCAGTTACATTTTATTAACTCTGTATCCCAGACGTTTCCCGCTCCCTCATTCCCTCCCAGTCTCTCCCTCCCTCCCTCATCTCCACCGTGCCCCTTTCCAAGTCCACTGATGGGGGGGACCTCCTCCCCATTCATCTGATCCTGTTTTATCAGGTATCTTCAGGACTGACTGCAAAGCCCTCCTCTGTGGCCTAACAGGACTGCTCCTCCCTTGTGCGGTGGGGAGGCCAAAGAGCCAGTCATTGAGTTCCTGTTAGAAATAGTCCTTGTTCCCCCTACTTTGGGAAACCAATTGGTTACTGAGCTACCACAGGCAACATCTGAGCAGAGATTCTAGGTTATATCCATACATGGTCCTTGGTTGGTTGAATGTCAGTCTCAGAAAAGACCCTGTGCCCAGATATATTTGGTCCTTGTGGAGCTCCTATCCTTTCCCCATCAGACTAACTCCCCTTCTTTCTTATGATTCCCTGTACTCTGCCAAAGGTTTGGTCATGAGTCTTTGCTTTGAAAACACTGTTAGTTAGAGTCTTTCAGATGCTCTCAGTAGACTCCTGTCATACATTCAATGCACATCCCATCTGTCTTTCTAAATGAGGATTGATCATCTTACCCCATGTCTGCTCTCTTGATTATCTTTTAATGGTTTTTAATATCATGTACATGCTCAAAAGATAAAATGACATCTTTGTGGACTGTAATAAGGATGCAGTCCTATGTAGCCTTTGTAGTTTTCTTATACACATTGTTGATCTTTCTCATCTAATTTTATCTGTCTTTCATTGTAGCATGGTTTTCTTCAACCTCATGATCTTCTAGATTTATCTTCTTGAGTGTTAAAGTTGTATTATTTTTTTAAAGTTTCCATATTTTTAAATTTATTTTATTATACTTTTAAAATAGTTACAGTTTATTAACTTTGTAAACCAGCTGTAGCCTGCTTCCTCATTCCCTCCCAATACCACCCTTCCTCCCTCATCTCCTCCCATGCCCCTCTCCAAGTCCACTGATAGGGGAGGTCCTCCTCCCCTTCCATCTGACCCTAGCTTATCAGGTCTCATCAGGACTGGCTGCAATGTCCACCTCTGTGGCCTAGCAAGGTTGCTCCTCCCCTGGGGGCGGGGAAGGATGTCAAAGAGCCAGTCATTGAGTTCATGTCAGGAATAGTCCCTGTTCCCCTTACTAGGGTACCCACTTGGATACTGAACTACCATGGGCTACATCCAAGCAGGGGTTCTAGGTTATATCCATACCTGGTCCTTGGTTGGAGATAGAGTCTCATATAACTTCCCCACTAAATCGGTTAGAAGAAAAAGTGGGGAAATTCTATGTTTGTCTAAACATAGATGTATATTATTTTAATGCCAAACTCTGGAAAGAAAAAGTATTTTAAGTGACAACTTGGAATATTTTATCTGCATAACATTCTGATGTGTGGTGAGTCACATATTTTGTAACAGTGCATGTTTATGAATATGCTTTTCCACATGTAGAGCTACGTGTGTCAAATAATCATACCCTCTGGCATGCAAAATTCATTGTAACTTTTGAAAACACATTCTATTTGGTCCATTTGTCGTTTTTACATTTATGAATCCTGCAAGTTCAATAGTAACACAACTGTCTTTTTTCCCTATAGGTGAGAAAATTAGTTTTGTGGTTGTTTCACTGTTGTGGTTAAATACCATAACTAAGAAAAATTTAAGAAATAAAGGTAATTTGGGGCTTCCAGTTCCAGAATGATGAATATGTTACCATCACAGTGGTAAAACAAACACTGCAACAAACATCCACTCATTTTGACAAGAACAGCTGATGACTCACATCTCCAACTTCAAACAGGAAAGAGAAAGGGCCTTGGAAACCACATAAGACTTTTGAAATATCAAAATGTACTTGTGTTGGCATACTTCCTCCAGGAAAGCCACACCTCTTTAGCCTCCCTCGGACAACCAATAATGCCTGAGACTTATGGGGAACATCTCATTCAAGCCATCGGAGTTTAGAGATGTAAATAATGTCACTGTGTTCTAAGACTCTGAGGTAGCCACCCGAGAATGATACAGGAGTGGAGAAAACTGATTATCTACAAATCTCAAAGATCCGAGCCCAGGGGGTCCTGCAAAGACCGATGCACCAACCAAGGACCATGCATGATGATGGCCTAGACAACTTGCCTAGATGTGGCCACTTGGCAGCTTGGTCTAAATGTGGATCTGTGAGTGAAGGGATCAAGAGCTGCCTCTATTATGAAGTCAGCTGACTGCTCTCTAATCACTAGCCACTGATGATGTATCCTTGCAAGACCACAGAGGAAGAGGATCCAAGCAGTCCTGATGAGATTTAGCAAGCTATGGGCAGACAGCAATAGTGGAGAACTCTGCCTTTCAGTGGACTAGGGAGGGGAGAGGGAGGGAGAGTGGGACTGGGTAGATTTGAGGGAGAGGACTTTAATTGGGATATATAATGAATACATTGTAAAGAAAAAATTTAAAGAACACTAAAAAAATAAAAAAAGAACTTGCCAACAAGCAGGATGTAGGTAGATGAAGGCACAGAAGGGCAGATAGGATTGCAGCTCTAGTGGATAATTTCCTTTCTCCCTGAGCAGAAGGATGCAAAGCCCTACACAGAACACTGACCCACTGTGAATGTCAGTGTACTAAGAAAATCATGTTTATGTCATCCTCCAAAATAGGTGTTGCTACTCTTACTCTCATTGGGGATTTGGGATGCTATTATTTACAGTGAGGGCACAAGAATGAGAGAACCATGATGAGAATGTGTACTCATAGAGGGATGGAAAAGAAAAAAAATTCTCATATAGTATCTACTTCTAAGCAAGTAGGTAAGTCCTCTCCAGGTATGAAGTTGATTAAAATTTTGATCTTCAATAACATAGCCTCCAGAGCTGTGAGAAGTAAATTCTTCAATAAAGCCAAAATGTCTCTGGTATTTTTACTCTAGCACCTACAAAATTACAGAGGCAGTTAAATGATGTGTTTTATAACAATAAGTATCTACAACATAATGCTTTGTTGCACAATAGTAGAAAATCAATCCAGGTATTTTATATGAAATTGTGAGTTGCCATTTTCTTATTGGCATTAAGTCTACCCCATTTATTGTTAGCAGCTAAGTCAAAAAAAAAATTGAGCCGATTCCATAGACACTCATTACAAAGCAAGACCTACCTGTGAGGCATGACAAAAAAGTCCAGGTGCAGCCCAAGTCCAAGTGCGTTAGGATTTGGAAAAGACCGTATGGGTATCACCATAAGACAAATTACAGCACAACAGAGGTATCATGTAGGTATTTTGTTTTTATTTTTTACCTCAAGATATGCAGCTCACACTCATTATTCAGTGAGACTATCTTCCCTGTGCTACATACATCGTGCGGAGAAAGATAGAAAGTAATAATGCAAAGTGTACCCCAAGAAGAAGTAAATGGACCACCTGTACTTATTTTCTCTCCCTCCTTCCTCCACAAAATACCTTGAAATAACACAATGGAGCGCTCAGCTTAGGCTAACTGAAGAGTGACAGTTCTTTCCTTCTGCAAGAAAAGGATAATCAGCTTCATTAATCCATTCAGACCTCTAGGGTATCATTTATTAAATTGCTCCCAATGTGCCTTATTCACTCCCAGGAAATAATTTACATACTAGGGGAATTTGATTCACTATCAAGCATATCCTATTTTAAACAATTCTCATTTTCATTCCTTGGTGGAAGGTAATAACTTATGCAAAATATGTGCAGGCATAGATTATGCCATGCTGGGAAATTATTTAAGTATTGCTTTCAGGGTACCAATATCCCTTGAAAATATATGCAATATACAATTCAGTGAAATTAATGAGAATTTTCTTCCCCTAAGTTTTTCTTGCCCTACTCTGCCCTTCCCCCAAAAGAGAATTTAAAGTAATTTTATGTAAAATGTCAAGAACTGGCAGTGCAAGCTCAATTTCAAGCAAAAATGAAAGTCAAGAGTAGTAACTTACTTGCTTCTACCTTTAAAAGGAATCGTAACTGAACTTAACACTGTATTATATAAGCAACTGTCAAAACAGTTCATTTCACTTTTAAAAATTTTGCTTATTCCCAAGCTGAAACAACATCAAACATATTATTAATGTATGAAATGCACTGAATTTTATGTTTCATTAATAATAGCATGTTTTTATGGGCTAAGCTTACTCTGTTTTGTAGAGTAATGCTGGGGGCTCTCTCCCCCGGGAGGGTCCTTAATGACTGGTCCCCAGGGACAGAAGAAGCAGAAGTGAAGCAACAAACTGGGGCTTCAGACGGCCCATGCGCATTGACAGAAATGACAGACTTCCGGGCCCAGCTTCAGCTACGAAATTCAGATTCATTGTGGTGAGAAAGGCTATATAAAACTTTAGGCAAGGGGTAGGGATATCTAGGCTGGGTATAGACAGTTGGTGGGGACTTAGAGTACTGGAATGCCTTTCTTACAGAGAGGCATCCCAGAAATCCCAGGTGCTTGCTAAACAAAGGAAGGAAGTTGGATCTGTAATTTCCCTCAGGTAGTGGGTGTGAAAATCTGGCTCCACTAGCAGAGAAGAGGAAGCCCCAGTAGCAGAGGAATTCCTTTATTTTATGCTGACCTCAGAAGAATTGTTCCTCACAGAACAGGTCTCTAAGCAAAACAGTTATATGCAGGTTTATCATGTGGCCTGTTTATAGCTATTATTTTCTCTATGTATCTTCTTTTTTTAAATAATTTTTATTTTTTACTATTTTTTTTAAATTTAAATATGACTTATATTTTTGTTAAACAAAAGAATGGCAGTACAAAATAATTACAGAGCATTAGTATTCAATATACTGAATAGTATAAACGCAGTCATTTAATGATTATAACATATATATGAGGTAGATATTGTAATTACCCACCCATTTTTTGTTTTGAAAACTGAAATTTGTTTTTTTTAACACTCTTCATTTTTTTTAATTTTTATTTTTATCAGTTACATTTTATTAATTCTGTTTCCCAGCCGTGCCCCGAACCCTCATTCCCTCCCAGTCCCTCCCTCCCTCACTCACTCATCACTACTGTGCCCCTTTCCAAGTCCACTGATAGGGGGGACCTCCCCCCATTCATCTGATCCTGTTTTATCAGGTATCTTCATTGAGTTCCTGTTAGAAATAGTCCTTGTTCCCCTCACTTTGGGAAACCAATTGATCACAGGTTATTTACTTTGTATCCCAGCTGTAGCCCCTTCCTCATTCCCTCCCAATCCAAGCCTCTCTCCCTCATCTCCTCACTGACCCTTTCCATGTCCACTAATAGGGGAGGTCCTCCTCCCCTATCATCTGACCCAAGCTTATCAGGTATCTTCAGGACTGGCTGCCATGACCTCCCTGTGGTCTAGCAAGGCTGCTCCTCTCTCGGGGAGGAGGGGGGAGGATTCAAAGAGCCAGCCATTTAGTTCATCTCAGAAATAGTCCCTGAAGTAGGAGAAAACAAGAAACAGGACAGGAGCCTACCACAGAGGGCCTCTGAAAGACTCTATCTAACAGTATATCAAAACAGATGCTGAGACTCATAACCAAACCTCCGGCAGAGTGCAGAAGGGGGAGTTAGTATGACCTGGAGAAGACTGGAGCTCCACAAGGATCAAATATATCAGGGCACAGGGGTCTTTTATGAGATTGTTTCTCCAATCAAAGACCATGTATGGATATAACCTAGAAGCCCTGCTCAGATGTAGCCCATGTTAGCATAGTATCTATGTATCTTCTTTATAGAATTTATTTAAATAATCATTTGGGGTTGCTACCACTATAACAATTAAAAATGATGATTGAAGTGGAATGCCTAGAAAATCTCCTAATGCCAATGCATCTGTTAGTGATAAATAAGACTTATTTGATGTTTTAAAATTTAAAAACAAATTTTTTAAAATATTTTACTCCTGCAAAGGAAGTTACTAAACTTCATGCTGCATTGATGAAATATGTGTTGAAAGAAAAATGCACTTAAATGACCAAACAGATAAATTTTCTTCATTTCTTGATAATGAATCATATCTGCTGAGAAAAATTAAGTTTGAGAACCTCAAATACACAGCTTTTTGCCCCTGTACCTTAGCTATGTTAGCTGCAGAATAACTTGATAAAGATTACATCACCTCACTTTAACAAAATATTTATCATTTTGGTATAAGTGATCTATGATTTGACTGGGACTATGTCAAGGTAAAATATGCCTCTATAACCTGTTTTTTACGTAAACATCATATTGCATAATTATCATTGAGAACACATTTTATAATGCACTTGTATGGACTAACTCTATCATATTCAATGTAGCCCCATGTGTCAAAATCTTACTCTACCTGCGATTCCAAAATATTTTCTTATCCACATACAAAATCGGATCAAGAGTATTCAGTGCAGTGGGCACCTGCATGCTGAATGTCATGTCTTCCAAAACAGATTTTCTTCTCTGCTGTAACTGGGTCTTTAGATCAAATTAATGAAGACTAAACATGCATCTTCTTCGGCATCGTCAAGAACAACGGTTTCTCCAGTGCTCTCTGAGGCTCACAGCACTTCCCCTGCTATAATCAGCAGTGTATCTAAGTCATAATGTTATAATGTGTAAGCCTATGAAGCATTGGGGAAGCATGTCTGTGCAAGAGGGAAATACTTTAGACTCCTTCTGAAAGTGCAAAACTATAGCAATACCAACATTTTAGTAAATGGGTAGCTGGGAAATGGGAATGTAGCCAAACACTTAGTCAAGGAGCAGCACAGTTATTGTTGTTGTTTCAGAGCTATTCTTTCATTATTATTTTCTCCCTTGACTGGATTTTGTTTTTCATTGTATCTGTTATTATTGGGAGTGAGCGGAGGTCACATTCTATTGTGAGCAGAGATCAAAGAATAATTTTGTAGACCCTATTTTACACTTTGACCTTTATGGTGATTCTTAAAATCTAACTTAGCTCATCTGGCTTGTGTAGCAAAGTCTTTTACCAACTAAGCCATCTTTCAGGGAAACTGATCTACAGTCTCACAAAATAAATTGCTTTTAAAATGACATCTGTGTATGTTTGTGTGCGACTGAAACATTTACTTTCCAAATATACGTAAATAATTCTTTGATATTAAGTACATTTTCCAAGCTATGATGTAAGATAACAAGCCTTCTTCAGGACTGAGTAGGGTACCAAGCAAACGAGAACACACTCATTGCCATAGCAAAGCTGAGGATTTGAGAACAGTGGCGGATGGTCACACAAGATGTAGAAGCTGTTATCTGTCAAAATCTAAAGCACATAAATGATCCTGTTTAGAAAAGAAGATCGAAGAACTCAAATGATGATGGCAATAAAAAACAAATGAAAAGTGACCTTCACTTCACAGCTTGCTTGTCAAACAGAAAGACCAATTTAGTATAGTGAAGGTGTTTGTAGATGTCAGTTTTTAATAATTTCAAGGATTGGAGGGGGAATGTATGCATATATGTATACATATATGTATGTATGTATATATATATATGTATATATATATATATATATATAATTTCTGATTGTTTTCCAAATACCTAATAGTTCAGTGCTTGATTTTTTTTAATTTATTTTTTTCTATAAACCATTTAAAAACCAGTATAGGAAGATGTTAACACTTCATGAAAAAGAAAATTTACGTGTTAAGAACTGATAGACTAAGATCAGAAAGAAGGAGAGGAGGATGTCCCCTATCAGTGGACTTGGGGAGGGCCATGCATGCAGAAAGGGCTGGGGGGAGGGTGGGACTGGGAGGGGAGGAGGGAGGGGCTTATGGGGGGAATGAATAAAGTATAATTAATAAAAAAAATAAAATAAAATAAATCTCTTTTAAAGAAACAAAAAAATATTTTATTTTTACAGTAATCTTGTTCCAAAAGGTATAGAAGATAATCAACAGCTGCCTCGTTATGACCTTCAAAGGAGATGGAGGTTTTCGTTCAGTGTTAGAACAGATGGGGCACAGGATCCCCTTTTGTGGTACTCAGTGTAGAATGACAGGAAGACAGGAAATACTTCCCTCTAAAGAGAATTGGAAAGACAAATGTTTAATTTATTTATGTTTTTACCTTCCTAGAGAAGCAGTTAAATGTAATACTACAAAATGAATTGTAAAAAAATATTAAACTAGTAGCTATTGTTATATTATGTCTGCTCTATCTTTATCCTTTCACATCTGGTAGACAGGGTGATTTTGAGTCAAAGTTTTTGTGGCCGATTTGGTGTTACCCTCCCTCTAATAGGAGATGTTTTTAGTTAGAGATGTTTTTTCTCCATTTTTATGACTTCTGATACTAGGAGTCTCTGCTAGAGTCCCTCTCATAAGCCTCAAGCACATACCCCGATTTAGGTTTCAAGCTTGTCAGAGAGATGCCACTACCCGCAGTTTCTCCTTTCTCTAAGGACTTTTTTCCCTTCTGCTCTAGCTCTCTCCAGGTCTCATGTTCACCCTCATGTCTCTGTGTTTTCTCTCCTACCTTGTTCTTCAAGCATTACCTCTACCCTATTTACGCTTCTAGATAAGATTTAAGCATTGTCCCTTGCATCTTCCTTTTTATTTATCTTCTTAGGGTTTGTGCAATCTTAAATGTTTATTCTGTACGACAGGGTATAACATTCACTTAAAAGGGAGTACATAGCCTGCATGTCTTTCTGGGTTTGAGTTACCTCACTCAGGATGATCTTTTCTAGTTCAATCCAACCACAGTGAAGAGGGGCATTCTGAGACTAGAGCACCAACCAAGGACCTTGCATGGACTGGGCTTAGGGGCCCTACAAAGATATAGTTGATGGGCACATCTATATTCAAATGGGTCTCCTAATAAGGAGAATGGGGGAATCTTTCTGACATGGACTCTCTTGCCCAGTATTTCAATTACTTCCCCCTGGATCACCACTTCACAGGCCACAAGGAAAGAGGAGAAGCTCAGCTCTGATTCGACTTGATGAGCTGTGGCAGATGGAATGGAGGCTTCTACTGTTCTGATGAATTTGGGGTCAGGGTGGAGGAGAGGAGGAAAGGGTAGGACTGGGAAATGAGAAGGGATGGGGCTAAGAGCAAGATGCAAAGTAAATAAATGCATAAATAAATAAATACATAAATAAATAACTAAACAGGAAAAAGAAAAAATAGCAGTCAATGATAAAGGTAATTTCCATATTTCTTCTGTGTTTTGGCTAGCACTCAGCTGAATATATTATAAGCCAAGTATTCAAAGGACTGATTTTGAGTGTTTCCTATAGTGAGAGATATACTCGATAGTCTTACTACTGAAATGAAATGGGTGGTAAAATACTTACTCCATATTTCTGAATAAAATTTTCATATTTTCAAGTACTTGGTGCACTAGTATTTTGATTCATAATTCTATGAATAATAGCCAAAGACTAAGTTTCTTTTAAGTCAATTGTATTTGACAAATCACTTCTATAACAAAATGTTCTTCGTGTGTGTGTTCTCTTGAAAGGTAGATATTTGAAATTGAAATTGAATTCTTTTGTCTTTATTTTGGTGGTCATCTTGTACGTATGTTAAATACATCTAGGTGATTTATATAATGATTTTTGAATCTATTGTTCTATCTTAGATTTTTCTAGAATCAGATTTTTTTTTTTAATTTGCTTCCACTTCTGGCTGTGTTTTTATTCCATTATTTACCCAAAAGGCCTAGCATAATCTATGGTGCTTTCCCCATACTCATTCTGATCATACACAAAATAATTATGTGAAGTACTCAAAACACTGCTGTAATATCTCTGTGCCCAGATTTTTTGGTTCTGTTGCTCTCCTTGTGGAGCTTGTGTCCTCTCCAGGTCTTACTCTCTCCCCCTTCTTTCATAAGATTCTCTGCACTTTGCCCAAAGTTTGGTTATGAGAGTCAGCATCTGCTCTGATACACTGCTAGGTAGAGTCTTTCAGAGGCCCTCTCTGGTAGGCTCCTGTCCTGTTCCCTGTTTTCTCCTTCTTCCAATGTCCATCTTATTTGCCTTTCTGAGTGAGGATTTATCATCTTACCCAGGGTCCTCCTTCTTGTTTAGCCTCTTTAGATATACAGATTTTAGTATGTTTATCCTATCTTATAGGTCTAGTATCCACCTATAAGTGAGTATATACCATGTGTGTCTTTCTGCCTCCAGGATACCTCACTCAGGATGATCTTTTCTAGATCCCACTATTTGCCTGAAAGTTCCATGATTCCCTTGTTTTTAATTGCTTAGTATTAATTCCATTGTGTAAATGTACCACAATTTCTGTATCCATTCCACCATTGAGGGACATCTGAGACTAATACTCTAACCAAGGATCATTCATGGATATAAACTAGATAACCTAGAACCTCTACTCATATGTAGCCCATGGAAGCTCAGTATCCAAGTTGGTTTCCTAATAGGAGAACAGGGACTGTCTCTGACATGAACTCTGTGGCTGGCTTTTTGACCACCACACCCCCAAGGGAGAGGCAGCCTTGCCAGGCCACAGAGAAGGACATTGCAGCCAGTCCTGAAGAGACCTGATAAGCTAAGGTCAGATGGAAGGAGAGGAGGACCTCCCCTATCAGTGGACTTGGAGAGGGGCATGGGAGGAGATGAGGCAGGGAGGGCAGGATTGGGAGGGAAAGAGGAAGGAGGCTACAGCTGGGATACAAAATGAATAAACTCTAATTAATATAAAAATAAAAATTTTATTAAAAAAGCACTATTGAACTTTGTTGGAGCTCATGTTCAGGAATGGAAAGCATAGGTGACAAGCATGCTCTTTACTGTGTCTGATTGTAAAATGCAGTGTTCACACACACATGTGATAATCTTTCATTGTAGTAAAACTCAGTGCGTAGTTCCGTGTGCAAAAGAGGCAAAACTGCTTTTTAAGTTCTAAGCCACTGGCGGCTTATTCTCTTCCCCGTCTTACGTTTACATAAAGTTCTTTCAGAGAACAGCGTCACATCAAGCTCATCATTATTCTATTTTTTTTAATAAAAACACATTTTTAATAAAAGGAGTAAAAAGATTACAATAAACAGGTTTCAGTGTACAGGCACAAATCATGCATTTTCAGAAAAGAATAACAGGAATTGTTTGCTTTTGTTTTTTTCCATTTAAAAGTTTATTTTTATTTTTATTGTTTTACAGTTTGTTCATTATATATCCCAATTGGAGCCCTCTCCCTCAACTCCTCCTAGGCCTATCCTCCTTCCCTCTTTCCCCTGCCACTTCCCCTATTCCACTGAAAGGGGTAGTTCTCCTCCTGTACCATCTGCCCATAGCTCATCAAGTCCATCAGTACTCCAGAAATCCTCTTCCTCTGTAAACCTGGCAAGACAGCATCGCCAGGGGCACGAGATCAAAGACCAGGCACTGACGTTTTTAAAGACAGTGCTGAAAATTTATCTCAGTAAATTATCACTTTTTCAGATAATAAGCAATATATGAAATATTAAAACAAATTTTCTGTTTTGAAAACTTATTCCTCATTTTCTAGCATTTTATATACATTGAAATGTATGTATTATAATAACACTTAGAATTTTGTCCTACTCATAATCTTGACAAAAAAATAAATAAAATAAGGTTAACACAGGTTTGGCAACACAATCCTTGTCCTGGAAAGCTGATTTTTAACAAATTAGCTCAAGGCCTTCCTGAAATATAGTCACTATAGTGATACTTTTTTAAATTTTATTTTTAGTTTTAGTTACATTTTGTTAACTCTGTGTCCCAGCTGTATCCTGCTCCCTCATTCCCTCCCCAACCCCACACTCCCTCCCTGGTCTCTTCCCTGCCCCTTTCCAAGTCCACTGATAGGGGAGGACCTTCTCCCCTTTCATTTGACCCTGTTTTATCAGGTATCTTCAGGGCTGGCTGCAAAGCATGTATTGTTTGAACAAGAATAACATATATGTTAAACAACAGATAATGATAAGCTAGTCAAAACATGAAAAAGTAAAAAAATTGAAGAGACCATTCATATTCATATTCTCAGGACAAAATGTTTACATTCATCAACAGACGAATTTTAGCTTGATGGTTGTGCAATTGTACACAGAATGAACACTTTATATTGAAAATGATGAATTACCCATTTTGTTATTTTACTTTTCCAAAATTCATTTTAAAGAAAAATTGATATTGAACATTCTAGAAAAAAATTACCCATACACCCCATATAACATATATATAGATAGATAAATAGATATACTTTCTGCATACATATATATACATATATATGTGTATATATATATACATATATATATACATATATATGTATAGAAAGTTGAGAGCCATATAAATCTACAGGTTAAATATAAATATTTAGAAGGCAGTTTGACATCATGTAATACCAAAAATCAATTGTTTCCCCCTCTATGTCCTGTGAGTTCTTCAACCATGCCTTTGACCAGCCTAACCATTCCAGGTTTGAATTTCATTTTGTGGATCAAGCCTTCTATCCAGTTAGAAAGCAGCCCCTGAAGCTGTGTACCACTGTTTGGCATTATAAGAGCTTATCATGGAGAAGAGTTCACTGGTCAGTTGGAGTTAGTTTCTTTATGTCCTGCATCTCAATAGAGAGGTAAATTTGGAAATATAGTGTTACTATTTACTTACAGAAGGACAATGAGAGCAATGGCAGTGCTTTCTATTGTTCTGGGTTTCTCTGAAGCCTCCTTTACAAATAGTTTGTGGAAAATTTTCTTTGCTTGGACTGAAATTGTCATTTAATAACCCATATTTTCTGGTAGAAACATTTTTCCTCTACACAAGGTATTTCTGTTCAAACTCTTTTTTAATTATTATATTTATAATTAAATATAACTAATAGCATGAAGTATAGTGGATTTCTGTAGGAATTCTTCATATGTCCTTAGTTTGGCCTATCCCAACCCGTAATTTCTCCTCTTTCTAAACCCTCTAGCTTCACTTGGATGTTTAATAAAGTTGATTTCTTTCATTTTTCATGTTGCCTGTATACTCCTATACCCTATAATTAAAATCCATTTCTATGCTCATGAGCTCCAGATATTTTTCACCTTGTAGATATTTAAAAATGAATTAAGTGTTATTAATTTTTTTAGTAATGCATATTACTACACAAATAATTCACAGCATCATTAATTATTTAGGAAACCATGGAGTGAAAATCACACATGAAATGAAATGAACGTTCCATGCTTTTATGCATATATCTACAAATAATTAACGAATGTACTATGTGAAGGTACATTCATAATGATTATTTCATTAGGTCACATAATTAAATGATTTTAGTAATGGTACTGGTTTTTTTTATGTGATCGTAATGGCTATTGAGTTACATACAGGTGAGCACTGGCTGATAAATCCAAAAATAGCAATGTTCAATATCTTTACTGTCCACCTTTTATCAGGAGGTAAGAGGGTAACTAAGTTATAGAGTACATTCTTTTTTCCTAAAAGCAGTATGAAGTCTGTAATACAGATGACCTTGGAATCAGGAGTGAATTAATGTACTTAATACTTAGAACTATAGAATTATGAGCATTTTATAGGATTATAATATTTTTATAATCTAAAGTGCTTTTTTCTCTTTTCTTTTTAATTTCTGGAACATTTCCTAAGTAGCTTGATAAGAAACAGCTATACTTTTTAGGGGGATAATGGTGCTGAGGGTGATGGTGGGAAGAGTAAATGTGTAGAATTCATTAAATGAGTCATAACTTTCTAAAGCAAAAAAAAAAATTTAAAGTAATGAGGAAGTATATTTCTTCACTTAGGAATACATTTACTGAATGAAGAATTCATGCTTTTAAGTAGGAAACTGCCATATCTATTTATGAAAATGTACTCTCCGTGTGGATTCAATTGTTAACAAAATAAACAAGACAGATACATTTTGTGCTTCACTAATCTTTCTAAATGTTCTGTTCAAATCAACCATGAGATCTGAATGAACAAGGGAATGAATACAAGCTAAGAATAAAATTTAAGTGCAAAAACATGGACTTTTATAAGAAGCTATGCCTTTGGGTATACAGAAGTAATTTCACACAAACTCTTATGTAATATTTTCTGAAATAATATCTTAATTGTTCATTATCTTGGCAATATATGGCATTTCTTTTATTATTTGTCTGTAATATGTTATGATAGTCAATGTCTAGAAACCACTTGTACATGAATTCACAGCCTTGCTAATGTATTACAAGTTTGACTTTAATGTTAACAGTCTTTGCTATGGAACATCACAGTAGTATGAGACAACACTGTGCTTTTTCGTTCCCATAATAGTTTTATAATTTCCTTGGTAATTTCACATCATGAACACCCAGAGCCCACATTTCCCAATACTCCCAGATCTGCCCTTTCCTGGACCTTCTACCCACAAAAATAGAAGAAAAGAAAAAGAAGAAGAAGAAGCAGAAGAAGAAGAAGAAGCAGAAGAAGAAGAAGAAGAAGAAGAAGAAGAAGAAGAAGAAGAAGAAGAAGAAGAAGAAGAAGAAGAAGAAGAAGAAGAAGAAGAAGTCTAATTTGTTTTTCCCATAAACTAACTGGAGCATGTGCAAACTTCTTTTCCTTAAAGAAAACTGAGTCCTATCCCTCTTGCCACTCTGCCAGAAGACATTAATTGTGGAGAGTGATACTTCAGCATCCTTATCACAAATTTTAAGCGTTCTCATCGATGGCTTTGTAGGCTGATACTCTTTTGGGAGGTGGGGATGGGCATGCAGCTGTCACAGAAGCCTTCTTCTTCCCATTCTCAGTGTAAGTCTACAGTCATTGATCCATGGCAAAGAAGCACCTTGCCCTTTACAGTCAGAAGGAGCATGAACAGTGCTCATCCTTGCACATGGTGTCTGGTGACAACATCGATCATGACAGTCACATGTTCTTAGGCATCAGCATGTGCCTAGTATATAAGCATGGTCCCCAGACTGCTATGCAGGCCACAGATACACTCAAGCCTAGGCAGCAGCACAGGCCCCAGGACCACACTATGCTCTCAGGTGTCAGCACATATGCCCCACCTTCACCCTGTCCCCTGTCCCCTGTCCCCTGTCCCCTCACAGCATCTGTGCCCCGTAAAATTGGCATGTATTCCGGTGTCAGGGAATGGATATCTGCATTGGCTTTCAGTGGTAACATCATTAACAGTTTGGTCCTACAATTGCTGTAGGACCAAAAACCTCCACATGAACTCATGGCCTGGGCCAATGGACCACAGACACCAAAGTGACCTCCAGGGGCATTACCAACTATAGATGTCTTTCAAGGAGTTCCAATCCAGAAAATGAACCTTTTCTTCATCTCAGGCATCTTGTTGTTTCTCAGAACCAGGCAATCATGCATCTGGACAGTTCGTTCAGGACCTGGGTAAGAGTGCGATCTCTAGGCTGCTGCACATCCTCCTGTTGCTCCTAATGAGCAATGCCATATTCCCCCCATCCACCACAGCCTTATCTCCTATATCTCTCACCAATTAAAGCCATCATGTCTCCAGTTCCTCCTCTTTCCATCACTTGCTCACTGCTTGGTTCTGCCATCTCTCCCACATCTCCATCTCAGATTCCTTCATAATAGTGGCATTGCAAACTACATTATGTCAGTTTGTTCTTGTTGTTGTATGTTTGTTTGATTTTTTTCAAACAGCTTTGGATACAAATACTCATTGCAAAGAGTCATTTGTTTGATTCAATGTTTCTGGTCTCTGACACACCATAAATACTGGAAAA
Organism: Rhombomys opimus; assembly: GCA_010120015.1. Classification (NCBI taxonomy): domain Eukaryota; kingdom Metazoa; phylum Chordata; class Mammalia; order Rodentia; family Muridae; genus Rhombomys; species Rhombomys opimus. The sequence continues at coordinate 186,926 of REGO01000634.1, forward strand.
TCTCTAAGATTCATCTTGTACATCCTGCTGTTGTTCAGAATCAGGGTGATCTTATCACTAGGCAGATAGTCTGGGATCACGTTCTATGTGAGCTCCAGGGAGATGCGCACCTCCTGATCCTCTGTATTGGCTGTCCAAATTTTATACTTGTAGGCTTCAGGCAGAATCACTGACCAGTGCTATCTCACAGCATGGTAAGCAGCTCAGGTTGCAACCACATCAGTTCCATGCTAGAGCAGTGGCCACTGGGTCTTGGACAAGCCCTAGTCAGTAATGACATTTGGTTTTGCAGGACAGATCCTCTATTCCAGCAGCTCATAGATGGACTAGCTGCTCTGATAGATTGACTCATAAAGCATTGGATCTGGGCCAGGATGGCAGCTGAGTTGGTGAGCTTATACACAAAGGCCTGCCTGTCTTGCACAACAATATTGTTCTTCAGTCAACAAAACTTAAAATTGATTCTAGAAATTTAAATATGAGCTTATTATAGATAAAATGGGTTAATGTGTCACTACCATGCTCACATTTTTAGGTCTTGCTTAATGATGCCAGATTGGGCACATCAAAACACAGAATATCAAATTAAATTTTAATTTTAGATGGACAATGACAGCTTATTGGCATGTATTTATTCTAATTAAATGTTTTTTGTTTACATGAACATGCAAATACCTAACCTCCCTTAAGTTTATTTTATTATTATTATTCATTACAATGTATTCACTTTGTATCCTAGTTTGGCCTCCCCCGCACCTCCATCTCCTCCAGGTCCTACCCTCTCTCCCTCTTCCTCCCCTATGTCCTTCCCCTAGTCCACTGATAGGGGAGGTCGCCTTCCCTATTATCTCAGCCTAGTGTATCAGATCTCATCAGGACTGTCTGGATCCTATTTCTCTGTGGCCTAGTAATGCCACCTCATCAAAGAGAGGTGATCGAAGAGTAGGCAACCAAGTTCATGCCAGAGACTGACCCTGCTCCCCTTATTAGGGAAACCCTGTGGAGACTGACCTGTCCATGGGGGTCTAGGTTATCGCCATGCATGGTTCTTGGTTGATTCATTATTCTCCACAGGATCCCCAGGTCCCAGATTGTATTTGGCTCTGTTGGTCTCATTGTGGAGCTCCTGTACCCTTCAGGTTTTTCTGTTTCCTCCTTCCACCATAAGATTCCCTCTACTTTGCCCAAAGTTTGGCTATGAGCTTCAGCATTTGCTTTGATACCTTTGTTGGTAGACTCTTTCAGAGGCCCTCTGTGGTAGTCTCCTTTCCTGTTCCCTATCTTTTCCTACTCTGATGTCTATCCTGTTTGCCCTTCTGAATGAGGATTAAGTACCCATCATGTGTGTCTTTCTGCTCCTGGGATACCTCACTCAGGATGATGATCTTTTTCAGTTCCATCTATCTGCCTGTAAATTTCATGATTTCCTTGTTTGTAATTGCTGGGTAGTATTCCATTGTGTAAATATACCACAATTTCTGTATCTGTTCTAGCTATTCTTTGTTTGAGGGACATCTAGGTTGTTTCCAGATTATGGCTATTACAAATAAAGTTGCTATGAACATAATTGATCAAATGTTCTTGTTGTATAGTTAACTATCCTTCAGATATATGCCCAAGAGTGGTATACCTGGATCTTGAGGTAGCACTATTCCTAATTTTTTGAGAAAGCACCAGATTGATTTCCAAAGTGGATGGTGTAGAGGAGGGACCTAGGAGGAAGACATTGGAAAGAAGGTGGGACTGGGAGAAGATGAGAAGTAGGTTACAGCTGGGTTACAAAGTGAATGAATTGCTAACAATAGTAAAAATAAAAATAAAATAATAATAATAATAACAACAACAATAATTTGATTCAATGAAATATGAGCTTTCCTGTTCTCTCATTACTAATGTTCCAGTCACATTCAGACTGGTCTCATATTTTCCATTTGTTTGAGACAATGTCTCATGCAACCCAATCTGGCCTCAAGTTGGCTTTGTAACTGAAGCTGTCTTTTAATGTCTGACTCTCTTGCCTCGACCTTTTAAATACCACGATCACAAGCATGTAAGCCAATCCTGGATTTGCCTCATATATTTCATGGGATTTTCCTTTGTTTGATTGTTCCCTGCAAATAGTTATTATCAAAGGATATTTCTTCCATACTTTTTTTTGCAATTTATTCTCTTTGTATTGCTCCTACACCACACTCTAAATGTAGGTACATACCTTTCTTTGCCCTCTGTCTTGTCTTTTTCCATTTACTTCACACACACACACACAAAATAATTCACATGATAAAGTGCTGAGACATTCCCTTCTGCCAATGACATTTTAAGGTACTTAATTCAATTTCCAACATACCCTTTAGAATCCTTGTCAAGGTCACTGAGAGTGTTAGCTTTGCCAAAATCAATGGAAGTTGCTTTGTCTTCATTTCGGAGTCCTTCTCAGCAGTGCTTAAAACGTTTGATCTCCTTTAAATATTCCTGTTATTTTTCACTCAATGCTACTCTCTCTTCTTTAATAACCCCTTTTTTCTGAGTACACTAGAAATCCTGGTCTATTCTTGGACAACAACCATGGATGCTCTTCTTTCAATTATTCTTTGTTTATATTGTTTCTCTGGGTCACTTATTTACAGTTAATGCACACCTAAACAGTAATTAATAACGCTAGCTTTCCAATTCTTCCTTAAAGCCTAACTTTAAGAAATTTACTATATCTGTAGCGACATTCAGATATCATCCATCACCTAATGGTTTATCTTGCTATTGTTATTTAAAGAGAAGATTGCATGTACTACTTGTTTGCTTAAATTGTTTGGGTTATTAGCTTGGCCAGCAGTTGATTATTACCAATACCCATCCAATTGCATTTCATCTCTCTCCTGACCATGCCTTGACAATCCAGACATCTCATGGGCATTAAATTTAAAAAGGTTTTTTATAATCTAGAAAAAAGTTACAAAAGATACTCACATTGCTGATGGTACTTAGGTTTGTCAGTAGGATTTCTTATCTATTGATTTAGCTTATATAAAATACAGACTCTGAAATTATCAAATGAAATATTTTCATCTTCTTCTCTGTGGTTACTTAATAACTATTAAATTCTGGTAGCATTGTTTTCACTTCGATGAAATCTATTACCTTTGATATCCCATTTGGTTTCAGTGATGTCATCAATACCGCTTTCTCTGTTACATTTCTGAGGGGAAGTACAAAGTGTGACTATTGGAACCATTACCAAGAACTATCTAGAGAGTATAAGATTTTTCATATGAACAGCAATTTCGTGGAATCCTAGGGAACTGAGTTCAAAACTCTCTAGCAATGCCATAAATCCTAAAATGCCATACAATCCCTAAAATGCCATACAAGGGGAACCGCATGCTGTTCCCTCTATCCGTGGGAAGAGAAGAGGCATGAGAATTTCATGAGAATTTCCAGGGCTGACTGGCCACTGGCTCAGCTGCAAAGTTAGGGAGAGATCTTTTCTTAAAGCGACAAGGTGGAGAAGAAGAGAGTAGGAGATTCAATGCCCCATGGCATACACAATTGAACATGTATGTATACCACATGGCTGTACAACACACTTGAACACACACAATCAAACAAACACACACAAATGAATATGAGAACAACTTATTTCAAATGTTGTTACAATTTTCTCATACTATCCACTGCATTCTATGTTCACCCTGTGCCATGCCAATGTTAGTGTAAATATCTTACATTAATATATTTTGCTTAAATACAAACATTAATTTCTGTTACATAGGAATGCAAATATGACAGAATATTATAAATTTAACTTGATAATTTTATATTTTTCAAAATTATGAAGAAGTAAATACTAATAATTCATGCATCCAGAATAGTCTTTAATGACCCTTCTAATGAATGAATCATTTATTATCCAGGTAGATCTGACTATGACATTCAGTGATCCTTCTCAAAACTTTTTCTACTATTACAGTTCATTTTTAAGGCATATATTAGATAAAGCTGTAGAGAGACTAAAGTTTAGGAACAGCAAGAGCTAATCAATCAAATTAAAATAATATATGTTATTTATATGGTGCCTTACTAAAATATTTTATTATAAGGCAAGCATAAAATTCTTAATTCTGAAGCTTGAAAATCAAGGAAATTTATTTCACTGTGGGATTAAGTATTCTAGTCCCACACAGGAAGTATGCAACTATCTAGTGAAAAACAACATGCTAATATCACACACTTTTAACCAGTGTGATGGATTTCATACATCACACTGGTTAAAAGATCATTGCATCAAGCAAATCCATTCAGACAACATACAAAATTTAGGCAGATGATTACTCCACATCTATGTTGAGTCTCACATGAGCTGCTTTCTAAAGGTGATAAAATCATTTAATGATGGCAAAGGGTATTTTGTGACTGTTATCTTCATCCCATAGGATTTCCAAAAAAGCAAACAGAAAAGAAACCTCAGTTTGCAGACATGGAGAACATTCCAGGACTGGTAAATTCCCTGAATAATGTTAATAAAGACACAGGCTTTTTGTGCTTGTGTTACTAATATGTTTCTGCAAATGGGTATTAATAAGAATTTTCTTTTAGTAATGAAATTTTTAATTATGTTATTTTAAATTAAAGAATAATTATTTATAATTATTTATAATAAATTTATATCTAATGACAATCTGTCTGCTAGATATATTGGCAAAATATTGGCACAAAACTAGTTAGAGTGTCCAACCAAGACCTGATCTGCATTAGTCCCTTCCATGAGACCCATACCCAGCCATGTTGATTGGACAAGAACCAGAGAATAGGGGCACAGAAAAAACAGAAATACCAGTGTTTTACTTAAAAAAAAAAGCAACAAAATGACTCTTATGAACATTTTTATATACTCATGGAATAATGTTTTGCCTGGGCACCATAAGAGAAGCTTCCTCCTGCACTAGACGAGAACAAATCCAGAGACCTACAGCAGGACAATATTCAGAAAATGGAAGATCCTGGAACACTCAGCCCTGAATGGGATGTCCCCCGCAAACCCCTCCCCTCAGGGTTTCCATAAACTCTTGAGATAAGGAGGCCAAAGAGTGTAAGATCCTAAGGACATCAAAGACACCAAGGTAACTAAACCATCTCTACACAACAGGATTGTTTCACATATGAAATCACAAAGACTCTGGAATCACGCTCAGGGACTGCACATGTCTCTCCTGGATGGAGTCCTATATCTGAGAGATGTGGATACAATGCCTCATCTTAACACAGATGCTATTTCCAACAGATATGGAAAATTAGTTTTCTTCAAGGGGGTGTTGGTGGGAAACAAACAACTTTAGAGAGAGACTACATCAGCTGTAGACGACCAACACAAAACTAGCTCAAGACATCTTTGTTGGATCTGTGCCTCATAATGCTGTGTGAGAGCATTTTCATTGTGTTTTCCTTACAGTTCCTTTGCATGTATGTGTTGGCTTCTAGTTTTTGTTGCTTTGTTTTGTTTTAAGGGATTCCTGTATGTGAGACTGTATCTGGCTGCATCTATATGAGTTTCCTGTATTTTTTGGGGGGATGGTTTTCTTATGCTTGTTTGATCACTCCTGTTTTGATTTTTTCTCTTCTCTTCTTCTCTTTTCTTCTTTTCTTTATTATTATTCCTTGTGTGTCTGTGTATTTTCCGAACAGAGACAGAAAAATTGTGGTTCTGGAGCAGAGATGAGGTGGGAAGGAACTAGGAGGATTTGGAGGAGTGGAAACCATAATCAGAATATATTAGAAATATAGTATGAAAAATAGAATGAAATATAGTATGAAATATACACTACATGTAAAATAGTAAGGAAAACTGTTTTTCCAGTAAAATAAAAAAATACAGTATGGTTACATCACTCTTCCCTTTCCTGTTGTGCTTCTTGCACATAGATGATTTCAGGGCTTACCACTTCCTATTGGAGAACCAAATAACAAAACATATGGCTCATCCATGGAAAAGACTATTTCTCCCAACTCTGCTGTCTGTCAAAAGCAGCATCGGTGGGTGAGTTTTCATTCTAAATTCAATAGTGTGTCTCTTCCACTCACAGTTTCCTCTTCTTGAAGAGGCTTCTCACTAAGCTCTTAAACATTAAAGAAAAAAAATATTAAGAAAATGAAGATAACAAGTAGTTTATCTCCTGAACCATTATGAAATCCTATGAAAAACTATGTTTATTTTAAAATGAAAATTTGAGGAAATAATAATTTTTTAGGAGTAAAATGTAGCTCACTTTATATTTAGTTATATTAAAACATGCTAAGCCAATTATTTTCTATCTTTAATACTCTGTCATTACATGTTGTATTAAATACTCATATAGCTTAGTTAGATGCCCGTGTAAAATAAGCTACGTATTTCATTCAGAGAGCAACAACCAGCGATTCTGCCCTCTCCAGGCACTCTTCTAATAAGTAAAGATATAACGTGCTTATGTGAAAACTGCATTATTGTAACCATGCATTGACACTGATGTTAAACAAGTCAAATTCTATTTTCCCCAAAATGTTGAGATGAGTCCTCCATCCGTAGTTTAGCTTTAAAAAAAACTAAAATTGAATATTTGATGAGGGCAAAATTTCACAAAATATTTTTTGGATAATTTTAAAGATGATTGAATTTTTGTGGTAGTCTACCTTTGTATTTCTATAAATTACTAAAATATGTCATGGGCTGATGCATTTAGAACATATTCAAAGCATTGATTTATTGTCTCACTTTTCTTTTATTTCAATACTTCAAGTGACCTTTGTTAAATTTGGTTACTTTATTAAACATTGCCATAAAATTCAGATGATAGAATAACCACTGTCTGTTAATGTGAAAGAATCTAGCTGGATTATAAGTTAATTGTATCTCCCATTCTCAAATACAAAGATTTCAAATTTTATTTAACTGAAAATATAAGAGTGACCTAGAACATTCCATATTATTGGTGTTGTTTCCACATTTGTAAGCCAGGGGTTTTAATATATTTACACATTTATGTACTGTGTTCTTAATCCAAGCATACATTTATGGCTTAACAGATAATTTTGAAAATAGCTTTAAAATTAACTTTAATGAGTTGATACTTTCACATAGGAGTTATAAATACAATGTTTCTTTAATGCAAAATCTCAAAGAATCAAAATATGATCTCTCAAACAAAATTTTCCCTAGAACTTACCTCTGTGTTTTGAAAGTCACATTAAACAATGAACAAAACATAATTTCTTTGGGTTTTCGTGAATTGCTTAATTTATAAATTATTCATATTTGTGAATTATACCAGATTTTAAAAGCATAAAATATAATAATAATTAAGATAGAAAATGTGATTCAAGAAAATACAGAAAGCAAATGACTCAACCTGAGTAGTGATATGTTAATTCAGAAATATTTTCAATAATTATTGATTATCTTAAATTTTTGTAAATTAGTATATTTACTCAGAACTTTTATTTAAAAAATCATAGTTATGACATATTATTTTGTGTATTTTTTGTTTTCTTTTTGTTTTTGTTGTTGTGGTTCTTGCTTCTGCTTAAATGACTAAAAAACCAAAACTGAAATAGCTGGACTGTAAAGGTAGTCCTTTTCTTTTATTTTCTTAAGATAATTTCCTTTTACCACATAAAGTGTCTATGCTGCTTCTGTCTGCAGAAACTCTAATGTGTTTCGCCTTGTCAGCATCAGCTTCTGGATGTTTGGGGTTTAGCCTTGAGCATCTAGTTGCTTCAGTATCTATGAGCATCACAGCACTCACACCTCTGCTCAGAAGAGGATGCTTTTTCATCTCTTCTCTTTTTGTTTCTTTTCTTTTTTCACTTTTATTGAAAATATTTTTTTTTCAAACAATGTATCTTGACTATAGTTTCTCCTCCCTCTGCCCTCCCTGTTCCTCCCCAATGTCACTCCCATGCTGATCCATTCCCTTCTGCAGCTCATTAGGAGAGAAAAATCTTCTAGGAGCTAACAACAAAACATGACAAAGAAAAACATTGTATGATTAAACAAAAACATAACACTGCAGGTGGGCATGGTAAACCAACAGAAGGAAAAGAGCCAAGGGAAAGCAGAGGAAGCAGAGACCCATTCATTCATTCATACCCTGAAAGCTCTGATACATACATAGTGGTCCTCGTGAGCATCCCTATAGGCCATGGGCTTGCTTCTTCAGTCTAGGTGAATTCATATGTGCTTTGCTCAGTTGGTTTAGAAGGCCTTGTTATCCTTGTGTCCTTCATCCTCTGAAGCTCTTACACTCTTTCTGAATCCGCTTCCATGAGGTTGTCTAAGTTCTGAGGGGAGGGATTTGATGTCTCCAAGGCTCAAAACATTTTTGAGAAAATCATGCATCTCATTTTAAAATATTGCTATTATCCCAGTTGTTGTCCCCTCCCTCATCTCCTGCAGGTCCCCTTTCCTCCCTCTTCCTTCCCTATCCCTCTTCTCTAATTCTCTGATGGGAAAGTCCGGGTCCCCATTGTCTGACCCTAGCCTATCAAATCCAATAAATACTGCCTGGATCCTCTTCCTCTGTGGGCTGGCTAGGTTGTCCCACCAGGGAAATGTGATCAAAGAGCAAGCAATATCCTTTTGATAGGCAATTTTAACCACTGTGTTTTTTGGTTGTTGTTGTTTGAATTTATTTATTATGGTTTATTCACCCTGTATCTTAGCTGTGACTCCCGCTCTCCCCCCATTCCACACACCCTCCACTTCCTCTCTTATGCCCCTCCACCAGTCCACTGTGTTTTAATAAAATACTTTCCATTGCTAATGAGTTTATCAAATGATGTGAACTGATTGATGTGTGTGTGTTGGTATAATGTTCTTTTGGTTCTTTTAGTTTCATCCTGTACATCTCATACATTTAAAATATTTGAACTGTATAATGCCTGTGAGAAGTTATATGTTTGCAGAACAAAAGGACTGGACACCAGAGATGCTGATCAAACCTGACAAAATTCCTCCTTCCAGCACACTGAGACATTGAAACATCTGTTCCAGCATCTTGCATGTTTCAGCATTCTGCTTGTTCTTGCCTCAACTGCTTCAATTGCTGTTTCTCATCAAAGCCTGCTCCCAAAAGAACATTGAAGAAAGCTACTAATCTCAATTGATCCAACATTTTAGACTGTTCCAGACAGGATTTTTCTATTAAGCCTGAAATTTCTCAATATTCAAAGACTGGACCACAAATGTTAATGCTTGCTTAATTAACCATTTTTTCGAATTTTCTTTGCCCCGCCCCAATAGTATTTCTGCATGTCGATAATGTCAGCTAGAAGAAATCCATGAGAACGAAGTCCGATTTTCCTTAAGTGGGAGTTGGGTAGGTTTTTGATTGTTTTCTGTGGCTATGAGAGTTTATTGTCATTGGAAGATGGTTATAAATTAATAATGGTCTTATTCAGTGAGAAAACAAGGTTTTGTTTTTTTTCTTTTTTTATTAAATTTTTATTTTTTATATTAATTACAGTTTATTTATTTTGTATCCCAACTGTAGCCCCCTCCCTTATTCTCTCCCATACCCACTTTCCCTCCTTCATCTCCTCCCTGACCCTCTTTAAGTCCATCAGACCCTAGCTTATCAGGTCTCATCAGGACTGGATGCAGTGTCATTCTCTGTTGCCTAGCTAGGCTGCTCCTCCCACAGGAGGGCAGGAGATCAAAAAGCTGGCAACAGAGTTCATGCCAGAGACAGTCCCTGTTCCTCTTACTAGGGTAAACCAACTTGGATACTGAGCTGCCATGGGCTACATTCAAGCATGGGTTCTAGGTTATATACATGCATGGTCCTTGGTTGGAGAATCAGTCTCATAAAAGACCCCTGTGCCCAGATATATTTGGTCTTTGTGGAGCTCCTGTCCTCTCCAGGTCATACTAACTTGTCTTTCTTATGATTCCCTGTACTCTTCCCAAAGTTTGGCCATGAGTCTCAGCATCTGCTTTGATACACTTCTAGGTGGAGTCTTTCAGAGGCCCTCTGTGGTAGGCTCCTGTTCTGCTTCTCCTTTTCTCCTACTTCTAATGTCCATCCCCTTTTGTCTTTATAACTGAGGATTGATCATCTTACCCCAGTTCCTCCTTCTTGCTTAGCTTGTTCAGGTGTACAGATTTTAGTATGTTTATACTGTCTTATAGGTCTTTTATACACTTATAAGTGAGTATATACCACCTGTGTCTCTCTGCTTCTGGGATACCTCACTTAGAATGATCTTCTCTATGTACCACCATTTGCCTGCAAATTTCATGATTTCCTTTATTTTAATTGCTGAGTAGTATTCCATTGTGTAAATGTACCACAATATCTGTATCCATTCCTCAGTTGAGGGACATCTGGGGTGTTTCCAGGTTCTGGCTATTACGAATAAAGCTGCTACAAACATGGTTAAACAAATGTCCTTGTGGTGTACTGGAGCATTGTTTCCATATCTGCCTAAGAGTGGTATAGCTGAATCTTAAGGAAGCAATATTCCTAATTGTCTGAGAAAGTGCCAGATTGATTTCCAAAGTGGTTGTACAAGTTTACATTCCCACCAGCAATGGAAGAGTTCCCCCTTCTTCACAACCTCTCCAGCATGTGTTGTTACTTGAGTTTTTGATCTTAGCCATTCTGACGGGTGTAAGGTGAAATCTCATGTTCGTTTTGATTTGCATCTTCCTGATGGCTAAGGACTTGGAACATTTTTTTTCTTTTCTTTTTTTATTTATCTTTTTCATTTTTTATACTTTTTATTTTTTTTGTATTAATCACAGGTTATTTACTTTGTATCCCAGCTGTAACCCCTCCCTTATTTCCTTCTAATCCCACCCTTCCTCCCTCATGTAATCCCTGCCAATTTCCAAGTACACTGATAGGGGCGGTCCTCCTTTCCTTCCATCTGACCCTACTTATAAGGTGTCTACAGGACAGGGTGCTCAAGTACACAACAAGGACATTTGCTCAATAATGTTTGTAGAAGCTTTGCTTGTAATAGCCAGAACATGGAAATAACACAGATGCCCCTTAAGGGAGGAATGGATACAGAAATTATGATACCTTTACAAAAGGGAATACTACTCAGCAGTGAAAAACAAGGAAGTCATGAACTTTGCATGCAAAATTTGCATGCAAATGGTGGGATCTAGAAAAGATCATCCTGAGTGAGGTAGGAGGAGAAAGACACACATGGTATATACTCACTTATAAGTGAGTACTAGACCTATAAGATAGGATAAACAAACTAAAATCTGTTCACCTAAAGAAGATAAAAAAGATAGAGGACCCTGGGTAAGATGACCAGTCTTCACTTAGAAAGAAAAATGGGATGGATATTGAAAGTAGGAGGAAACAAGTAACAAGACAGGAGCCTGCCACTGAGGGCAACTGAAAGACTGTACCAAGCAGTATACCGAAGCAGATGCTGAGACTCAGATGGAGGGTCAGATGGAAGGCGAGGAAGTCCTCCCCTATCAGTGGACTTGGAGAGGGGCAGGGAGGAGATGAGGGAGGAACGGAGGGACTGGGAGGGAATGAGGGAGGAGGCTACAGCAGGGAAACAAAGTGAATAAATTGTCATTAGTACAGGAGCCTACCACAGAGGGCCTCTGAAAGACTACCTAGCAGTATATAAGCAGATGCAGAGACTCATAACCAAGCCTTTGGCAGAGTGCAGGGAATCATATGAAAGAAGGGAGAGTTAGTATGACCTGGGGAGGACAGGAGCTCCACAAGGACTAAATATATCAGGGCACAGGGGTCTTTTATGTGACTGTTTCTCTAGTCAAGGACCACATATGGATATAACCTAGAACCTCTGTTTGGATGTAGCCCATGGTAGCTCAGTATCAATGGGGGTACCCTAATGAGAGGAACAGGGGCTGTTTCTGACATGAACTCAGTGGCTGACTCTTTGACTCCCCCCCAAAGGTAAGAGCAGCCTTGCTAGGCGACAGAGGAGGATATTGCAGCCAGCCCTGAACATTTCTTTAAGTGGTTCTCTGCCATTCTACATTCCTCTACAGAGAGTTCTCTGTTTAGCTCCGTACCCCATTTTTTACCTGGATGGCTTGATTTATTGCTTTTTAATTTCTTGAGTTCTTTATATAGACTGGATTTTAGCCCTCTGTCAGATATAGAGTTGGTGAAGATACTTTTCCAGTCTGCCAAAAGCAATAAACAGATTCAATGCAATTTTCTCCAAAATATCAACACAATTCTTTACAACTCTTGAAAAAAATTCTCAATTTCATATGGAAAAAAAAGCCACAATTTTCTTTAGGTCTACAGATTTCACTATTTTTATCTTATCTTATGAGTCTGATACCCACTTTTAAGCAAGTATATACTGTGTGTGTCTTTCTCCTCCTGGGATACCTCACTCAGGATGATATTTTCTAGATCCCACCATTTGCCTGCAGATTTCATGATTTCCTTCTTTTTAATTGCTGAGTAGTATTCTATTGTGCAAACGTACCACAATTTCTGTATCGATTCTTCCATTGATGGACATCTGGGTTGTTTCCAGGTTCTGGCTATTAGGAATAAAGCTGCTGTAAACATGGTTGAACAAATGTCCTTTTTGTGTACTTGAGCATCTTTTGGATATATGCCTAGGATTGGTATACCTGGGTCTTGAGGAAGAGCTATTCCTAATTGTCTTAGAAACCAGATTGATTTTCAAAGTGGTTGTACAAGTTTACATTCCCACCAGCAATGGAAGAGGGTTCCCCTTTCTCCACAACCTCTCCACCGTGTGTTGACACTTGAGTTTTTGATCTTAGCCATTCTGATTGGAGTAAGTGAAATTTTAGAGTTGTTTTGATTTGCTTCTCTCTGATGGCTAAGGACATTGAGCATCTCTTTAAGTGTTTCTCTGCCATTCTATATTCCTCTACAGAGAATTCTCTGTTTAGCTCTGTACCCCATTTTTTAGTTAGATTGCTTGATTTACTGCTTTTTAACTTCTTTACTTCTTTATATATTCTGGATATTAGCCCTCTGTCAGATAGGGTTGGTGAAGATCATTTCCCAGTCTGTAGGCTGTCGTTTTGTTCTGAGAACAGTGTCTTTTGTTTTAGAGAAGCTTTTCAGTTTCATGAGGTCCCATTTATTGATTGTTTTTCTTAGAGCATGTGCTTTGGTGTTCTGTTCAGGAAGTTGTCTCCTGTGCCAATGAGTTCTAGACTCTTGCAGAAATAGGACCTGGGTAAGATGATCAGCCCTCACTTAGAAAGACAAATGGGATGGACATTGGATGAAGTAGAAAACAAGTAGCAGGACAGGAGCCTACTGCAGAGGGCCTCTGAAAGTCTCTACCTAGCGGTGTATCAAAGCAGATACTTTGACTCATAACCAAAGAGTACAGGGAATCATATGAAAGAAGGGGGAGTAGATATGACCTGCAAAAGACAGGAGCTCCACTAGGACCAAATATATCTGGCACATGGGTCTTTTATGAGACTGTATCTCTAACCAGGCGTCATGTATGGACATAACCTAGAACCCCTGCTCAGTGTAGCCCATGGTAGCTCAGTATCCAAGTGGGTACCCTAGTAAGAGGAACAGGGAACAGGGACTATTTCTCACATGATCACAACGCTGGCTCTTTGACCCCCCTCCCACCCGTGGGAGCAGCAGCTTTTCTAGGCCACAGAGGAGGACTTTGTAGCCAGGCCTGAAGATACCTCATAAGTGGGACACAGTCTCTATAAATGCTTATTCTGCTCCTTGTGCTTATCACAGAGATTCCCAATTGGACAATGGAGAGAGACAGATGGACAGGGAGAAGAAGAGACAGGGGCACAGAGACAGGCACAGAAAATGACACAGGCACACAGATCACTGGAATGTCTTCAGAAAGCCCCTCCACTCAGCAATGAGGGATCTCTGCAAGAGAGAAGGCATAAGGGTATAAGAGGGAGAAGTGGTGGTTGACTGCAGTGAAACAGCGCCATTGAAATCCAGCAAGAATGACAACCTGAAAATGAAGATGTCTTTTATAATATGTTTAACCGGGAACTTGAGAGTATGTGTGTGGCCTGCATTTACGTACATGTCTTTGTGGATGGGTCTTTATATTTGGATGGTTTCTGTGGATATGTATGTACATACAGGTAGAGACCCATATTGATTTTGTTAGTTTTCCTTGATCTCTCTCTACTTTAATGAAGAAGATTTTCATGACTGGACCTGGAGCACATAAACCAGTCAGTCTAACTAAACATCTTGACTTAGGGATCTTTTATTTGAACACACTGATTGCTGAGATTATAGATGTCCCACATATCTACCAAAATTATGTGTGGGTCCTGGGGATCCAAACTCTGGCCCTCACAGTTGTGTGGTAATCACTTGACCCATTACATCACCCTAACCCTGATAGGAGATTGTACTTGTTCCATTTTCCATTTCCTTTAGCTGTTTAGAAGAGTGTTGTTGATTACTAATATTTATTACCGATTTATCTTTTAGTTAAACAGTAGTTATTCCTAAACCAGCTGTGTACACAAATCACCACACAGAGACTAGGATGTATTTAGTTAACCTTGAGCATAATGCTGGGCAATGATTACTCCATTCTACACCTCTAAACCCGCATAGTTTCTTCCCATTGAGATTTCCCACATTACACTTGTTTTTTAGTCATATCTCCAGGTGTTTTTCATGTCCTCACCTCCCAGATCTCTCTCTCTCTCTGATTCCTCCTCCCACTCACTTCTTTCTCCTCCACGCTGGACCAGAATGTCTCGCCCTGTTCTCTCCATTGCTCATCATTGGCTGACAATACAGAGAAAAAAATGGTGGCATGTTTACACAAACTTGAGTCAGGTGATGCTTAGAATAAACAATACAAAGCAATATCAGGATTGAAACCAGATATTTGGGTAGAGAAATCTGCCTTTGAGTGAACAAGGGTAAATTGTATACATTCCACAAGAACATTATATCAACAGAAAGGTCTTTCTCTCCATCCTTCTCAGATAATATATATATATATATGTGTGTGTGTGTGTGTGTGTGTGTGTGTAAAATGATGAATATATTATATTTATTCAATATTAAATATTGAATATGTCTTCCATTCAATATGGTAGCTATTTCTCCCATTTGGATTTTTAATCTTCACTAGCACGTCTCCCTCTTATAATATTTGTGCTTCCTCTCTTGCATAGATCCACATCCCTGAGAGGAGGGGTTTTCTGAAAATGTAGCAAGTGTGATGGAGGAAATGGATCTTTAAATCTCAGTTTAAAATAAATTATCTCTAACGAGTAACTAATCTATTAGTGAGCAGAGGTATAGACTCCAAAATTATATCTTATGTACTGAAATTCGCTTATGAGTTGGATTGTTTATGTGTATTTATTATTACTTTGCTTTTTATTGAAAATATATCTTGCTTATAGTTTCCCCTCCCTCGCCTTCATACATTCTAAGGAATTACCATTGTACAAGGTTTCCACACAATTTTTCCTCAATTCCAGCTGTCTCCTCTCTGGACTTTCTCCTTCTACCCCATGCCCTCCCGCCTAATCCTCCTTTCCTCTCCCCAACCAACCTCATTGCACCAAAAACTGTTTTGTGTTTACCCTTCCCAGGTAGGTCTCTGTATTCCCCTCTAGACCCCTGTACTTCATCTAATATATCTGGGGTCTATGGTTTGTAGCTTGGTTATCATTTACTTAATGGCTAATAACCCCTTATAAGCAAATGCATACCTTATTTATTTTTATTTTTTTTGATCTAAGGTATCTCACTCAGAAGGATGTTTTTTTTTCCTACTTTCATCCATTTGCCTGAAACCTTAATGTTATCTTTCTTTCTTTCTTTCTTTCTTTCTTTCTTTCTTTCTTTCTTTCTTTCTTTCTTTCTTTCTTTCTTTTTTATTAGTTGTGTAATATTGTTCTGCTGAGTAAATGTACCACATTTTCTTATTCCGTTTTTCTTTTGAGGAACATCTGTCTCTAGTTTCTATTGTGTATTTCTGACATTTTTGTGAAATATAAACTGATTGTATACACATAGATTAAGTTTGGCTAACTACTTGGTTCCAGTGGTCTAAATGTCACTCCTTTTGCCAATACTAAATCATTTCAAGTCTGGACTTGCTTTGTGGCTGTTTGGTATGCAGGATTCAAGATGTCAAAAATGGTCTCTAAATACTGGAACTGGTAATTGTTGTGAGATACCATAATGTTTTATACCATAGCTCATAGGCAGGGTCAGTGTCATTAAAAAGTTACATAATATAGCTCAGAGATGAACTTGATCTATGCATTACTTTTGCTTTTTTCTTCCTATTCCTGTATCTTTCTAAAATATCTCAAGTGCAATAGAGCCTCAGGAATGCTCACATCACTGAGAGTCAATACAGAGTTCTACCCAAATACGTTCTTGAACTGACTATAGAACATGATGATGTTTCTATAAAATTTTGAGAAATTAAGCACAGGAATATTTCAAAAAGCAGTTCAACTATATAAGCTGTCTTATAAACAAAATCATGAAATAAAATGTATTTTTAAAAACCTCCATGAGCTCAGATTGAAAGTTACTAAGAGACAAATCATACTGAAACGATATAGTTTAGTCAGAATGTCGCCCTCACTTTTTTTAACAACTCTCCACAAGCTAAGAACAAGTAGAAAAGCATAACATATAACACACATTCCTTTGTTATATTATTTATTTACTTTGAATATCTTATGTGGAATGTTGCACTGTCTTTTCTAGTATGCAAATACACCTTTGTCAAATTCTTCTTCCAGACAAAACAGAAAATGAACCTAGGCAAGCACTCATTGCTTTCCCTTTCTGGTCCATATGACTACATGTTTAAAATAAGCAGCCACTTCTAGCTCCTCTCACCACGATTTATCTGCCATGATAAATTTACTATGCAACTGTGAGCTCAAGTAAACCTTTTCTCCCTTCTGTTATGTTTAATCATTGCTTTCTCATAGGAACAGGGCACTTTTCTCATATGCCTATCACGTTTTGAAGGTTGGAAGCAAGCAGAAGCAAGTGAAGCACTTATGTGCTAGGACAAACTTTTCCCCATGTCTCTCAGAGAACAGAGAGCCTAGGTGATGTGCATATTTCTAATGGCTGAATAGCTTGTGTTCTCCTGGGATTCCTAACAGTGGGAACAGGGGTTTGTCTGTGACTCTTGTCTGATGGTGGGACCCTATTCCTCCTACTGGGTTCCCTCATCTAGCCTTGATGTGATAATATGTGCCTGGTCTTATTCTAGCTTGTTATGCAGTGTTTGGCTTATGCATGTGGGAGACCTGCTCTTCTCTGAGGGGAAATGGAAAGGGGATGAATCTGGGTAGAGAAAAGGCAGGGAAGGAGAGACCGAGAAGATGAGCAGGAGAGGAAATTGCAGTCTAGATGTAATGAGAAGTGGAAATTACTGGTTTCTTCGAAGACTCAGTTTTGTCATGTGATGTTTTGCTTCAAGTTGGGCACATGATGTTTTGTTAGAGAATGGCTTGTGAGAGGGCACGTGGTGTTTGTCTGTGAGCTCTCTCTTGGGAGAGGCACGACTTTGGCCAACTGCAAACATCTGTGGGTGGACTCTGAGGAAAGGAAATATATAGGGGCCTATGCACAGTGAGACATCGGTTTGTTTTTTTTTTTTTTTTGGATCAACATTTCTGCACTGGTCTTCATGCTTCGACATTTGACATCACGGAGAGAAGCATTCCAGAGAACTTCCCACTGAGGATTGCGGCGCTGACTGACTTGCTGTTGCTGGACGATGTTGGCCTTTGGACTGAACTGCTGGCATCCTGACAACTCTCCTAAAAAAATTGTTTCATAATCCCCTAAAAGATCCATGGACCACATCCAGCAGAAATTAGATAAAGGAGGTCTACAGCCCTATTTCCTACTAATCTTCTATCTAAGGTCGGGGGTGGGGGAAGGGTTGGAAATGAGGTAAAGATATTTAAGAACCCTAAATAAAGTAGGTTTGGTTGGGGGGATCTAAATCTACGGTAATGTATGAGAAAAAAAATAAAAAAAATTAAAAAAAAGTTTTCTCCATAATTAATTGGACCTAGACTCCTTGCACAGGTGTAACCCAAAGACAGATCATGGGATACCTAGTATGGGAAACAGGGGAAGTTTCCGACATGAACTCAGTTGCCTGCTCTTTAAGCACCTCCTCCTAGTGAGGTGTGCTTACTAGGCCACAGAGAAAGAGCATCTGGGAAGTTCTGATGAGATGTGACACTTTAGGGTCAGATAGTAAGGGAGGAGGATCTTCCCTATCAGTGCAGGTGGGGAGAGGGAGGAGGAAAAGATGGGAGAAGGGTGGGAAAGGGAGATGAGGGAGGTGGCTACAACCAGGATACAAAGTGAATAAACTGTAGTAAATAGTAATAAAGTATCAAAAATTATATACATTATATGATATATGTGTGTGCATATATGCATTATTATGTATATGTATATATATTAAACAGTAAAATACTTAGGGAGTCAATTAGACGACAACACATGCTGGAGAGGTTGTGGAGAAAGGGGAACCCTCCTCCACTGCTGGTGGGAATGTAAACTGGTACAACCACTCTGGAAAGCTATCTGGCGCTTTCTAAGACAATTAGGAATAGTGCTTCCTCAAGACCCAGCTATACCACTGCTAGGTATATACCCAAAGCTGGCTCAAGTACACAAAAGGGATACTTGTTCAACCATGTTTATAGCAGCTTTATTTGTAATAGCCAGAACCTGGAAACAACCCAGATGTCCATCAACGGAAGAATGGGTACAGAAATTATGGTATTTCTACACAATGGAATACTACTCAGCAATCAAAAAGGAGGAAATCTTGAAATTTGCAGGCAAATGGTGGGATTTAGAAAACATCATTCTGAGCGAAATATCCCAGAAGGAGAAAGACAAACACGGTATATACTCACTTATATAGACCTATAAGATATGATAAACATAATGAAATCTATACACCTAAAAAAGATAATCAAGAGAGCAGACATGGGGTAAGAGGATCAATCCTCATTTAGAAAGACAGATGGGATGTGGATTGAACGCATGACAGGGGTCTACTGAGCGCATCTGAAAGCCTCTAACTAGCAGTGTTTTCAAAGCAAAGACTCATGACCAAACCTTTGGCAGAGTACAGGGAATCATAAGAAAGAAGGGGAGTTAGTCTGATGGGGAAAGGATAGGAGCTCCACAAAGACCAACTATATCTGGGCACAGGGTCTTTTCTGAAACTGACATTCAACCAAGGACCATGTATGGATATAACCTAGAACTTCTGCTCAGATGTAGCCTGTGGTAGCTCAGTAACCAATTGGTTTCCCAAAGTGAGGGGAACAAGGACTATTTCTAACAGGAACTCAATGAAGATACCTGATAAAACAGGATCAGATGAATGGGGGGAGGTCCCCCCTATCAGTGGACTTAGAAAGGGGCACAGTGGTGATGAGGGAGGGAGGGAGGGAGTGGGAGGGAACGAGGGTTCGGGGCACGGCTGGGATACAGAATTAATAAAATGTAACTGATAAAAATAAAAAAAAAATAAAAAAAAATAAAAGCATTCCTGAAAAGCTAAAGAAAAAAAAAAAGAAATTTTAACAAATATATATATATATATATATATATTTAGTGTATATGTATGTATATATATAGTATGTATATACATAGATAGTATGTGTAGAGATATTATAATAATACCAAACTGTTAAGTTAAAATATCTGAAAGCATCAATTTTTTTTGTGTTTAGAGTAATAGACTATTTTAACTTAGAAATTATGCTTATTACCATTATAGCATAATATCAATAGCATTACCTCATAAACATCTAGAAACAATATATAAGTAGGAAATACGTTAATGTGCAAACGATTAATAAGCAGTATATTTTTGTAAGTTACAATAGTGTGATTGTCTTCCTCAAATCTCCATCACATTGAGTTATCATTATGATTTTTCAGTAGGAAAGGTCTTTCATACAGTCAGAAGGACTCACTTTGTTTAGAATCTGTTTCTGGAAAGTTGATACTTACTTACTCTGTCAATTCAACTTCCATCTCCCTTCAGTTTCTCAAAATATCTTGATCATTTGAGAAGTCCCTGCATTGTGTTGTAGCTCAGCAGTAATTCCTTTATCACATGCTGCTACTTTGATGATGAACTTCTCAGCCTCAAGATCTTAAGAAATAAATTTCTTCAAAACTAATAACCTTGTATGTGGTATGCTGTTACATTAAAAGAACTAAGACCTTAGTTTCACTGTCTTCAGCAATAAGCTGCATGTTTCTGCAGTTAAAGAACACTTTTTCTATTTTCTTAATACCCATAATTCTTATTAAAGAACCAATTACACTATTGCATCAATAAAGCACTTAATAAATGCTTGGGTAAAATGAGAGGTATTTGATGCGGTAGATGGTTATTGGATAAAAATCAATTGCGGCTCCCTCAATTTTCCTATATATTAAAAGTATTTTCTAAATTGAAAATGCAGTCATCCTTTGAAGATGTTATGTCATCATATTTCCAGATAAGATCTGTCAATCCCTTATTTCAGTGTATAAGGGGCTATCATTGTGTACAAATCATTAATGTAGAAGCAAAGTCAATCTTTCAAATGTATTTTCTTTTTCAAATAATCTTTCATTTAAAGAGAACTTTAAACTGCAGTGCTGCATTAAAAGAATAACTATCACACCATTTATCTATTACATATATGTAGGCTATTTCACATATAAATTTAATAGAGAATGTCATTTATGGTTTCAAATCATGGCCTCTTTAGTATCACGAAAGGGAAAATATAATTTGTACGCACTATTAAAAATAAATATTTGTTCTAGACATAGACATGTTTTTGTTTTGGTCTAGGTGTGGGATATGGGATTGATTCAGATGGTCCATAGTACCAGACTATTTGTGTCATGGGGGCTCTGAGAGGAGTTTTTTGCCAGCTGCAGAGAGTTTAAATTTGAGGACTCTGGAGAAAGAATGAAGACCAGAGCCCAGAGAGTGTGGAGATCAGGGAAAGAACAAGGCTGCTTCTGCTTCCCTCTTGTTGCTCCTAGTTGCTGTTGTGAGACAAGCAGTTGAAGATCTCCTGAAAACAGGATTTGACTGGCTCCGAGGAACTCAAGGTCACTAACCAGCAAGAAGCAGCTAAGAAAGAATTGTGCCCTCTATCCCACTAACTCTTTCCCTCTCCTACCTGCTGTTGGGGTATTGAAAAGATTGCTTTGGAGTATGGAAAAGATGATATAAGAAACATAAATTTAAAAGGTTAAAAAAAAAGATGCCAACAGATGTCTGTACCTTATTGAATAAATAAGAGCAAAACTAGAAGCCTTGAAAATGACCTAAGAATTAAATCAGCCTTTTAGCTTTCACATTTTAGAAAAAAAGACTGTCCCATCTTCTGTCTTCATTAATTTTCTAATTATGTGTCTTTTCTTGCTTTCTACTAGGTATTTACTTGTTTCTGGGCTGTGGCGATGATTGGAAGGCTTTTGTTTACAGTCCGTGAATTGTGTTTCTCCATTTCTACACAGCTCTATCTCTCCTGTGGAACACATATGAAAACATTTGAAATGATAAAAAGTTACTCCAATGCTCTATACCCAACCACAGCTTTAGTGCACTGCATAAGAGGGATTGCACAGAATTTTTTGCTTGGTGGCACTGGAGATGTGCTCAACATACATCCAGTGATCAAGCATATCTCCTCTTCCTAATGGATTGTTCAAATTATAATGCTCATTAATCAACTTCAAGTTAGAACAACTATACTTTTCTGAGTGAATAGTTTTCTCAGAGTACTTATAAACTGGCATAACTTTTCAGCTTGCAAAGAAAATGGCTTAACTTATAAACTGGCATAACTTCACAGCTTGCAAAGAAAATGGCTATTCCACAAATATTAATATGACAATAATATAGAGCCTATTAATCTAATACTTACTTCTTAGAAATAACTATTTTTTAAAGATTTATTTATTTATTTATTTATTTTTAAATATACCCAAAGCTTGCTCAAGTACACAAAAGGGATACTTGTTCAACGATGTTTATAGCAGCTTTATTTGTAATAGCCAGAACCTGGAAACAACCCAGATGTCCATCAACGGAAGAATGGGTACAGAAATTATGGTATTTCTACACAATGGAATACTACTCAGCAATTAAAAAGGAGGAAATCATGAAATTTGCAGGCAAATGGTGGGATCTAGAAAACATCATTCTGAGTGAAATATCCCAGAAGGAGAAAGACAAACACGGTATATACTCACTTATATAGACCTATAAGATATGATAAACATAATGAAATCTATACACCTAAAAAAGATAATCAAGAGAGCGGACATGGGGTAAGATGATCAATCCTCGTTTAGAAAGTCAGATGGGATGTGGATTGAACGCATGACAGGAGTCTACTGAGCGCATCTGAAAGCCTCTAACTAGCAGTGTTTTCAAAGCAAAGACTCATGACCAAACCTTTGGCAGAGTACAGGGAATCATAAGAAAGAAGGGGAGTTAGTCTGATGGGGAAAGGATAGGAGCTCCACAAAGACCAACTATATCTGGGCACAGGGTTTTTTCTGAGACTGACATTCAACCAAGGACCATGTATGGATATAACCTAGAACCTCTGCTCAGATGTAGCCTGTGGTAGCTCAGTAACCAATTGGTTTTCCAAAGTGAGGGGAACAAGGACTATTTCTAACAGGAACTCAATGAAGATACCTGATAAAACAGGATCAGATGAATGGGGGGGAGGTCCCCCCCATCAGTGGACTTGGAAAGTGGCACAGTGGTGATGAGGGAGGGAGGGAGGGACTGGGAGGGAATGAGGGTTCGGGGCATGGCTGGGACACAGAATTAATAAAATGTAACTGATAAAAATAAAATAAAAATTAAAAAAAAGAAATAACTATTTTAATGAATATTTTTATATCCACTTTTATTGAAGTTAAAATCGCTCCAAAAAGACATTATAAAACTGCTAGTATGGACGCAGTTCTAAATATATGTATTTGCTCCAAAGTATCAATTATGATATCATCCACTCAACAAACACATTCTATAACTTTAAATATGACCAAGTAGACTGCTTTATATTTTGTATCATTTGCCATTGATATAATTTCTAATAAAATTCAAACAATATCATACCTATTAATATCTATAAAATATGAATATTTTTCTCATTTTTACTATTTCTCTATAAATCTTTTCTTCATCCCTTATTGCCAGCTCTTTGCCTATTTATCAGTCTCTATATTTACAGGCACCTAGAACAATAGGTGTGCCCTGATAAAGATGAAAGCGGTCTTAGTCAATAATTCTAAGCATGAATGTTTAGAAGCTGGCTAAACAGCAGAACCACAGAGCAAAACTATAGTAACGGGTCTGCAATTATAGCCTATGATCGTCGAGCCCCAAGATCCTGACTCAGTCTCTAGTACATGAACAGTCCTGAGACAGGACTTATTATTATGTTTGTGAATACACAGTTTTACAGTAGGGAAGTTCTGGCACCGTGAGCTTAGAGAAGCTCGTCAACCATATTCTCATTTAGGTGGCAGACACCTACGAATCGTGGTGCTCCATTCCCTTCCTCTTCTTATCTTTTTTTCAGATAGATCTGAGAACCATGGTCAGAGACTACTCTAGGTGACCCTTCGCAGGAACACCCCATGGTATGAGTCCTACGTGATCCTCAAAGCTAAGCTGGCAATCAATAGTTATTATCTACATAAGAATGGCTCATTTTTTATAATGTAATTTCATACAGTTCTAGTTATTTTAGTGAAAATGGCAAAAATTTCATGAATATAGATAAAAGAATGGGTAAAGAATATGTGTTATGTTGAGCCAGTAGTATATTCGTTAGTCAATTGGACAATTACAGTGGCTGTAAAACATAAAAGGATGATTTATTTAATTTGACCACATTAGCAAGAGAAACTAATAAAGAAGCCAAGTGATGCTTCAAATCAACCTTAAGGGTCCTATGGTTTTTAATTTTATATTTCACTTTAAGATTGTTGTCCCATTTTGTCCAGAATGGAAGACAGTCATATGCTTTCAGTGTCATGCATGGGATTCCAGAGATTTCAAAGACTGTTGTGAAAGAGGCTTTTTTTTGATCCAGTTTATATTTCTGTGTCTTGTCAAGAATCAGGTGACTATAGCCATGCAGGTTTATTTCTGCCCCTATATTGTATTTCTTTGGTTCATGTCCCTCTTTTGTTCCAACATCATGCTGTTTGGCATATAATGGCTTCTTGGTGTAATTTGAAAAGGAGTGTTATGATACTTAAAACATTGCTATTTTTGCTCCATATTGTTTTTTGTTTGTTTGTTTGTTTGTTTGTTTGTTTTTTCCTCTTCGGAGCTTTTTTCCCCTCAGGGCTTATTTTCTTTTTGTTTTATTTAACATTTTTGTTAATTCTCAGAATGTATTTCTACTTCTGTGAAGAATATCATTATTGGGACTTTATTGGCATTTCATTAAATCTGTGTAGCAATTGCAAAACATACGGTCACTTGACATATAAATCCATAAGATCTGTGAAAATAGAAGGCCTTTTCTTTTCTTTTTTAAAATTGTTCTAAGTTGTCTAGATGTCATTATTTTGAAGAGTACCTGTAACAATATCATCCTTCATTTATGCTTATGAATAAAAAGTACTTTGCATTAAATGCAGAATAGCATCATTATATACTTAGAAGGTCTTTTCATCATCAAGTTTTGACTTTCTTTCTTTGATTAAAAATAGTTATTTTTAAATTTTTCTTTATTATTATTATTATTACTACTATTAATTACATTTTATTCACTCTGTCTCCTAGCTGTGGCCCCTCCCTCATATCCTTCCTGTCCCACCAACCCTCCCTTGTCCTCCACTATCTCCCTCCCCTAGTCCACTGATAGGGGAGGTCCTCCTTCCTTACTATCTGACCCTAGCCTATCATGTCTCATCAGAAATGTCAGGATCCTCTTTCTATGTGGCCTATTAAGTCAACTGCACCAGGGTAAATTGATCAAAGAGCAGGCAACCAAGTCCATATCAGTGACCAGCCCTCCTCCCTTTTTAAGTGAACCACCATGGAGACTGAGCTACCCATGGCTTACATCTGAGCAGGGAGTCCAAGTACTATCCATGTGTGGACTTTGGATGAATCAGCATTCTCTGCAGGACCTCATGGGCCCATATTTTTTGGCTCTTTTGTTCTCCTTGTGAACTCCTCTTCCATCCAGGACTTTCTGTCTCCCACTTCTTCCATCAGATTCCCTGAACTCTGCCCAAAGTTTGGCTATGAGTTTCAGCATCTGCTTTGATAGTCTGCTGGGTAGACTCTTCAGAGTCCCCCTGTGGAAGGCTCTTGTCCTATTCCCTGTTTTCTCCTCCTTCCTATGTCTATCCCATTTGCCCTTCTGAGTGAAGACTGAGTAGCTTCCCCAGGGATCTCCTTCTTGCTTAGCTTCTTTATGTAAATAGAGTTTACTATGCTTATCCTATATTATAAGTCTAATATTCACTAATAAGTGAGGTATATACCATGTGTGTCTTTCTGTTTCTGGGATACCTCAGGATGATCTTTTCTAGTCCATCCATTTGTTTGCAAGTTCTCATGACTTCCTCTTTTCTTTTTTAATTTTTAATTTATTATTTATTATAATTTATTCACTTTGTATTTCAGATGTGGCCCCCTCTTCCCAAGTCCATATCCCCTTTATCTTTTCCCCATATGCCTCTCCCCTAGTCCACACTGATAGGGAAGGTCATCCTTCCTTTCTGTCTGACCCTAGCCTATCAGGTCTCATCAGGACTGGCTTCATTGTCTTCCTCTGTGGCCTGGCAAGGCTGCACACCCCCAGACAGAGGTGATCAGAGAGCCACTGAGTTCATGCCAGAGAGACAGCCCCTGTTCCCCTTACAATTTTTTAGTCTTTAATTGCTGAGTTGTATTCCATTGTGTAAATGTACCACAATTTCTGTATCCATTCCTCTGTTAAGCGACATCTAGGTTGTTTCCAGATTCTGACTATTACAAATAAAGCTGCTATGAGCATAGCTAAACAAATGATGTTTGGTTAGGCATCTTTCACGTATGGTATTGCTGGATCTTGAGGTAGCACTCCTCCTAATTTTCTGAGAAAATGCCTAATTGATTTCCAGAGGGGTTGTACAAGTTTACATTCCTACCAGCAATGGAGGACGGTTCCCCTTCTCCACATCCTCTCCAGCATATGTTGTCACCTGAGTTTTTGATCTTAGTCATTCTGATGTGTGTAAGGTGGACTCTACTTTGATCAAATAAAGCTTTCTCCACTTTGATAAAATAAAGCTTTTCCAGCTTATATCCTTACCTGACTTTGATGTAACCCTGAATGATTTTTGGTCTTCTGTAGTTTACATTCACTTGAAATGGTCAGTAGCAGAGATTCTGAGTAATCTCCCTAGTTTACATTCATAATCCATCTAATTATTAATAGAACCATGGACCAGTACTTTGCATTGTCACCTTAGATAATCCTAACCCTAAACCTAATCTTAATCTTAAACCTAACCTTAACCCTAAAATTAACCGTAACCCTAACCATATATACTAACCTAAATGTAACCCTAACTGGAAACCTAATCCTAAACCTAACTGTAACCTTAATCCTAACCCTAACAATAATCCTATCCCTATCCTTAACCCTAATCCTACCACTAACCCTAACAAGAACCCTAAAACTAACCTTAAACATAACCGTATTCCTAAACTAACACTAAGCCTAACCTTAACCCTAACATTTAATTTAACCCTATAGGTAAAAATGTTTCACTACAGAAATGATATATTGTTACCCCTGAGACATTCACAAATTTAGAAGCCACCTGAAGGACTAAAATAGAAGGAGAAAAAGAAGAAGAAGAAGAAGAAGAAGAAGAAGAAGAAGAAGAAGAAGAACAACAACAACAACAACAAAAAAAAAAAAAAA
>REGO01000634.1:226414-280129 GCA_010120015.1 Rhombomys opimus
TGCTCTGGCTTTTGTTGGTTGAACTTTTACGCTGTCCTCTACACATTGGGCTATCTTAGTTGTTTGAATTTAGTTTCTGGTTGTTCCTGGACTCTTGTAGTGGAGAGAATCCCTTTGACAGGAAGATGGTTTTTCCTGAAGGAAGCCTTCCCAGCTTTTTGGGTATAGTTCCTGGGTATCCGGTGTTTTTCAGGAGTTGTTACAGCTCACGTCAGGCATAGAGACCTGGGTGGTAACTGTGGTCCTGATTAGTCAAGAGGGCTCTCCTCTCACCGGGAGAAGTCCTGGAGACAGCTGCCCTCCTTCTGGGTTTCTTGTTGTAAATTTAGTGATCAGCTGCTGTATCCTGTGTGTCCCGTGGTTTGGTCAGTTTTGTTAGGGATCACTGGTTGCCCCTTGGAGCAGTATCTGGGGATTGATCTCAGGGTTCCCGGTCTTTTGTAGGTCTGAGGTTGGGGCTCTGTGCCCCAGAACCCAAGAGGTAATTTGTGGCGGGTGAGTACTGCTCTGGTGTCTTGGGGCACACAGTCTGTCTGTAAGGAGTAGTTGGTACAAAGCAGGCCTCTGGGTTGGCGGAGCGTGCGCCTACCTGCTAGTCTGTGGGAGCTGAGTTTCCAATCACTCTGTGCTCCCTGTTTGGGCCCAGATCTGTGATGGCTGGGCGTACTAGCTTGTTTGCGATCTGCAGTCTGCTAGACTTTCCCTAGGTGACCCCAGCAGCACGGTTTCTTCCTTTTCTGAGGCGTCCTCTCC
Organism: Rhombomys opimus; assembly: GCA_010120015.1. Lineage (NCBI taxonomy): Eukaryota > Metazoa > Chordata > Mammalia > Rodentia > Muridae > Rhombomys > Rhombomys opimus. Next base: position 227,168 of record REGO01000634.1, read on the forward strand.
GGACAGGGTTTCCCAGTCCCTGTTGTACTGGGGCTTGCAGCTTGTCTGTACTGCTGAGCTGAGTGCGCAGCTCTCTGCGCTGCGCCGCAGGAGCTCAGCTGTGATGGCGGTGGGCAACCGCAGTCCTAGAGACCTTCCGGGGAAAGACTGGGTGACCCGCGATCAGACCCACAACCTTGCTTCCCTGTGGGGTCCCCCCGCGACTGGGACTCCCAGCCTCAGGCGCCCTTGTGCCCACGGATCAGCCTGGGGAACTGATGGGGACAGGAAGGCTTAAGGCACCAGCCCAGAGACCCAAAGTCTGCGTCACCCAGGAACTCTTCAGGGTTCTGGCTGGGCAGCCGAGAGTGGACCCAACCGATTCCCAGGCCATGGGATCCTCCCCTCACCTGGGAAACAGGACCGCTGTGGTTTCGGCGCCCAGAGTTCAGTCTCCAGGTCGCTGCACGGAGAGTGCTGTCCTGCTTCTTATACAAGGTGCTCTCCTGGCGCTGCCATCTTGGCTCCCAGATTTTAGTACTTTTATCCTATCTTATAATATAGGTCTAGTACCCACTTATAAGTGAGTATATACCATGTGTGTCTTTCTACCTCACTCAGGATGATCTTTTCTAGATCCCACCATTTGCCTGCAAAGTTCATGATTTTCTTGTTTTTAATTGCTGAGTAGTGTTATATTAATTACACTTTATTTACTTTGTATCCCAGCTATAGCCCTCTCCTTCATTCCCTCCAATCCACCCTCCCTCCCTAATCTCCTCCCTGCCCCTCTCTAAGTCTACTGAGAGGGGAGGTCCTCATCCCCTTCCATCTGACCCTAGCTTATCAGGTCTTCCCAGGACTGGCTGCAATGTCCTTATCTGTGGCCTAGCTAGGCTGCTCCTCCCAAGGGGGTGGGGAGATCAAAGAGCCAGCCACAGAGTTCATGCCAGAGACATTTCCTGTTCTTCTTGCTAAGGAAGCCAGTTGGATACTGAGCTGCCATGGGCTACATCTGAGCAGGGGTTTTAGGTTATATCCATGCATGGTCTCTGGTTGGAGAGTCAGTCTCAGACAAACCCCTCTGCCTAGATATGTTTGGTCCTTGTGGAGTTCATGTTCTCTTCAGGTCTTACTAACTCTCTCTTCTTTCATATGATTCCCTGAATTTTGCCCAAAGTTTGACTATGAGTCTCAGCATCTGCTTTGATTCACTGCTATTGAGAATCTTTCAGAGGCTCTCTATGCTAGGCTCCTATCCTGCTTCTCGTTTTCTCCTACTTCAATGTCCATCCCATTTTGTCTTTCTAAGTGAGGATTGATTCTCTTACCCCAGGTCCTCCTTCTTGTTTATCTTCTTTAGGTGTACACTTTTTAGTATGTTTTTCCTATCTTATAGGTCTAGTATTCACCTACTACATTGCTGGTGTGAATGTAAAAGCATACAATAACTTTGAAAATCAATATGGTGCTTTCTCAGACAATTAGGATTAGTGCTTCTTCAAGATCCAGCTATAGCCCTCCTAGGCATATATCCAAAATATGCTCAAGTACACAATTTGTTCAACCATGTTTGTAGCAGCATTACTTGTAATAGCCAGAACCTGGAAACAACCCATATATCTTCAACTGAGGAATGGATACAGAAACTGTGGTACATTTACACAATGGAGTACTACTCAGCAATTAAAAACAAGGAAATCATGAAATTTGCAGGCAAATGGTGGTATCTAGAAAAGATCATCCTGAGTGAGGTATTCCAGAAGCAGAAAGACACACATGGTATATACTCATATCATCTTAATAACTACTAAGAGCTATTTAAATTTGTTGTGACAGGCTAGCAGCAGTCTGTATTTAAAATTACTGAAAATATTCGAATAATTTATTGCAATCTTTTATTTTTTATATTAATTACAGGCTATTTACTTTGTATCCCAGGTCTAGCCCCCTCCATTATTCCCTCCCTATCCCATCCTCCCTCCCTCATCTACTCCCTGCCCCTTTCCAAGTCCACTGCTAGTTATTGCAAATATTTTTAAAGTCCCCTATTGAACAAAATATTGACTGCCAAAAAAATACAAGCATAATTCTAAGTATCCAGATGTATCCCCAAACATTAATTAATATACATTTTTTAATTATAACTAACAGTGGTTTTTAAGTAGCATAATATATTAGAAAATAAATGAATGTTCTATGTTGATAATGTTTAGAATGACAAGCATTCATGATTATGTACGTTTCAAACACTTGTGGTAATAAAATGAGAGTAGTTTTCAGTTTATAATTCTATAACCTTTTATTTCATGCAATTCTTCTTTAGAATAGACTTACTAACAAATAACTCTGTGTCATTTTCCTTTTATACAATTCTTTTTATTACATCTATTTAAATCACCACAGGCAACAATAAAAGGTGCACATACAAATACTTCAGAAATCTGAAACAATTGTATTGCTGCTTAAATTGATTTAAAGGGAATAAGCATAGAATGCACACTGTAATCCTTGGGTGGACTGAAGCTTTTGGGTCTGCATAGAAATGTTTGGTATGGAAGGCAGTTTTACAAATATTGAAGTAGTTTGTGTGAATTTAAGTTAAACTGTTTTTCCCCCCCAAAGGCTCCATACTTTTAATATAAGACACTCCAGAAAACAGACTATTAAATACCCTTAATATTATTAAGGATGTTTTAAGGTTTCATGTATTAAGATTTCACTTCATCTTTGAATTTACAGATTTGTTTTTAGTTTTTTTTTTGTTTTTGTTTTTGTTTTACCCAAGGCAGAGATTTGAAGACATTGTACAAATTTTATTTTCTTAGAAGATGAGAGTAGATATTTTATTTAAAATTTTATGATAAATTTATATTAGTTTAGAGGCTAACTTATGCAAGTAAAGACAATCAATGCCCATTTTTCTTCAATTTTGAAGCTATGTAGGTAATGCAATCTATATATTTGTATAACCTTTTATATTAATTTGAGTTCCTGTATTTTTGACTCCTATAAGGACTTCCTTTTAGACTTTAAGGACTTGTTCTTTTGATGTAGGGCACAGTTGATGCCAATTTCCATAAATACAGCAAAATATTTTAATGGTGCTTTTTAATATTTGGAAGAACATGTGATTATATTTTTTCTTTTCTTACATTAAACTAGAGTGATATAATAACCAAGATTAAAAATTATTAATATTTTTGTAAAAGCGATTTTACTTGTTATACTTATTCATTGTCATATACAAGTGATGCATGGAAACGTTTGAAACTGTATACTTCACAAGAAATAAAGGTATTTACTGCATAACGTTATTGACACTAAGGTATTTTCCCAGTGAAGCAATATTTTAACAATAGTATTGTGTGGTTTGCAATTGGATATATTCAAATGAGTAAGAATAATTTACAAAACCCAACATTTCTATTAACATAACTAATGAATGATACAGAAAAATATTCCAGATTCAAAGATGTGTAAGTAGTGTAATTAAAAAATTAAAATATCCGAAATCTATATGTCTTTCAATATATCTATACATGTGGCAGTTAGTTTCAGTCAATGTAAATGTAGGTGTAGTTGGGAGGAAGGGAATCTCAGCTGTTAAATTTCCTAGCATGGGCAAGTCTGTGGTACATTTTACTGCATGACATTTGATGCGTGATTGCTCCGCCCAAAATGAGTGGTTTCATCTCTTTGCAGAGGGACCTATGCTGTATAAGAAAGGTAGCTGAGCAAGCCAAAAACTTGTGCTACTTCACAGTCTCTATGTTATGTCCCAACTCCAGGTTCGTTCCTCAAGTTCCTACCTTGACTCCCCTCAGAGATGTACTTTGACTTTGTGATGGTGCTCCTTGTTGATATTTGACTTCATCTGCAACACACTACATTAGCTACTTAATCCAGAAATGAGGCCATGTTTTTGAGAGATTCTTTTTTTTTTTTTTTTTTTCTAGTTTGGACGAGACTGAATCTACTTCAAACCAAATTTGTAACTTTGAGGCAGGAAGACACACATATTTTATCTGGATCTTAAGGAAGGAGGACGAACATTTAATGTGAGCCACATCTTCTCCTGAAAGCCGATATAATGACATGGAAGACGGAGCTTTTTCTCTTTCCCTGATTGCTAGCAAAGCCATTCCTTCACTAGCATTAGAGCCTGCTTCTACCTTGCAGAATCTACTGCAGACCACCTGTGACATCCAGGCTTGTGAACTGAGCAATCTCTGGGTTCTCGGATTGTCTCTTTATAGGGATCATTGTTGGATTAGGTGGGAAAAAGCCTATAAGTAATTCTAAAAATCTATATGTGTGTGTGTGTATGTGTATATATATATATATATATATGTGTGTGTGTGTGTTTGTACATATATTATGTATATGTACCTATGTATGTATGTACATACATATATAACTAAATTAAGAGATTCATCCCATAAGTTCTGCTACTCTAGAGAACCCCAAGTAATGAAATTATGTAAGAAAAATGTACCCTTTTATTCCGAAGTTTTTTTTTTTATTATTATTATTATTGGTGTTTTATCACACAACGGAAGAAACTAGAACTATATATAGAGTTGGTACCAGGACAATGGGGTGTTGTTGTGACTTTTTTCATTAATTAATTCAATTTACATCTCGGTTATAGTCCACTCCCTCCTCTATTTTCAGAATCACCCTCCCTCCTGCATAACTCTCAACCAATTACTCAAAATAGTGGAGCTCCCCTACCCAGACACCGAAGCTTGTCTATTCACATGAGGACTGAGTTCCTCTCCCTAACCTTTAGTATGGTAGGGCAGTCCCGTCAGGAGGGAGTGATCAAAAAGCAGGCAACATAGTCCAAGTCAGAGATATTCACCATTCCCGTATTTAGTGGACTCACCTGAAGCCTAGTGTCCATTGCACACTTATAGGTAGAGAATCTAGGTCCAGACCATGAATTAGCCTTGGTTGGTGCTTCAGACCTTATAGGCCCCTCTAGGCGCTGGTGATTCAGTTCTGATGGTCTTCTTATGACGCTATTGTCACCTTTAGGTCTATTTATCTTTCCCCCTTCTCATCCATTGGGCTCCCTATGCTTCCTAGAATGTTTGGCTTTGAGTCTCAGTATCTATTTCAAATGATTGCTGGGTGGAGCCTCTAACAGGACAACTTTGGTCAGCTTTTGCCTGCAGGCACATCAGAATATCATTTGTGATGATAGGGGTTGGCTTTCTTCCTCGGGTGGGGCCAACAATGGTTGGACATTCCCTCAGTCTCTGCTCTATCTCTTCCATCTTTGTCCCTGCAGGTCTTGTACATAATTTTGGACTGAGGTTCTTGTGGGCAGGTTGGTGATCTCCTCTGTCCACCAAGAGTCTTGTCTAGATAAAGGATGTCCTCTTCTGTCTCCATGGTCCCTGCTATTAGGACTTTTAGCTTGAGTACCCCTCATTTCCTCCCAGCAGTCTATTCTGATATAGGTCTGCAGCTTTTCACACCCATCCAGCATTTCTCTTCTATCTGTATGCCTTAATAAAAGGGACCTCTTGGAACTGAAAAACGTCTCTAAATCAAAGGATATTATCAATAGAACAAAAACAGAGGAGACAGATTAGGAAAATATCTTCACCAATCTTGCATCCAAACAAAGGATAATATCCAGAATATATAAAGAACTCAAGAAGTTAAACACCAACAAACCAAATAACCAATTAAGAGTATGATACAGACATAAACAGATTAGCCATTTATAAAAGTGAATATTTCCTCATTTATACATATATAGATATGTACATTTTTCATAGATAGATTAACAGAGATGATGGATAAGTGATAGGTAAGTATGTATATAAGTAGATTATAGATGGAGTGATTTAAAAAATCAGATTGAAATGGGAAACAACACCCTTCACAATAACCACAAATGACATGAAGTACCTTGGTGTAACCCTAACCAAGCAAGTCAAAGACTTGTATGAAAAAACTTTCAAGTCTCTGAAGAAAGAATTAGAAGAAGATATGAGAAGATGGAAAGATCTCCCATGCTCATGGCTTGGCAGGATTAACAGAGTAAAAATGGCCATCTTGCCAAAAGCAATCTACAGATTCAATGCAGTGCCCATCAAATTACCAACACAATTCTTTACAGACCTGTAAAGAAAAATTCTCAACTTCATATGGAATAACAAAAAACCAAGAATTGCTAAAACAAACCTATACAGTAAAAGATCTTCAGGAGGTATCTCCATCCCTCATCTTAATCTGTACTATAGAGCAACAGTAATAAAAACTGCATGGTACTGGCATAGAAACAGAATGGTAGGTCAATGGAACTGAACAGAGGACCCAGAAATAAACCCACACACTTGCAGACACCTTATCTTTCACAAAGATGCCAAAACCATACAATGGAAAAGACATAGCATCTTTAACAAATGGTGCTAGACTAACTGGATATCTCCATGTAGAAAAATGCAAATAGATCCATCTGTATCACCTTGCACAAAACTAAAGTCTAAGTGGATCAAAGACCTCAACATAAAACCAGACACACTAAACCGTTTAGAAGAAAAAGTGGGGAATAACCTTGAACTTATTGCCACAGGAGACAACTTCCTGAACAGAACACCAACAGCACAGGCTCTAAGAGCAACAATCAATAAATGGGACTTCATGAAACTGAAAAGCTTCTGTTAAAGCAAATACACTGTCATCAGAACAAAACTACAGCCTACAGATTAGGAAAAAAACTTCACCAACTGTATATATGACAGAGGACTAATATCCAGTATATATAAAGAACTAAAGAAGTTAAGCAGCAAAAAATCAAGTAATCCAATTAAAAAATGGAGCACAGAGCCAAACAGAGAATTCTCTGTAGAGGAATATCAAATGGCAGAGAAACACTTAAAGAAATGCTCAACCTCATTAGCCATTAGGTAATTGCAAATCAAAACAACCCTGAGATTTCACCTTACACCCATCAGAATGACCAAGATGAAAAATTCAAGTGACAACACATGCTGGAGAGGTTGTGGAGAAAGGGGAACCCTCCTCCACTGCTGGTGGGATTGTAAACTTGTACAACCACTCTGGAAAGCAATCTGTCGCTTTCTCATACAACTAGGAATAGTGCTTCCTCAAGATCCAGCTATACCACTCCTAGGCATATATCCAAAAGATTCTCAAGTATACAATAAGGACATTTGCTCAACCATGTTTGTAGCAGCCTTATTTGTAATAGCCAGAAGCTGGAAACAGCCCAGATGCCCCTCAGTGGAGGAATGGATGCACAAATTGTGGTATATCTACACAATGGAATATTACTCAGCAATAAAAAACAAGAAAATCATGAAATTTGCAGGTAAATGGTGGGATCTGGAAAAGATCATCCTGAGTGAGCTATCCCAGAAGCAGAAAGATGCACACGGTATATACTCACTCATATAGACATATAATATAGGATAAACCTAATAAAATTTGTACACCCAAAGAAACTAATCAAGAGGGAGGACTCTTGCTAAAATGCTCAATTCCTATCCAGAAAGTCAAAGAGACTGGACATCAGAAGGAGAAAAGAGAGAACAAGTCAGGAGCCTGACATAGAGGACCTCTGAAAAGCTCTGCCCTGCAGACTATCAATGTAGATGCTGAGATTTATGGGCAACATTTGGGCAGAGTGCAGGGAATCTTAGGAAAAAAGTGGGAAACAGAAAGATCTGGAGAGGGCAGGACCTCCAACAAGGAGAGCAACAGAACCAAAAATATCTGAGCACAGGGGTCTTTCTTGAGACTGATATTCCAGCCAAGGACTATGCATGGAGATAACCTAAGACCCTGCACAGATGTAGCCCATGGCAGTTCAGTATCCAAGTGGGTTCCATTGTAATAGGAACAGGGACTGTCTCTGACATGAACTGACTGGCCTGCTCTTTAATTACCTCCCCCTGAGGGAGAAGCAGCATTACCCACAGAAGAAGATAAAGCAGACACTCCTGATGAGACCTAACTGACTATGATCAGAAGGAAGGAAAAGAAGTCCTCCCCTATCAGTGGACTTGAGGAGGGGCAGGCATGCAGAGGGTGGAGGAAGGGAGGGATTGGGACAGGATGAGGGAGAGAACTACAGGGGGATACAATGTGAATAAAGTGCAATTAATAAAGAAAAAAACAAAAAGCAGACACATTAAATCAGCTAGAAGAAAAAGTGAAGAAGACCCTAAAACTCATTGGTACAGGAGATAACTTCATCAACAGAACACCAAAAGCACAGGCTCTAAGAGCAACAATAAATAAATGGGACCTCATGAAACTGAAAAGCTTCTGTAAAGCAAAAGACTCCATCATAAAAAAAAATGACAGACTACAGACTGAGAAAGAATCTTCACCAACCCTTTATCTGACAGAGGGCTAATATACAGTATATATATATAAAGAACTAAAGAAGTTAATCAGCAACAAAGGAAGTAATCCAATTAAAAAATGGGGAACAGAGCTAAACAGAGAATTCTCTGTAGAGGAATATCGAATGGCAGAGAAACACTTAAAGAGATGCTCAAACTCATTAGCCATCAGGGAAATGCAAATCAAAATGACCCTGAGATTTCACCTTACACTCATCAGAATGACCAAGATGAAAAACTCAAGTGACAACACATGCTGGAGAGGTTGTGGAGAAAGGGGAACCCTCCTCCACTGTTGGTGGGAATGTAAACTGGTACAACCACTCTGGAAATCAATCTGGCACTTTCTAGAACTACTAGGAATAGCGCTTCCTCAAGATCCAGCCATACAACTCCTAGGCATATATCCAAGAAAGGCTTAAGTACACAAATATGACATTTCCTCAACAGTGTAGCAGCTTTATTTGTAATAGTCAGAAGCTGGAAACAACCCAGATGCCCTTCAACTGAAGAATGGATACATAAATTGTGATACATCTACACAATAGAATAATACTCAACAATAAAAAATAAGGAAATCATGAAATTTGCAAATAAATGGTGGGAACTGGAAATAATCATCTTAAGTGAGCTGTCCCAGAAGCAGAAAGACACACATGGTATACACTCACTCATATAGACCTATAATATAGGGATAAATCTACTAAAATCTGTACATCTAAAGAAGCTAATCAAGAGGGAGGCTGACTAAAATGCTCAATCCCCATCCTGAAAGGCAAAAAGGATGGACATCAGACATAGATGAAAACAGGAAACAAGTTAGGAACCTGTCACAGAGAGCCTCTGAAAGGCTCTGCGCTGTAGACTATCAAGGCAGATGCTGAGACTTATGGCCAACTGTGGGCAGAATGCATGGAATCTTATGTAAGAAGTGGGAAATGTAAGATCTGGAGAGGACAGGAACTCCACAAGGAGAGCAACAGAACCTAGAAAATTTGAACACAGGGGTCTTTCCAGAGACTCATACTCCAACCAAGTACCATGCATGGAGATAACCTAGAACCCCTGCACAGATGTAGCCCAGTGTCCAAGTGGGTTCCATAGTAATGGGAACAGGGATTGTTTCTGACATGAACTGACTGGCCTGCTCTTTGATCACCTCCACCTGAGCAGCTTTACCAGGCCACAGAAGATGACAATGCAGCCACTCCTGATGAGATCTGATAGACTAAGATCAGAAGAAAGGAAACAGGGACCACCCCTATCAGTGGACTTGGGGAGGGGCATGCGTGAAGGAGCAGGAGGTAAGGTGGAATTGGGAGGGAGGAGGGGGGTTTATGGAGGAGATACAAAATGAATAAAGTGTAATTAATAAAAGTTAAAAAATTCAGCTTGTCATAAAAAAAAAAAAAAAAAAAAAAAAAAGACTTGCAGCATTGTCTTCCTCTGTGGCGTGGTAAAGCTGCTTCCCCCTCAGGTCGAGGTGATCAGAGAGCAGCCACCGAGTTCATGTCAGAGACTCCCCCTGTTCCTGTTCCCTTTACTAGAGAACCCACTTTGATACTGAAATGCCAAGGGCTACATCTGTGCAGGGGTTCTAGGTTATTTCCATGCATGGTCCCTGGTTAGAGTATCAGTTTCAGCAAAGACCCCTGTGCCCAGACTTTTTTATTCTGTTGCTCTTCTGTGTAGATCCTGTACCCTTCAGGTGTTTCTATCACCTTGAGATTCATAAGATTCACTGCACTCTGCCCAAAGTTTGGCTACATTTACTTCCTTGAGTAAAAGAATCGTATATTATTCAATTTCCAGTGCTCAGTATTTACAGAATTGTGAGAAAAGTTGTATCTATATAAACTTTTACATATAAACCTATTTTAAACAAGGTTTCAGTAGACTAAACCTAGTAAAATAAAAAAAAAACTGTTGATAGATGCAGAAAAATATGATTTGTAAGCATACAATTGCTTAATGTTGCATACTAAGATGAAAATTTTGGATCAATGGGTTTAAATATAGAGACAATATTTGAGCAAAATTGAAACATAATTTAAAGCTCTGAATATTCTTTGTGGAAGTAGATTCCCCATGAATGTAACTATTTGGGGAAAATGTGGAAAGATCACTGATATTAGCTGATTGAGATCAAACTTGGCATTGGAAAGAATTATTACACTACATTTTGCCCAAGAGAGTATTTTATAGTCAAGTTTTAAAAACCTCTCTCATCATTTGAGTCCATAAAATTACTCATCTCTCTACCATCAATTCTATGTGGAACAGTCTCCATAGAATATTCTTTAGTTTGACCATCATCAATATCTTTTAATTTTAAGAATTATTTTCTTTCATTTTAAGATTGATTACATCTGCATGAAAATCTTTAACATATGCAGGGTACAGGTGACAAGTCCGCATACCCCTGAGAAGTGTTGTGTATGTTTGCACCACAGCTGCCTTTGCTAAGAAGCCCTAAAACACAGCCCAATAACAGCAAATCAAAAGTGACACGGTTAGTTCAAGGAAAGGAGCCAACATACACTATGTAATCCCCTATTTTGCTGACTTGCACAGGATGAACATCAGTCTGTAATGATGCATTATGACACAAAATAGCAGGGCTAAGGGGCAAGCACAGACTGAAATCTTTTCAGTACCAGTTATGAAAGATTCAGAGGCACTTACTGCCCCTTTTTTGCTGGTCTAAGCATGAATCAGTTTAACAACTCAATTTACAAAGCTATTGCTCAAGGAGGCAATGAAAGAAAAAAAAAAGGATCAAATGTTCTAAGAAATCCATATAAAAGAGAAATTAGCAATTTTCAATTTTATGTTCTGAGGATGTTAGTTTTCCCAATGCAAATCTGTTGAATTGCATTGAGAAAATGCATTAAAATGTAGTCTTTGCTAAACAGACAAAAGTATTGCTGGCTGAATGTTCTTGGACATAAAAGATGAAGTTGTCTCTCACAGTCCTGAACTAAATACTACAGAAACATACTTTTTTCTATAATTTATTTGTTTTTGTAATAGAAAATCATCTGAAATTTTAATATAATTTATATGTATGTGGTACCTTAAGAGAGAATTGTTAGGCCACAATAAATCCATAATGCCAAATAATCAAACACCACACAGATGAATAATCTTCATATCACTTCAAGACAAATTTTTATGTGGCTAAAACAAAAACAGACTTATAAATTCAAGTTGCTTTAGCCCAGAAGCACATGAACGCAGAGAGCCCAGATCAAAGTTATTGTTTAAATCCCCAAGGTAGAAAAGTTAAATTGGGTTCATTATTTTAAAGATCACTACAACATAATTAATTTGAGGTAATATCTTCAAACTTGTATAGGACTATAAAGAGAATGTAAAAGGTTTTCAGCTTTGGAATTACACAAAACAGCATAGATTTTTTTAAAGGCAAATGTGAAACACAGGTTTCTTAAAATTAAAAAAAAAAAAAAAAGAGTGAATCTTGGGAAGAGGGGAGGTAGGGGAGCTGTGGGTAGTAGAGGGAGTGCCAACTATAGCCAGAATGTATTATATGAGGGACGAATCTCTTCAATAAAAAAATAGAAAAATTACATTGTAAAATAAATGAATCATTTCTCCCTTCCATTTCCTCTCCCCAAGCCTTCCCAGCATACCTCTTACCTTTGTTATCTTTCTTAATTTCAAATTTATTTTATTGAATTATGGTTTACATATCCATACATTCATTATATATAATAATTTCTGTTGTTTATATTGCTTTGAAAAGAAATCATGACCAAGGTAACAAATAAATGAAAGCATGTAAGTGGGTCTTGCTTACAGGTTCGGAGGTTAGTCCTTTACCATCATGTCGGGGATCACTGGCAGCACCCCGGATGGCAAGGTACTGGGTAGGAGTGAAGAGTTTGTTTCTTGATCGAAGCAGAAAGAGGCCAGACCCGGCATTAGTTTTCAAAACCTTAAAGTCAACCTGAGTGATATGGCTCCTTCATCATGGCCACACATTCTACTCCTCCAAAGCAGTTCTAACAAGTAGAAACCAGAAACCAAACATTCACATACATACAGAAATATACATAGATTCACACACACATATGTAAACACAGAACACACAAATCCACACCCACACCCACAGGGTAGAAAGTTTGGTATTGGATAGCCAGCTGGAGTGCTTATCCCAGCAGAAGACTATTTCTCTCTTCTCAGCATCCCCTAAATACCTGTAGTCCTTTGTTTAGGTTTGAGGCCTCAGGAACTTTCTCCCACCCATGCTAGCATGCCTATTGGAGTTATACTTGTTCAGATCATGACTAGGCAAATGTTTGGTGTTCATGGTTGATGATTTAAACATTTTATAGGAGACACAATCCTACAGCCCTCTTCTGCTGTAATTCCTCAACATCCTATGCATGAGTTTTAATTATGGCTGTTGTTTTCATTAATGCTGTTGTTAAAAAGTACATGGTGGTTCTTGTGCATGCTGGCACTGCCCCTATGAGTTAATAGGGGTCTTGCTGTGTCAGGAAAACCTGTTCCTTGGAGTTATCCTCCAGCTCTGGATCTTTTCCTCTTCTGTTTACTCTTTCAAATAAATACCGGAGTCCTGAGAAGAAGAATTTAGTGCAGACATTCCAGTTATGGCTGTGTGCTCTGTTTAGCTTCTGTCTCAATGATATGTCCCGTGGTGAGAGTTGGGCATTGAAGTCTCCCACTATTAAGGTGTTGGGATTGATATGTGATTTAAGTTTTAATAATGTTTCTTTCAGAATTATAGGAGCCTTTGTGTTTGGTGCATAGATGTTCAGGATTGTGATGTCCTCTTGGGGGATTTTTTTCTTTGATGAGAATGAAGTGTTCTTCTACATCTCTTTAGATTAATTTTGGTTAAAAGTCTATTTTATTAGATATTAGGATGGCTACTCCACTTTGCTTCTTGGGCCCATTTTATTGGAAAACCTTTTCAAGCACTCTACTCTAAGTGTCTATCTTAGTTGCAGAAGTGTGTTTCTTTTTTCATTAAATTTTTATTTTTTATATTAATTACAGTTTACTTACTTTATGTGTTTCTGAATGCAGCAGAATGTTGCATCCTCTTTCTGCAATCATTCTCTTAGTCTGTGTCTTTTTATTGGAGAGTTGAGTCCACTGATATTGATAGATATTAGTGACCAATGATTGTTAGTTTCTTTAATTGTGGAGTTGGTGGTGCTTGTGTCTGTGTGCTTGTTTTCTTTCACTGTATTGTTCTGAAGGTGTCTTTATCTTTTTTTTTTTTTCCTGGGTGTAGGCTGAATGCTCCAAAAACCTTACTCTTAAACATTTCTGGCTGTATGTCTTTGTTAGTTATCATGTAATTCATGAAGCAGCTTCTCTGATGAAGGCTGGATTATGCACTGAATAAGGGTTTAGCATTATGTCATTAGGAGTGACTTTAGTGCTATGTTCCTTTAGCAGAATAATAATGATAGGTTTTCACCTAGGCAAATGACCTAATGACTCTCAGGTGGTTGGCGTTTTGAGCTGCATCATCCTATTGGCTCCATCTCATGGAGCATGTCTTTAATCCAGTCATAAACTGATAGGTTACTCCCGCAAATTTAAATCCACCTGCAGAAAGTATGTATTGGGAAATAAAAAACCAGCTTTCTCCAATGGAGGGTCAGTGGATCAATCACATTCCAGCACAGATGCCATTCCAGGAGTAGGCAGCTGGCTCAAACTTCACTCCATTTATTGTTCTACACTTCGTTTTGGTATTTGTCCTATTTGTCATCTGTTTGTTTTAATTATTACTTTCTATTTGTTTACTTTTGAGGGACAAAGAAAGAAAGAGTATGAAGCTATGAAAATGGGTAGGTTCCTTTTTAGAGAGACAAAGTGATAAAGACAAAGAGAAAGAGAAAGAAAACAAGTGTGTATATGAGAGTATGAACTTATGAAAATGGCTTACTAGAGAGGAAGAAAGGATGTAGAAGGAGTTTGGGTAAGGGGGAGAATAAGATCAAAATATATTGTTTAAACTTTTTTAATTAAAAAGAAAAAAATTGAAACCATCATCTGAGAGAGTTTGGAAAGCACCATTTAACATCCTGGAATGTAGATATAATTATGACAATATAATTATAACAAATGTAATTATAACAAATCAGGCACAAAATATTTCATTTTTAAGATTTTGTACCTCCGCAGTATAACTTTGTGATAAAACATTGTTTCAGCAATCAAAAAGAACAAACATTTTTACTGTTGTCTTTGAAAATGTATAGGAAGGGAACTAATGTATGGATAAGGGCTTAACAAGAAAAAAAAATGACATTTTCTCCACGAGTGTTCACAATTCAAATAGTTTGAAAAATCATCTTGAAATTGCAGAGGAACTGTGAAAGCATCCACTCATTCTTAACAGTTGATTCAGTAACTTACGGTCATGTTCAGACTTATATGAAGTTAAATATCCCAGTACTCAAAGGTGTCTGGTAAATGTTAACTTATTCCTTTTTGCTTGCAGTCTGTAACAGGCATCTACAGTATTTTTTTTATTTGTATATTTAAAAGTCATTTGAGGAGACTATTGTAACATGCTGGAAAGCAGAAACTGCCATCTCTTACTTCACTTTACCAAGCTTTTTAGTTCAAAGCAGATCTAGGCAAACCTGTATTTAACAACTTGAAGTTAAGTGCACTGTGAACAAATTGATGTAAAACTTAGAGCATCTCTTTCAAAGAGCTTCTGCAGTCACGCCTTGGTGCCTGCAGTGGACATTGCTAATCACAGTGAGTTAAAGCATGTGGATGTGTATCCTTTGGAACAAGAAGACATAATTTTGGAAAGCAGAGACAATTCTTTAGGCCAGTCCTGTCAGTTGGCATTACTGGAGAAAATGCAGTGCTATTGTTATGTTATGGGAAAATAAATGTTAGGAGTTAAACACTGTGCACTTCCTTTTGTGACCAATGAATTGCTAGAGTTTGTATCATGAAGCATTGAAATAAGTCTTTGCCAAGAATTCTAATTCCTTTATCCCATCCATTTGTATTTTGAGGAAGGGTGGGATTGGAAAGAGACAAGGGAAGGCCCACAGCTTGCCAATTGAATACATTGTAGTAAATTATAATAAAAAATAAAATGTTTTTTTCTTTTTTAATTATTTTTTTTTATTTTTTACATTAATTGCATTTTACTTACTTTGCATCCCAGCTGTAGCCCCCTCCCTCATTCCTTCCCAATCCAACCCTCCCACTTATCCCCTCCCTGCCCCTCTCCAAGTCCACCAATAGGGGAGGCTCACCTACCCTTCCATCCAAACTTAGCTTATCAGGTCTCATCAGGACTGGCTGCAATGTTCTCCTCTGGGTACTGGCAAGGCTTTTCTCCCTCGGGTGAGGGATGTTTAAAGAACCAGCCACTGAGTTCATGTCAGAGGCAGTCCCGTTTCCTCTTACTAGGAAACCCACTTGGATACTGAGATGCCACAGGCTACATCTGAGCAGGGGTTCTAGGTTATATCCATGAATGTAACTTGGTTGGAGTATCAGTCTCAGAAAACACCACTGAGTCCAGATATTTTGATTCTGTTGCTCTCCTTGTGGAGCTCCTGTCCTCTCCAGGTCACACTAACTCCCTCTTCTTTCATGTGATTCCCTGCACTCTGCCCAAAGATTGGTTATGAGTTTCAGCATCTGCTTTGATACACTGCTAGGTAGAGTCTTTCAGAGGCCCTCAGTGGTAGGCTCCTGTCTTGTTTCTTATTTTCTACTTCCAACGTCTTTCCTCTTTTTCTTTCTAAGTGAGGATTGAACCTCTTACCGGACTCCTCCTTCTTGTTTAGCTTCTTTAGGTGTATAGATTTTAATATGAGATCCAGCTATACCACTCCTAAGCATATATCCAAAAAATGCTCAAATACACAACAAGGACATTTGTTAAACCATGTTCATAGCAGATTTATTTGTAATAGCCAGAATCTAGAAACAATCCAGATGTCCATGAATGGAGGAATGGATACAGAAACTGCGGTACATTTACCCAATGGAATATGACTCAGCAATTAAAAACAAGAAAATCATGAAATTTGCAGGCAAATCGTGAGATCTAGAAAAGATCATCCTGAGTGAAGTATCCCAGAAGCAGAAAGACACACATGGTATATACTCACTTATAAGTGGACACTAGACCTATAAGATAGGATAAAAACGTTTTTATTTGATTTGTTTTGACTATAATGAAAGCCTCAGGAAGTCTGACATTTTCTGTGACATGGTATCTATCTATCTGTCTGTCTGTCTATCTATCTATCTACCATCAGTCTATTATATTTGAATGGGTGCTTGTGTCTGTCTACTTACATGTAGAATTTCTGTGTTGTATTATATATGTTATATGTAACTTGAATAAGAAACGCAACTGATCATTATACTTTAAACATAAATTAAATCATGAATATAAAATGTGACTTCTGCCAATAATAAAAAAAGAAAAAAGATATAAAATGAAGAAATCCATATAATTTGTCATCACTAGGACCATCATTTTTGAAAAGGACTCATTTTTTGAGCTTTCCTATCTATTTTGTGGTTTTGTTTGTTTTATTTTATTTCAGTTTTTGTTTGTTTTTAGACAAAAAAATTGTCCCATTCAAAATTGTCCAAGTTCCATTGTTTCAACATGAACTATTGATAACATAATGTCTATTAGAACATAATGCAAACATCGGTAGTAGATAATTCATTGTATCTATGTAATTATTAGATAATTTGTTCCACATACTAAATAATAATGGCATCTTTCTCTGGAAAAGTTGAGGTCATTACACATCCCTTATTCCTCTAATGGGTTTGAACTTGCTTATGTATGGAATTTGTTGCTTAGTGTTTTGACACCGTTTTATTTGATGACATTTGGCAGCATTTACCATGCTCATCCCATCTGATGGTGAATTCTTGAGGCAACTCTACCCTTGGATACTTGGTGTTTCTCTCCTACTGAGGACACACTTGTCGTGATTGCTGATCTGCCTTTTTAGCTGTTGACATTTTAGAGTCTTGACATATTTATAATTCAGGCTAAAGATGTGTGCTGATGCGTAAACAGACCTAAGTATATTAAGCCTTCTTCGGCTTTTCTTCTGTGAGACAAAGTATAAAAGAGGGAACATTATAAAATAAGCTCTTATTTCATAGAAAATAAAAAGTGGTTAATTTTTACTATGGATTTGTTGATGACAGAATAAAACCTGAATAATACATTTAAGAAAAGAGCAACTTCACACTTGAATGAACTGAAATGTCATTTGCTTTAAACTTTAATTTTTTAATATTTTTATTTATAAGAAAAATTTAACATAGGTATTCTACATTCTCCTTCATTCATCTGTCTGTAAAATTAGCATTTTATGATACCACACTGCATTTAATAAAATTTTTTTCTGAAGTATGTAATTTTAAAAATAACTTATATTCTCCTGATGTAATTGTTAACTCAAGGGCTTACTGCCTCCATCCGATAACCTAGGGCTAATCTTAAAGCTTCTAGCCTCCCTACACTCTAATCTAAGCCTAGAGTGTTTTCAGCCTCTGAGACATACTGCTGAATACTCTCACCCTTTCTAGCCCATTTTGAACTCTTGTTGGCTGGTTCATCTCAGCTGTTTTGGATCAAACCCCTCTCCAATCTGACTAATTTGAATTGGCTTCCTCTCTCAGCTTCTTAGTGAATTGCTCTGCTTGGCCTCAAACTAACCCTAGCAATCTGTTCTAATTGTCTGGCTGCCTCTCACTCTCGGGTTCATTTTGTCTCACCTGTGTCCAGCTTGCTATATCTTCAAGCTGTCTCTGTTCCTGGTTAGACTGCCTCCCCCTCCAACCCCCACACTGATCTCTTAACTAGCCTCTCTTTTCAGTGCTGTTCTCCGGAGAGTTGGGCACATACAATCTCTGAGTCACTCTGTGGAGTTTTTCTATTATTCATCACTTTCTCTGCCCATCAAATGGATGTCACTTTGAAACCTGGGAGTTTCCTTCCACAAATTAACTTTGCCTTCATTGTTTGGGATTAAAGGTGTGTAGTAAGGATACATCTACATTCCAGCCGCAGGGATTAAAGGTGTCATTCCAGCTGAGTCACACAAATTTAGGAGGTCTTTAGATATAATCCTGCCAGAAAATTCCTCTATATCTAATTGCTCTGATTATTATTATTTTTTCTTTCATGATTCTATCATGTTCCTTTTGGTCAGAGTTTCATTATATTGTATTTTTAGATTTCTCTTTTCAGCAAGGCCTTTGGTATTGCTGGAATGGTGGCTGCCCACCTGTTCTCATGTTGAAGTTGAAAAAGGAGTATGAATGAAGTTTTCAGCTTCTTACTGGCTAATGCAGTCAGTTATTCACAATGTATTTTTAAAAAGAAAAGATGTGGATTTCCTTCTATTGCTTTCCAAATCTTTTTACATTAATGTTTTATGTCAGTTTTTTTCTCAATTACATTTTCCTGGAGAGAGAGAGAAAAAAAAACTGACAAAGAAAAGGGCCATTCTAGCTATCTAAAAGTTGACTATAAGACACAGAGCTTGAAGAAAGCAACTGTTTGTTTGACTGGCTAATCAGTCAAGCTGTATGATGGGATTTGGTGAATTCACAACAATAAAGTTATTACAATATCCTGAATGGAAATATTTAATATTTTAGAAAGCAAAAAACTGTCAAAAAGCTTTGTAAAATATGATTAATTAAATACTTAGAATAACACAATCTAGTTCATGTGGAAATTATGTTGACATTGATCAATATTATTATTATCATTATTGTTCACTAAAATGTGTTAATTAGATAATAAATCAAACAATGTATATGTTTATGGAGGTAATTTTTGGTGATACTGTTCTTGGAGATTCATTCAATACTTAGATTCAGAGATAAGGAGATTAGAAAAAGGCAGATGTTTCTGGTGTCTTCTATAATTAAACTAATAACTAAAAAGACATAATATAAACCATTTTATGTATCACTAAGTATCTCTAATTAAATATATGTATAAAATGTTTCATGCAAAATACATTCAAAAGCCATTTGAATGGAATTCTGAAATAGCCAAAATACTCAAAACTATGATCCAGAGAATAGAGTAAATCTGCTCCCCACCAGAACTTGAAAATATTCAGTTTATCTAGTTATTTAACGAAGTGGATCAGCTTACTTTGTCACATAAACCTCCCACATGGGGAATCCTGTTTTATTTCTTTATACTTTTCTCTTTATACATAGCTCCTGTCAAAATATTTCACATGGAATCACAGAATCTTGGCCAAATTTCTCATACCTGTCTTTGGTGTTTCTGTTCCAAATCAGCAGCACTAACACTTATCAAATATTGAATAAACAATATGCTAGGCAAATCACAACACCTTTAGTCATCATCTGTTTCAAATAATATGGTCCTGAAATAGCAGTCAGTGGAACACAGTTTAACAACCAGGCAGTAGGGTTGGCAGAAATACTAAAACAACATTTGGTGATAAAGCCATTTCTGGCAATGTGTGTTATCTGTTTTTTCAAAGACAATGTACTTGTTACCTTTACATTGGTGTTTTAAGAAATTTTCACAAAATATGTCTAGACAGAAAACATGTGAGACAGTTAATTGCAGGCACTGTATTAGCCGCTCGCAAAAAGGATTATCAGGTATTCACAGTCTTGTTAGTAAGAATGGGTCTGGTTTCAGGTTCCTATGAAGAAAATAAGACATACTCTAATGACACCAGTCTATAATCAGGTTATCGAGAAACGTTTGTGGCTTCAATTGGCCTTCTATTTTTTCCTGTTCAGATGAAGCAAGCTACCATTTTGTGAATCACTCTCTGGAAAGGCCCGTATGGCAAGTTACCAATGGAAGCCTCCACTGAGCAGCTTGTGTGGAGCTGAGGTCTCAGTCCAAAAATATGGCAGAAATGCAGCCTTGCCAGTAATTAGCTTAGTAAACTGGGAAGTGAATCCAATCAGGTCTAGTAATGAATGACTACAGCAAGCTGAGCACACTCTTGACTCAAAAGAAAATGTGATGAATGTCTATTGTATTATGACTGCAATCCTTGTAGGAATTTGTGCCACAAGAATTAACAATCTACTCCCTAATGCTATTGGAAATATTTATCAGGATATGCACTTTTATTTCTCTAACTTTTCCACCTTTGTTACTATATGATCTTTGCAAGAGTCAGAGAAAGAGCAGAGGCAGAAAACAAAACAAAACAAAACAAAACATGAATTTGTTAGGAGACAAGAAACTTTTCGATTAAAAGGAGATGCTCCAAGGAAAAGCATTTGAAGTTCAACAAATAGCACAGAATAAGGCCCTTTTGGAACTCAGGCATCCTCCTTCGAAAACCAGCCTTTGCCAACCCAGAGTGTGAGATATAAATGAACCCTGAATTTCTAAGAGAGATTAAAATAATTCTTGGAAGATGTCACAGAGGTTCTCTTCTTGACGACAATGCCCATCTGCAAGTTATTTCAAGGTTCTGAATTCTCATTTCAGTGGAAAATTAATTATAAAACTATCTCAGCTTTTAATGGATTTTCAATGATCTAAAAGCCCTCTCTGTGTTTTTAATGTGTAATTCCTTTATAGCAACAGCTGAATAGACATAAAGAATAAACTTTATGAAGCATGCACTACATCAGTGACTTCCATGTATTTGAAGTTCCTTTCACATTTTAATGTATGCTATGAATAAAATTTCTCTCACGTGAATTTGCAATTTATTGAAAATGATTTAATTGAAATATATTTATTTCTATTTATGACTATTTTTTTCTTGTGTTGTATAAATCTTTTTTTTTCCATAATATAGTCAAATTCATTTTCAAAGCTGTAAAAATATAATTTCAGGCATAAAAAATGTTTTAGGTACTAAGCTAATGAGTAAGTTGTTCTAATCTTTGGCAGTACTATATTCAAGACTTGAGATCAGTTATAGAGTACAAGAAAAAACTGAGCCTCGTTTCTGGTAAAAATGATTTCATGACAATGTGTTCATGTTAGATGTTGCAAATTGCAACATTACCTCAACCATTATGGATTTCACTGTAATTCATGAAAGACCATTCAAATAAAACACTATTTTAAGAATTGACTATGTTTGTCTCTCTGTGTATGTGAAGATAAAGGTAGTGCCTGTTAAGCAGGACATTGTTGCATCCCCTGGAACTGGAGATAAAAGTGGCTGTAGCTTCCTGATGGGGGGCCATGTAACTCAGCTTCAGTCCTGTGCTCTGATGAGCCATATCATAATTCCTGTATTATTAACAGGAATTATAAATAAGTCTCCAGAGTCTTATTTACCAAAATGAAAAGAGTATAATAATTTCTATCTCACAGACTTGTTGTGAGAACTAAGTTAACTATAGTAACAGCAGTACTGTAAGAGTATCTCAAATATAAAATGCTGTGTACTTTCTTCACTGCTACTTTTAATGTTATGAGTCTGACATAAAACAACTTTGTATTATTTGTTGGAAATATTCATTCAATTATTTATTAACCATAAACATAAAAACACAGGAACATGACTCATTTGCCTCTATCTAATGTTTGAGTTAGTGCTTTATAGATGAAATACTCCTCTTAATAAATAGGAAGGGTCAACAATAGTCACAATAGTCGGAAAGATGGTTGGATATTTTAGTAGGCATATGAACACACAAATACATATACATACCTATTTAAGTTAATATAAACATATATAAATAAGATGTCACAAACAATGCCAACATCTTTCTTGATTAAATAATGTCCATGTTAGTGTCTATAATTCATAAACATAGAGAAGACATATATTCATACAGCAATAAATTCAAAATACTGAACAAAAAGAGAAATTGAAAAGTGTCTTTCACAGGCCCTCTGTGGTAGGCTCTTGTCCTGTTACTTGTTTTCTCCTACATCCAATGTCCATCCCATTTGTCTGTTACCCTGGGTAACATCTTACCCCGGGTCCTCTTTCTTGTTTATCTTCTTTAACTGTACAGATTTCAGTATATTTATCCTATCTTATAGGTTTATATATGTGAGTATATATCTAGCAATGTACCAAAGCAGATACTGAGACTCATAATCAAACCTTGGATAGAAAGCAGGGAATCATATGAAAGAAGTTAGTAAGACCTGGAGAGGACAGGAGCTCCACAAGGATGAAGTATATCTGGGCACAGGGGTCTTTCATGAGACTGTTCCTCCAACCAAGGACCATGTATGGACATAACCTAGAACCCCTGCTCAAATGTAGCCCATGGTAGCTCAGTATCCAAGTGAGTACTCTAGTAAGGGGAACAGGGACTATTTCTGACATGACTCAATGACTGGCTCTTTGACACCCCCCCTCGAGGGAGGAGCAGCACTGCTAGCCAACAGAGGAGGAATTTGGAACCAGTCCTAAAGATACCTGATAAACAAGGGTCAGATGAAAGGGGAGGAGGTCCTCCCCTATCAGTGGAGTTGAAAAGGGGCTGGGAGGAGATGAGGTGGGACTGGGAGGGAATGAGGGAGCAGGATACAACTGGGATACAAAGTTAATAAACTGTAACTAATATTAAAAATAAAATCTTGAAAAGTGGGACTTACAGAATGCATGCTGTGATGTCAATCAAACTATTTCAAAAGATATTCTTACAGAAAACAGACCACAGCAAAAAATAACAAAATAAAAAAAATAAGAGAAAACTGAGAAGAGCATATGCTGCTAGGAACAAGGTTGAGCAAGTGTCCTCGTTGTATAGTTGAGCATATTTCAGGTATATGCCTAGGAGAGGTATAGCTGGATCTTAAGGTAGTACCATTCCTAATTTTCTGAGAAAGCATAATTTTCAATATCCAAAATCTGGAAATACCCAGATGCCCCTCAATGGTGGAATGGATACAGAAATTGTGGTAAATTACACAATAGAATACTACTCAGCAATTAAAAACAAGAAAACATGAAACGTGCAGGCAAATGGTGGGAACTAAAAAAGATCTTCCTGAGAGAGGTGTTCCAGGAGAAGAAAGACACACTAATTTATAAGTGTATATTAGCCATATAATATAGGATAATCATACTAAAATCTATACACTTAAAGAAGCCAATCAAGGAGGACCCTAGAAAAGATGCTTAATCCTCAATCACGAGGGCAAACTGGATAGATATCGGAAACAGAAGAAGACTGAGAACAGAAGAGACTACCACAGTCGGCCTATGAAAGACTCTACCCAGCACAATATGGAAGCAGATGATGAGACTCATAGCAAAACTTTGGGCAGAGTGCAGGGACTCTTATGGAAAAATGGAGAGACAGAAAGACCTGGAGGGGAAAGGAGCCTCACAAAGAACAGAGCCAAAAAAATCTGGGTTCAGAGATCTTGCAGAGAATCTACCAAGGCCATGGGTGGAGAGGACCTAGACTCCCTGCTCAGATCTAACCCATGGGCAGCTCAGTCACCATTTGGATATCCTAGTAAGAAGAGCAGGGGCTGTCTCTTTCATGAACTCAGTGACCAGTTATTTGATCACCATTCCCTGGGAGGGGAGAGCAGCATTATCAGGCCAGTACTGATGAGACCTGATAAGCTAGGGTTAGATAGTAGGGAAGGAGGACATCCCATATCAGTGGGCTAGGGGAGGGGCATGGGGGAGAAACAGGAGGGAGAGTGGGACTGGGAGGAGACAAGGGAAAGGCTACAGCCAGGATATGAACTGAATAAATTTGGTTCTGTTATATAAGTTAAAAATTCTCAAAGAACCAGCTTTTTGTTTCATTGATTCTTCAAAGAAGTGCTAACTTCAATTCTCTTCAAACTATTCCACAAAATAGAAACAGAAGGAACATTACCAAACTAATTCTATGAAGCCACAATCACCTTGATACCTAAACCACACAAAGACCCAACAGAAAAAGAGAACTTCAGACCTAGCTCTCTTATGAACATTGATGCAAAAATACTCAATAAAATACTTGCAAATCGAATCCAAGAACATATCAAAGATATCATCCACCATGACCAAGTAGGCTTCATCCCAGGCATGCAAGGGTGGTTCAACATACGGAAATCCTTCAATGTAATCCACCACATAAACAAACTGAAGGAGAAAAACCACATGATCATCTCCTTAGATGCCGAAAAAGCATTTGACAAAGTCCAACACCCATTCATGTTTAAAGGCATATAGACTTTTGAAGTAAGTCCTAATGATTGTTTGGATTTCCTCAGTGTCTGTAGTTATGTCCCCCTTTTCATTTCTGATTTTGTTCATTTGGGTGGTGTCTCTCTGCCTTTTAGTTAGCTTGGCTAAGGGTTTGTCGATCTTGTTGATTTTCTCAAGGAACCAGCTCTTGGTTTCATTGATTCTTTGAATTGTTTTATTTGTTTCTAATTGATTGATTTCAGCCCTGAGTTTGATTATTTCCAGCCATCTACTCCTTCTTGGTGTGTCTGCTTCTTCTTTTTCTAGGGTTTCTAAGTGGGCCATTAAGTTGTTTGAATGAGATGTCTCGAATTTCTTCTTGAAGGCACTTAGTGCTATGAACTTTCCTCTTAGCACTGCTTTCATTGTGTCCCACAGATTTGGGTATGTTGTGTCTTCATTTTCATTGAGTTCTAGGAAGACTTTAATTTCTTTCTTTATTTCTTCCCTGACCCAGCTGTCATTTAGTAACAAGTTGTTCAGTTTCCATGTGTGTGTAAGCCTTTTGCTATTTCTGTTGTTGTTGAGGTCCAGCTTTATTCCATGGTGATCAGACAAGATACAAGGGATTATTTTAATCTTCTTGTATCTGTTGAGGCTTGCTTTGTGACCATGTCTGAGAGGTAGCTCTCTGGAGGGCCAAATGACCTGCACAAAAAACATTCATACAGCAACATTATGCAACTGAGAAGGTTATTTTTAGAAATGTATATGCATACACATATGCCTTTATGCACACAATGACAATTAGTGATAAAGAATTTAAAGGAAAGTGGGAAGAGATATATGGGAGGATGTGGAAGGAGGAAAGGAAGAATGAAATGTAATTTCAGTATAATATCAAAAATAAATAAAATATTATTTACAAGAAATTTTATAAATCAAACATTTATGAAAATAAAAAGAATTACTTTTTTACAAATTATTTGGAAAGAAAATGTATCAAACAAATCTTTACCTAGTATAGACTTTCCATTTTATACTGTGATAAATCTAAGTAAACTCTGTTTTTTTCATTTTCTGTGACACACTGAGCTTATATTTTTACCGACAATACCTTTAAAATTTAATTGGTTCAATTAAGATAATTTAAGATAAATCATTTGCACCACATAGATGAAAACAGAGAAAATGACAAGTGCTTTCAATCATAACATATAAAATCTCTCCATAAAATGCATCAGTCCCAGCTGTCTATATCCATATATGATTTGAATTTTATATCATTTCTGCAGGGATATTGATGCAGTGATGAGAAAAGATCATAAAAAAAAATAGAAGATTTGGCAGTATCTCTTTCAACTAGTATTAATTAGAATAATGATTTCCACATGGTGAAATCTATATTTTCTATACACTCATGACACTAATTTTAAAGTGGTATCTGTAATTAATACAAGCATATAGTTGAGAATATTTTTAACTCCTAAGTTCTGTGTAATTATTACATATACGTATATACACACATATATATCCATGTGTTTTATATGTATGCACGTATGTTGCATTTTGTGTGCTTGCAGTTGGATTTCAGAGAATCCAGAAACCTTTCTGAGTAAGGGTAACTTTTCTCAGGAATTAAGCACCATGCTTCTTGCCAGACAGGCATCCTTCGTTTTGATCAAGTCTCTGCCTTTCCTAACTAAGCTATCATCTTCAGAAAATTGATCTAAGTTCTTGCTAAGTCAGTTCCCTCCATTACAAGTTAGTGTGGATAATCCAGCTAATAACCATAAGGTATTAATTAGGAAAAAAAACTGTATGAATTCTGCTGCTATCAGTTTTTGGTTGTAGAAAGGATTAGATAATTCCCCCTCATAGTTTTAGATTATATCTCATTTTCTCAGAAAAGAGCCTAGGAGCATCTCATGTTCAGTGTAACCCAGGAGAGATTTGCATGCCCTGTGAGTTACCCTAAATGCTAAAAATGTCATTCATTATAGTGAGACGGAGAGCCCAGAAAGACCAAGTTGTCATCTTCTCACCTTTGGAAATGATCATGGTCCCCAGAAAGGCAAAGATTTTCCCTTATGTGACATCAATGAACTTGTTCGTCAGTGGGTCATCTGTAATATACCATGAGTTACACAAGGGCTGAGATCATTTCAAATTTATTGGACCAAACTGATAGGATTTTCTGCTACAAACGACTAATTAAAAATGAAATAAAGGAGCAACAGAGTGTAAGGATACCAAAAAATGTAGAAATTGCAAAAAGAATATCACACTAGAATAGAAATAATTGAATCTTTAGTACAACATGAGACATTTGCTGATGTTGGTGACTCTTCAAAAGGCACCGGAAGGACAAATGTTGATGTAGGTCTGCTTGTGGCATCATTATTTATAATTAGTGCCAATTGAAAAGTGTGCTTATTTTCTCACTTTCTGGGGAGGATCTTGAAAACACTTTCATAATTTTGAAGTAACAGAAGTCTCACAATGGCTCCAGAAATCAGATTTTATATTGAGAATATGAAAGAACCAAATTAGAGTCTACTTAATTTTTAACAGACTCCTGTGCTTTCCCTGTTTGAAATCCATGGAAAATCTACCTGGAACTCAACTTAACCTCACTTCTGAAACTTTAAGTGATGCCCTTGTTTCTTTGGCTACAGATTGAGTTAGTTTTATTTAAATTTTCCCTCCAAAGATCATCTCTACAACTTCACAGCAGAAGTTTTATATAATAATTATTGTTGACTATTGGAACGTTTGCCCCAGTAGCAGTTAACTAAGGATAAGTAGGCAGATTTTTACTTGTGATATTTATTTTAATTAGCTTCAGCATTTTGCTTTATAGAATTCTGCTGGCTACTTGGTACAATAGGGTATGACAAGTAGCTAGTATTAACTGAAAGTAAACCCATTAATCCTATAGGAAACTTTCAGTGAAATAGAGTGGTATTAACATCATGTAAATTCAAAGAATTTGTTGAATGAACCAAAAAGTAAGGGTAATAGGAACAGAGTATTGGGATAAGTGATACTCAAATATCATATTAGTTATTGAAATTCCTCTCTTTTTCAGTATGCTTGTACCTTTAATAAATTTGGTTCAAGCATTAATTTATTTCTTGGCTCTTTAAAACAATATCTATATATTTCCTTATGTTTTTATAAATAGAATATTTCTCTGTGTAATGAAAAGCAAATAATACTTATTACTGCTCTTCAGAATGAGGTAAAATATGAAAATATATTGGGTACTTGGGACATAGGGACAGAAAGATCAGGAAGCAAGTCAAGAAATGGCTACATAGTAAATTCAGTGATAAGAAACAGTATTCAAATATATTCATATATATTTGGAACATATATATATATATTAATTTGAAATACTCTACCGTCTTCAATTTAATAACACATCATGGTATTGACATGAAATATTATACCTTACTTATCAGTGCCTTATCTTACATCCATTTAATAATGCTCGTAAAAATTACAAAGGTACTACATATATTTAAAATATAATTACATAGACAATGCTATGCATATAATATAATAGTGTTACTTTTATATTCTATTAGTTCTTCTTTTGCAGAAAATCTTTTGGGTCCACAGCAGTAGGTAATAGCATGAACTATTTCTTCTCTCCTGTGCATTGTATTACATTCCTGCTAGAAATTAAAAAATAATAGAAGTCAGAAAAGAGATAGAGCTTTGGTTATTCATTCTATACAATATAAATATGTAGATTTACTTATAGCAAGTATATCAGCAATACCACACATACAAAACTATGTCGCAGAAGGAAGATCTGTAGCATATGGTCATTTTAAAAACAATCTAAGTTTTAGGAAGTAACAGAGTATATTTGTGAAGTTTATGTCTATCTCCAAAAGTATAGCTTTTGAGAAACATTAAATGAAGAAACAAATTGAAATTGGCAAACAACAATCATTTACGTTCTTTTCATTACACTCCAACTATTTTTCCACAGGAGAACTAGAATAATGATTTTTATAGCCATCCAAATTTCACATCACTCCATGTGGAGTAAGTATTGTGCCAAGAACTGTTCTAGGCTGCTTGGGATATATCATGAAGCAGAAGACACAAAAGCTGCCAATGTCGGGATACTTCTATTGTGAGAGATGCAGTGAAAAGTAAAAACAAGCAGGTGCATTGTGTCTTTGCCATTCATAATGGGAACAAGTACAAGATGCATCAGGGAGCAAATGGACAACACCGGGAGGCATCAAAATATGAATGGGTTCCTGTCCTCTCCAGATCTTACATTTCCCACTTCTTACATAAGATTCCATGCTCTCTGCCCAACAGTTGGCCATAAGTCTCAGCATCTGCTTTGATAGTCTGCAGGGCAGAGCCTTTCAGAGGCCCTCTGTGGCAGGTTCCTAACTTGTTTCCTGTTTTCTTCTTCTTCTGATGTCCATCCTCTTTGCCTATTGGGATGGGGATTCAGAGTTTTAGTCAGGGTCCTCTCTCTTGATTTGTTTCTTTAGATGTACAGATTTTGATAGGTTTATCCTATGTTATATGTCTATATGAATTAGTATACACCCTGTGTATCTTTCTGCTTCTGGGATAGCTCACTCAGGATGATCCTTTCCAGGTCCTACCATTTACCTGCAAATTCCATGATTTCCTTATTTTTCATTGCAGAGTAATACTGGAGAGGACAGGAACCCCACAAAGAGAGCAACAGAACCAGAAAATTTGAACACAGGGGTCTTCCCAGATACTCATACTCCAACCAAGTACCAGGCATGGAGATAACCTAGAATCCCTGCACAGATGTAGCCCATGGCAGTTTAGTGTCCAAGTGGGTTACATAGAAATGGGAAGAGGGACTGTCTCTGACATAATCTGATTGGCCTGCTCTTTGATCACCTCCCCCTGAGGGGAGAGCAGCCTTACCAGGCCACAGAAGATGACAATGCAGCCACTTCTGATGTGATCTGATAGACGAAAATCAGAAGGAAGAGGGGGACCTTCCCTATCAGTGGACTTGGGGAGGGGCATGTGTGAAGAAGGGGGAGGAAGGGTAGAACGAAGAGGGGAGGAGGGGGGCTTATGGGGGGATACAAAGTGAATAAAGTGTAATTAATAAAATGTAATTAAATTAAAAATGTGAATGGGACTTCAGGTGGTATTTACTAGGAAGGTGGAGCTTGGGAAAAGACTTGATGAAGCTACGTTGCAGAGGAGAATTCCTAGGAGAGGCAATAGGTAGGCAAAAATTTTATGTGTTTTCAGTAAAATTAGAATAGGAAAAAAAATGTGAAAAAGAGGCAGGCCAGAGAAGGTGATTAGAGTGTAAAATTCATAGAAAATTCTAGCAGAAAGTACTTTCAGACCAGGGTAAACACCATGGATTTTATTTTGAATGAAATAGAAAAAAAATCATAGTATCTATAGTTTTATAATTGTTTGCTTGATTTCAGAAGGAGGTATGGCTCATAAATACAGACTTAACTAGCATACATATTTATGTCCTAGGTTGATTAGATATGGTTTTCCATAGATGTCTGGTTCTTTTCCACTGAACTGCGGTGATGCAAAAGGATTTGCCACATCACTGTAATGGTAAGAAAAGCAGGAGGTAGATTCGTAAAAGGAACAGATTGTTCTGTGAATAATGAGGGAGTGTTTCTCTTTAATTTCTATAATGAGGTTAGACTTGTGGGCAATGGGAAAGGATTGGTCATTGAAGCATATTTTGTGAGAAGCTGCTCCCTGTAACATAAAATGAAGCATCAAGATTTAGAAGAAAGTCTAGTTCCTGTCCTGTTGCTTGCTGTGCCACAGGAGTGCTCTGTTGTGGAGCTGTACAGTCATTCAGCTGATGCTAACATTCTGAACTGGCTTCTTCAATGACATAAGAGCTTATAATGAATCAAATTTTAAATATTTTGAACAAAATACAGCTATTTGGCGTGTATCTAGGAAGCCCCTTCTGCACACTGAGCCATAGTCAGTAGTAGGTTAATCTACACTGATGTGCATCCTCTGCAGGTTGCATATTGGAAGATAAATGTTAGTCATTAAATATTTAGCTTTAAGCAGAACACAGACAAGAATAGAAAACTGGTGAGCAAGGAATGGGAAGAGGGCCAAAAGGTGCCATGCTACAGAGACAAGAACAAAGAGTTTTCCTCCTGATTAACAAAATACTTCAGACAACAGTGTGGTTATTACCTTATTCAGGACAAATTCTGTGGGTCTAATGAAACTGCAACTTGTGCTGAGTTATCAAGGACTCAAGGAAGGAGTATTTGATGTTGTCTGACATGAAAGGTGGCTTATGAGTTCATTCCCAGCAGTTGACGCCTTCAACTACATTAATATGTATCTCAGAAGATGTCACAAGCTACAAGAGGTAGGAGAGTTGAAAGTCAGCTCAGACATCACTGCCATATTTCAAAAGTTGCAATGACTTCTGTGTAGAGGAAGCAAGAAATAGCCGCCATTCGTGTTTGGTTGCCTAATAAAACTCATGGATCTTTTAATTCTAGACATCATGAAGCAGTGATGAAAAATGTGTCATTTGACACAAACACGAACATTTGTGATTTAAAGAATATGTCAGAACATAGATATTTTGGATGGAAACAAGTCTAGCTAACATCTACAAAGGAATAATCAAATTAGCCTGATATAGAGTGAAATTTTCATGTAGGTATCTGCAAGTTAGAGCTTACAATCAATGAAAATGGGCAAATAATTGAAGTAAAATGTTAAAACTAAAGCTTGGGGTTTTTTGGTTTTGTTTTGGTTGCTTTCTTTGTTTCCTTTGTTTTGTTTTGTTTTTGTTGTTGTTTCTGGTTCTGGAAAGGTCTTGTGGTGCCACAGTTGCTAGACAAGCATTCTGCCTCCGAATCCTATCTTCAGACTTAATGCTTTATATTTTTAACACTATAATGCAGCTTCAGAATGTATTTAATTTTATTTTGGTTCATGATATGAGAAAAAAAATCTTCAAAAATTAATGCATGATGCCCAATCATTTCACATTGAAATAAGTGATACATTTTCCCAAACCTAACCCAAAAGCTATCTCTAATGATAAGCCCTTGCAGATAAAAATTGAGGAATGAGGGTTCGGGGCACGGCTGGGATACAGAATTAATAAAATGTAACTGATAAAAATAAAAATTAAAATAAAAAAAATTGAGTTTTCTTAAAGAAGTCTCACTGGGGAAACAGACTTGTGTTTAAAGGAAGACTGCATACCCAGCAGCAGCTAGCGAACAGAAACAAACTTAACAGTGTCTTTTGAGGACCCTAGTCTTATACTGTAACTTCAGTTTTGTTTCTTTGCTTGGGTTTTTTATTTCATTTTACTTTTATTTTATTCTATCTCTCTCTTTACCACACAGGTCCTTGCATGTGTATAAAGGATTCTAGTTTAATATTTTAATGAGATTCCTGAGTGTGAAAACAAGTGGGTCTTTTGTCTTGTGTCTTTTCTTCAGTTCTTTTCCTTCTGAGGGAAAAAAGGGCAGGATCTGAATGGGAGGACAGCAGAAGAGGTACTAGAAGAGGAAGATGGAGGGAAAAAGAGTAATCAGGATATATTGGGTGAGATAAAATATTTTTATATAAAAGAAATAGATAGATAGATAGATAGATAGATAGATAGATAGATAGATAGATAGATAGATAGATAGATAGAATGGTATAATATGAATGGATAAGTGTACTGAGATTGGTGCAGAATCATGGAGAGGTTGAAATTTGGTAGCTTACATTGTGTAATCACCCATTCACACTTCACAAAGGAAGCTCTAAAAGTGTAGATTGAGTTGAATATATGCTATATTTTCGATTTTTGGGTCTGGGATACCTCAGCTAAGATGATATTTCTTGCTCCATTCATTTGCTTACAGATTTCAGGAGGTTATCAAATATCTGGCCACTGGGGTCTTTTCTGAGACTGATCCTCCAACCAAGGACCATTCATGGAGATAACCTGGAACCCCTACTCAGATGTAGCCCATGGCAGCTCAGTATCCAAGTGGGTGTCCTAATAAGGGGAACAAGAATTATCTCTGACATGAACTCAGTGGCTGGCTCTTTGACCACCCCGCCCCAATGGGGGAGCATCTTTGCCAGGCCACAGAGGAA
This sequence comes from Rhombomys opimus, assembly GCA_010120015.1. NCBI lineage: Eukaryota > Metazoa > Chordata > Mammalia > Rodentia > Muridae > Rhombomys > Rhombomys opimus. Next base: position 259,848 of record REGO01000634.1, read on the forward strand.
GACATTGCAGCCAATCCTGATGAGACCTGCTAAACTAGGGTCAGATTGAAGGGGAAGAGCATTGGAGATGGGCAGGGAGATGAGTGAAGGATGGTGGGATTGGGATGAAATGAAGGAGGTGTCTACAGCTGGGATACAAAGTGAATAAACTGTAATAGATATAACCTAGAACCTCTGCTCAGATGTAGCCCGTGGTAGTTCAGTAACCAATTCGTTTCCCACAGTAAGGGGAAGAGGGACTGTCTCTGACAGGAACTCAATGACTGGCTCTTTGACCTCCACTCCCCCCAAGGGAGGAGCAGTCCTGCTAGGCCACAGAGGAGGACTTTGCAGCCAGTCCTGAAGATTCCTGATAAAACAGGGTCAGATGAAAGGGGAGGAGGTCCTCCTCTATCAGTGGATTTGGAAAGGGGCAGGGAGGAGATGAGAGAGGGAGAGTGGGATTGGGAGGAAATGAGGGAGCAGGATACAGCTGGGATACAGAGTTAATAAAATGTAACTAATAATATAAATTAAAAAAAGAAAATTTAAAACAAAAAAATAAAAATCTAATAAAAATTTTTCTTTCCTTTATTGGTTGAGGAACATCTTGGTTATTTCTAATTTTTGGCTATTATGAATAAAACAGTGGCCCTTTGACTCAAATCATGATGTCTTTTGTTGTATAGAAGCTTTTATATTTTATGAGGCCCAATTTATAATCGTTGTTTTTAATGCATTCATATTATGGTCCTGTTCAAAAGGCTCTTTCTGTGTTTATAAATTAAGGCACGTTTTCTGCCTTTTCCTCTTCATAGTACCAGATCTTATATTGAAGACCTTTATCTGCTTAGAGTTTAATTTCAGGGTAAGGCAATGATATATATTTATTATTCAAAATGTATCTCTATTGAACTAGAACATTTTTCTGTTGTCCAATATGTATCAATGGCTTCTTTGTAAAACATCAAGTGAGACTTATTTCTTTTTAAATAACATAGACTTCTTTCTGGATCTTCAGTTTTACCCCAGGGATTGATGTCTCTGTTTTATTGATAGTCCTATGCTGTATTTACTACTTTAGCTCTGTAGTATAACTGGAAACCTGTAATAACTATTACACTGTTTTTGTTGTTCAGAACTATTTTTTTTCTTTTTTGTCATCCTCAGTCATTTGTGTTTCCATATCAATTTTGAGATTAATTTTTAATGTTTATGCAGAATAGCATTGGAATTTTGTGGTAGCTTGAATGAGAAACATCTGCCATAATCTTGGGAATTTGAACACCTTGTCCTCAGTTAATGGTTCCTCTTGAGGAGTTTTAGGTGGCGCTGCCTTGCTGGAATAAGCATGTGGCAGGAGTCAGGTTCTGAACATTAAGCCCTCGTTAATTTCCTTTCTTTCTCCGCTTTGTGCTTTTGTTTCCAGATGGGAGCTCTCAGGTTCTGGTTCTGACTCCCATGTTTGTTGGTGTAAAGGCATGAGCCAAAATAAATCTTTCTTCTGTAAGCTGCCTTGGTCATGTGCTTTATCCCTGCAACAATAATGGAGCTGTACATTTTAATGGGGTTTTCTTTGGTAGAATGGCCATTTTCGTAGTGTTGATCCTACTGATGCACCAACATGGAATATCATAATATTTTCTGCCGTCTTCTTCAATCTTTTTTTCTCTTGAGGGTTTTTAATCCACAAGCTTCCATATTCTTTTCATTTTGCATTTATATGAACAAATGTATGCACATAAACCATATATTATATATAAGGCATTGTGGTTATGATTTTTGAAAATCATTAATTGTATACACTTGGCATAGGTTTTATGCCTACACAAGGAATTTTTTTAAGCAAAGAAGCAAACCCATACGAAAACAAATCAACACAGTGAAAAATAGGGCTATTGAAGTGGGAGGGTGGTGATACTTTTATTCCAGCACTTGACGGGCAAGGAAATGTGGCTCCCTATGCTCAAGCTTATGCTGATCCACAAAACTAGTCCCAGGAGAGCCAGGGCTACAGGGAGAAACTTTATCTTGAAAAACAAAAATTAAAAATGAGTGTATTTAAATCACAGAAATTTATTCTCAAAAGACAAAATACTAAAAGTGTTTAATGTTTTCAGCGATCAATGCTTTGCAAATTAAAACTACTTAAATATTTCATCTGGCTTAAGTTATAAATGACTATACCCATAAAAATAAATTAAAACAAATACTGACATGACTTCTAGTGGAAGTTCAAATTGTTGCAACCACTCTTCAGTGAGAAGATTCTTTTTTAAATTTTTATATTAATTACAGTTTATTCATTTTGTATTCCAGCTGCAGCCCCTTCCCTCATTCCCTCCCAGTTGCACCTTCTTTCATTCATCTTCTCCCATGTCCCTCTACAAGTCCACTGATAAGCGAGATCCTCCTCCCCTTCAATCTGACCCTAGCCTATCAAGTCTCATCAGGACTGGCTGCATTGTCCTCCTCTGTGACCTGGTAAGGCTGCCACTTCCTCGGGGGAGGGGGCGTGATTAAAGATCCAGCCACTGAGTTCATGTCAGAGACAGTCCCTGTTCCCCTAACTAGGGAACCCACTTGGCTACTGAGCTGCCATGGGCTATATCTATGCAGGCGTTCTGGGTTATCTCCACGCATGGTCCTTGGTTAGAGAATCAGTCTTAGAAAAGACCTCTGGGCCCAGATCTCTTGCTTCTGTTGCTCTCCTTGTGGAGCTCCTGTTCCCTCCCGGTCTTTCTATCTACCCCTTCTTTCATAGGATTCCCTGCACTCTGCCAAAGTTTGGTTATGAGACTCAGCATCAGCTTTGACACCCTGCCTCTTTCAGAGGCCCTCTGTGGTAGGCTCATGTCCTGTTTCCTGTTTTCTCCCTCAGAGAGAAGATTCTTAAAATTCTTGAAATATATTTAGAGTTGACCCTGCTATACCACTCTTATTACAGAAATGTTTGCTCATCCATGTTTATTACTGCTCAGTTGACAATATTCATGAGATGAAATGATGGCTTAGATGCCCAGAAAATGATGAATGGGTAATGAAAATTTACTATACATACACATGGAATATTGTGCTGTAAGGACAGAGTGAAACAATAAATTCTTAAGTAAATAGATAAAATTGAAATTAATTGTTCCAAATGAGATGGCCCGGAGCCAGAAGTTAAATGCTATTTGTGCATTCTCATGTATGGATGGATACTTCAAATCCCTGATATACATGTTTTAATTGTAAATAACTTAGAAGTTGGGAGACAAGTAAGGCAACATGGAGGAAGGGTCCAGGGGCAGGAGAAAGAAAGCAGTTACTATGAAAGGGAAATGAGAATAACAATATAGAAAGAGCTATTCTGACCTAAAAAGAGGAGGTCAAGTTAGAAGAGAACTATGGGGAGCCATAAAGAACAGTAAAGACCTTTGGAAAAGACATGGTTCTGTCGCTGTCTTCATGGAGCTCTTGTCCCCTCCAGGTCTTAATATCTGCCCCTTCTTTCATATGATTCCCTGAACTCTGGCCAAAGTTTGGCTATGAGTATCAGCATCTGCTTTAATACAAGGCCTCTGTGGTAGGCTCCTGTCCTGTTCTCTGTTTTCTCAGACTTTCAATGTCCATCCCATTTGCCTTTCTGAATAAGGATTGATCATCTTAACCAGGATCCTCCTTGCTGCTTAGCTTCTTTAGATGTTCAGATTCATCCTATATTATATGTCTAGTATCCACTTAGTGGATACTAGACATATAATATTATATATATATATATATATATATATATATAGATATATATATGTTATATATCTACACCCTGTGTGTCTTTCTGCTTCTGGGATACCTCACTCAGGATGATATTTTCTAGTTCTCACCATTTGCCTGCAAATTTCATGCTTTCCTTGTTCTTAATTGCTGAGTAGTATTCCAGGGTCTTTTCTGAGACTGTTAATCCAAACAAGATCATGCACGGAGATTACCTAGAACCCCAGCACAGATGTAGTCCATGGCAGCTCATTCTTCAAGTGGGTTCCCTAGTAAGGAAAGCAGGGGCTGTCTCTGACATGAAATCAGTGGCTGGCTCTATGATCACCTCTAGCTGATGGGGAGCAGCCTTACCAGGACACATATGAAGACAATGCAGCTTGTCTTAAAGAGACCTGATAGGCTAGGGTCAGATAGAAGGGGAGGAGATCCTCCCTTATCTTGGGATCCTCCCTTAACTTGGGAAAGGGCATGGGAGGAAAAGAATGAGGGAGGATGGATTTGTGAGTGGATGAGGGAGGGTGCTACAGCTGAGATGCAAAGTGAATAACTTGTAATAAATAAAAATTAATAAATAAAAGAATTGGAAAAAATTAAAAAGACCTATGGAAGCCTACTACTGCAGAGGATTCTCTCTCTCTCTCTCTCTCTCTCTCTCTCTCTCTCTCTCTCTCTGTGTGTGTGTGTGTGTGTGTGTGTGTGTGTGTAAATGGATTCACTACAGAATGAAGGAGTAGTCATACACTCACACTGTGGACTATCAAATAACAATTCTACAGCCGGATAAGGTTCAACATGTTTCAGGGAGGACAGCGGTTGTGCAGTAGAGTCCACTATTGCCGTTGTTCTTGTTTACCTACAAGGAAGTGACAGTAAGGCCCTATAGTCGATATGCTGCCTACTGTGTCACAGAACATATTTAAATCAAACTCATGCTGACTGGAATCATGATCCATAGTCTCTCATATTCTACAAAGTGTTATAAACACTGCTGGAAAAGAAAAACCATCACTAGTCTGAATCAGCTGTGAGTGTGGAAACACAAAATAATGGATTTTCCTGGCAAGAAAGTCCCACTGGTGCAACAGTGATACAAAGTGACAGGAGAAACCACCTTCTGAACAGCCATCAACTGAACCAAAACGTGTGGCTGGCTAGACCACCTGTCCTCAGGAGAATCTAACAGTCTCATTCTCATGAATGTGTATATGAGCAAACGGCCCACTGTGTTCATGTGTTTTATAGATTAGTAGAATGTGTTTGTGTATCTGGGTATCCCTGATTTCTAGGAACACTATAATCTCTGTTTGTGTTTTAGGCCTAAAATTTTGCTGACACAATAATATTTATGCCATTTATTTCAAATTAACTGACTGAAAGATAAATTGTTCCTGTGCATACCATTCTAAATACACATTCTTGTTCTAAGAATTTAGTTTAGTACATTGCTTTTATAAAGAGAATAGTTAAAGGGAGTAGCAGGTAAAACTATGAAGCGGAAATTTCTGGTTTCCTTGAAGACTGAGTTTTGTTTTGTGATGTTTTGCTGCAAGCTGAGTACAGGAAGTTTTGCTGCGACCCGTAAAGTGTGAGGGAGCTGTCTTTGTCCAGCTGAGAACATCCACCCCATCTATGGGTGGACTCTAAGGAGAGGACATATATGGAGGCGCCCACACAGTGATACATCACTTTTTGGATCCACATCACTGCTCTAATCTTTGTGCTTTGCAACTTAACTTCACAGAGAGCATCTCAGGACAATCCAACTGAATCTTGAGGCTTTTGCTGACTTCCTGATGCTGCCCTGTTTTGGCATTTGGACTGGAGTGCTGATATACTCATGACTGAGTCTGGTAATCTAGGGATGCACGGACTCTAATCAACAGGAAATAGACAAAAGAGGACTACAGCCCTTTTCCCTACTAATCTCCTACCTAAGATTGCAGGTTGTGAGTGGTTAGAAGGGAGGTAAAGGTGCTTAAAAACCATAAATAAAGTAGCTTTGGTAAAAATCTAAGCCTGCAATACTATTTTTCTTTTTTATTTCTGAAAGATATAGCACTATGTTTAATTAGAATAGAGCATTTTATTTTAAAATGTAAGTATGTATCTATGAATGTATGTTTTTATTTAGTGTTTATTTTTTATTCACTTTACAGCCGGGTTATAGCTCCATCCCACCTCGTCTCCCAGTCCCATCTTCCCTCCCTTCTTCTCTCCCTCTTCTATTTTTCAGAAAAGGAGATCCCCATTTCCTTTCCTACCTAGCTCCTCAAGTTCATCATGACTGAGCATATTCTCTTCCTCACTGGCCTAGCAAGGCAGTCCCACAAAAGGGAAGTGATCAAAAAGATGGCAGGAAAGTTTGTGTCAGATGCTGTCCCTGCTTTTCTTACTTGAGGACCCACATGAAGCCTAAGCTGCTCATCTACTACATTTTTAGGGGTGTCTAGGTCCAGTCCATGCATGATCCTTGGTTGATAGTTCTACCTCAACAAGCCCCTCTGTGTCCTGGTTAGTTGACTCTGTTGGTCTTTCTCTAGAGCTCCTGTAATCTCCAGCTTATTTTTTTTTCCTTCCCACGTTTCCACAATACTCCCTCCATATTGTCCAAAGTTTGGCTGTGAGTCTCAGCCTCTGTTTTGAGGAGTTGCTGAGTAGAGCCTCTCAGAGGGCATCTCTGATAGGCTCCTGTCTGCAGGTTTAGCTGAGTATCCTCCACAATGTCAGGGGTTGGCATTCTCCCTTAGGGTGGGTCTTTGGATGGGCAAGGCATTAGTTGGACATTTCCTTAAACTCTGTTCTGTCTTTATTTCTGCACATTGTGTAGGCAGGGTAAAGTCTGGGTGGAAGTTTCTGTTGGTGGGTTGGTGTTCCCCTTCCTCTACTAGGAGACTTGTCTAGTTAGAGGACATCCTCCCCAGTCTGTATGGCCTCTGCTACTAGGAGTATCTGCTTGAGTTCCCTTCATATCCTTCCAGGAGCCTACCTTGATTTAGTCTCCAGCTTGCCACAGAGATGCCTCCACCCTCCGTTTCTTCTTTCTCTATAGGCCTCTGTCTTCTTGCCCTGCTCTCCCAGGTCTGATCTCCACCCTCACAAACTACTACGTTTCTAAACTTATCCCAAATACCTCATTCCTGGTTATGTACATGATGGGTAATTGCAAAATCCATGATCTGAACTGATTACAGAATCTAAGTCTGATTCTGTAGTAGAATGTAAGTCTGAGCAGACTCATGTGCCTTCCTGATTATAAATCATGTGTTCATTCACTACTATGAGGTTGTAACTCAATCCATTTTTCTCTCAATACAATATTTCCCAAAATGATTTTTTTTTTACCTAGTTTACTTTTTATTGAATAAAGTACTGAATTCCAAAATGATTCTTTACAGCTTAGGCACTTAAGATTCTTTTTTTTTTTTCTTCTTTAGCTTTAGTGTATTTATATAACATATATAATATACAGGTTATATATGCATATATGACTATTGTTTTACATTAAGAGATGTGGAGAAAATCACAATAGCACCATCATTTAAAGGAAGATAGTAGAGACAGTCACAGTGGCAACTGCCAGTCATCACAACACTCAGAATGCTGAGCTAGGAAGGGCACAAGATTTGTCTGCCTGCTGTGCTACACAGAGATACCCCTGTTGTTAGGGAAAAAAATAAACTTTAGGGCAATGTTTAATTTACTGTTCTGTCATTAAGAGTTTCATTTTCTTAAAACAATGTTGACGTGTGTCCTCTCTAATAAGTAGTAACTATCCATATGACACAAATTAAAGTGATTGAAATGCTGACCAGAGCTCAGTGGTGATTTTTCAGCATTTTGAGTCACTTCAATTCCTTGAATATGCTGAGTTATCTTCTTTCCAGTACACTGCTTAGCTATAAACATAAATGGTCTCTGACTTTGTCACTTGGAAGCCAAATCCAAAGTAAAATTTTAAAGTTGCAAACAGAACCATTTTACTATTACTTAGGCTATATATTAGTAGCTCTGAGTCTTACATATATTTGTATATATTTTTATTATCTACTACCTTGTTAATATTCTCTAGTTTTATTTTATCTAAATGACAGTTCAAAATCTCTCCCTATGCCCTTCCCCTAGTCCACTGATTGTGGAGGTCCTCCTCTCCTTCCATTTGACCCTACCTTATCATGTCTCATCAGGACTAGTTGCATTGTCTTCTTCTGTGGCCTGTCAAGGCTGCATCCTCAGGGGAAGGTGATCAAAGAGCCAGCCACTGAGTTCATACCAGAGAAAGCCCCTGATCCCGTTATTGGAACACCCAGTAGGATACTGAGTCTATGGGCTACATCTGAGCCAGGGTTTTAGGTCCTCTCAATGCATTGACCTTGGTTGTAGTATCAGTCTCTGCAGGGCTCCCAGAGCTCAGTCTTTTTTTGGCCCAGTTGGTCTCCTTTTGGAGCGCCTGTCCCCACCAGGTTAAAGGCACTTACATTTTTATCTTATTTATGACCTAGTTAAATCAATTTTACTTAGATTTTTATGCTGACAGTTTTTATGTATGTACAATGCACTGCGATTATAACCACCCCTCCTTACACTCCCTTATCCTCTGCTCCCTCACTTTAAATGCTTTATTCTTAGAATAGCACTTCTAGATTTGCTTATAAATGTATATGTTGCAAATATGTATATATTTAAGTGATCAGTAACTCAATCAAAGTTCACAGTAATCAACTTAATTATAGTTACATGTAGAAATATAGATTGTTTTTTAAATTTAAATTTGTTTTTTATAATTTATTGAGTTTACATTCCAGTTGTAGCCCTGTCACTATTCTCCTTACGGTCCCACTCTCCCTAACTCTTCCCTGCTATTCCCCTCCCCTATTTCTCAGAAAGGGGAAACCCTCCTCCCCTACTGTCTGACCTCAGGTTATCAAGTCTCATCAGGACTTCCTGGACCTTATTCCACTGTGGCCTGGCAATGGACACCCCTACCCCGACTAGAGGGAAGTTTTCAAAGAGCTGGCAACAGAGTACATGTCAGAGATAGCCCCTGTTCCCCTTACTAGAAAGCCCACATGAAGACTAAGATGCTTGTTGGCTCCATCCAAGCAGGGGCTCTTGGTCCTCTTCATGCATGATCCTTGGTTGTTGCATCAGTCTCTGCAGGTCCAATGGGTTCTGACTTGTTTGCTCTTGTGGTCTGCTGTTGGAGCTTCTTTCCCCTCCAGGTTTTTCTATCTCCTCCTTCTTCCATGAAATTCCCTGCACTCTGCTCAAAGTTTGGCTATGAGTCTCAGCATCTACATCTCAGTCTTCTGTGGTAGGCTCCTGACCTGTTCCCTGTTTTCTCCCTGCTCCAATGTCCATCCCATTTGCCTTTCAGGATTGCCTCTTTCATAGGGTCCTCTTTTTTATTTTTATTTTTTGCTATAGATTTTAGTATGTTTATCCTATATTATATGGCTAATATCTACTTATAAGTGAGTATATGCCATGTGTGTCTTTCTGCTTCTGGCTTACCTCACTCAGGTTGATTCTAGTTCCCACCATTTGACTGCAAATTTCATGATTTCCTTGTTTTTAATTGTCGGGTGATATTCCATCGTGTAAATGTACCACAACTCCTGTATTCATTCTTCGGTGGAGGGACATCTAGGTTGTTTGCCAATTTTGGATATTATGAATAAAGCTGCTATTTGAACATAGATGAGCAAATGTCCTTGTATGTTTGAGCATTTTTCAAATATATGTCCAGGATGGCATGGCTAGATCTTGTAATAGCACTATTCCTCATTTTCTGAGTAAGTGTCAGATTGATTTCCAAAGTGTTTGTACAAGTTTATATTCCCAATGAAGGAGGTTTCCCCTGTTTCCACAACCTCTCCAGCATGGTTGTCCCTTGAGTTTTTGACATATGGGAGTTTTATTGAAAGAATTAGCTTCTATAATGGTGGAGGATGTGAACTTTTCAAAATCAATGATGTTGACATCGTATTTCTGGTAATATTAATACAGAATTGTACTGAGCTTGAATTACAAACATTGCATACAAATGTCAAATAAACATTATGATAAAAAGTTTATATCAAAAATAAAAATGTAGCAAATGTATTTTTCTAAAACAATGAAATCAAGGGAGGAAATAAAGATTAAACCACAAAATAGATTAAAATTTTCAAAATTATGACATTAAATTAGTCTTAAATAGTTTCACACTTTGTTCCTTTGTTTTAAGCTAAAGCTATGATAATGCTATTTATATTCGATACAGAATAACACACATTAAATAAATGCATGTTGTTTATACTAATGTTTTGTTGAACACTTTTAAGATGTCAGCGTATTTGTAAATAATTTGGAATATTTTTGGTTCATCTCAAGCGAAGCACAACTATTATTATATTTAATCATGACTGCAGAAAGAGGATGTAAAAATTAGTACATACATAGTGAATGGAAGCTCTGGGATTCTCCTGTGAGAAAGATGTCAAGACCTGAAACTGTGGCGAATTTTATGCCAGGAAGGAAGTCTTTTTGCTGAAATAACCAAGTTATGGCAAGAATATTATGTCAGATGATATCATGTGAGTGATGAAGGCTCATGTCCAGCACTAGAATTATGGGCATAGATAAATGCTGATAAGTTTGTTTTATAAAATACTAAATATGCACACAGTGCGCAGCATTCATCAGCCTGTTGGGCCTCAAGGAGCCAGAAGTGAGAATACAGGTACATGGATGGGCATGGCAGGCAGTGATGTTGCTTATTTCCTGAAATTGAACATTTTATGGAAAACATCTATGTAGGAAGTTATAAAATAATTTTCAAATAAGTTAATATGTATCATAATACTTTACCCTACAGGACAATGATGTCAAATTAATTAATTTAAATGGCAGGGTAAGTCATAATGCCTACACAAAGGAAGACAAGTTAAGGATGTAATGTATTTGCCTGAGTGCCAGATGATAACTTATCACTAATCAAAGACATGATTAACAGGAATAAATGGCTAACATAACTTCATGAAGCAGAAGAAATCTAAAATTAAATAAATCAATAATGCACTGCTTATCTTGTTTGTAGATTATTAAACAATCTTTAAAAAAAAGATAGGCTCATCCAATAATAATTATGTAAGACTACTTGAATAAATCTGTTCCTAAACCAAAGCTGAAATTAATCAGTTTCCAATATAGGGAGAATATGATGAGAGCATTTACTGCCTATAAACTCACAAGAAAGTCCTATTTTCTCTCAAATGATTTCTGTCTAGACTGATACACCATTAAAGTGAGCTATTTATTACCTGTCTGTCTATCTGTCTATCTATCTATCTATCTATCTATCTATCTATCTATCTATCTATCTATCATCTAAGTATATATTTTTATGAATGTAGAGATACAATTTAGGTGAGATATTGGTTCATTTAAAGAATTTATATCACTTATTAGCATACATCCTGCAGTACTTGTTACAAAACATAATAATAAAATCCCTTTTCATTTTAAATCCAAACTTTACTTGCATTTTTTTCCTGTGAAAAGTTCTCTTCCTGCGTTGCTTCATTTCTCTTAAATTATATTGCATTCTTGCAATTTCTTACGTAATCCAAACCTCTAGTTCTTATCTTTGGGCTGACTCTCCAGGGGCTGTCTACTTTGAAACTTGCCGTGCTCAGGTAACCTCATTAAAGATCTTACACATTTAAAGCAAAAACAACAACAGCAAGAGCAGCAAACATAATTATTTACATACTTCCATTGCCACTCTGCTCCTTATTTCTTCATTTTCCTTTCCCCCCATTACTGAACATTTTAAATAAATACATAAAAAAATAAAATACATTACTCTCTTCCTTTCACCCATCTGGTCTCTCCATATTCCACCCTTCCAACTCTTTTCATACACCCTCCCACTCTCTATTTCGTAGCTTTTTTCTTTTGAATTTTAATGTGTGTATACGCAACATATAAATACAACTCGTTAATTCTGTTTTTTGTTGATTATGTGTATAAGGTTTAGTGGATGACCACCTTTTATTGGGTCATGTGTTAGGGGCCTCATCCATGGCAATTGTGCTTCTCCCCCTCTCAGGAGTATTAGTTGGCTCCACCTGTGTCTCTCGCTTTCTCATGGCAACGCTTTTGTTTCTGTTGCAGTAGAAGGTTACATCTGTAACCATCCTGTTACAGATTGCTCAAGAATACTTTGAACTGGTTTGGCCAAGACACTCTCATTTTTCTTCAGGTAAAATTTATAATAAGTTCTTAATTCCTCCCTCTTATCAGTGAATCACTCCTTTGTGTCACTTTCAGAATTAAGTTTCTCACACTCTCAGAATCGGTGGATTCCCTATTCTTGTCTCTTCTTATTTGTGTGATTGTCTCAAGTTCTACCTTATTTTGTTTTGAAAATGCAGACTACTTTCATTTCGCTCTTTTTCCTTGTACCATGTACAGCGCGATATTACCAAGAAGACCTGTTTATTTGCTTAGTACCTAACATTGTAAAGTGCTCTGTTAATATTTACTAATGTCAGTATTTGCAATAAAATGAAAATACTATTCCAATACCAAATATCGTATATATTAGGCATTAAATTTCAAATAAAATTTCAAATTTGATTTGTTTTATGCCTTATTCCTTGCCAACATTAAGTAGATTCTTTTCTGCATAGTTTTGCTGAAACAGGTCATGCTATCCATTCCTATAGTTAAACCAAGAAATCTTCTACTTGCATTTTCAGTAGCACATTGCTTTTGTGCCTCATGATATGGTTCTCTAAGATTTTCATATTTCTTTTTTTATATTAATATTTTTTATTTTTAAATAATTTTATACATTCACTTGTATCCCAGCTGTAGCCCACTCTCTCTTTCCCTCCCTATCTTCCCCTACCTTTCTCATCTCCTCCCTGCCCCCTTCCCAGTCCACTGAGCAGGGGGTGTCCTCCTCTCCTAGCTTATTAGGTATCTTCAGGATGGTTGCAATGTCCTTATCTGTGTCCTAGCAAGGCTGCTCCTCCCTCAAGGGGGAGGTGAAGTTCATTAATTCATGTCAGAAACAATTCCTGTCCCCCTTACTAGGGAACCTACTTGGATACTGAGCTACCATGGGCTATGTCTGAGCAGGGGTTGTAGATTATATCCATGCATGGTCATGGGTTGGATAAACAGTCTCATAGAGGACCCCTGTGCTCAGATATATTTGGACCTTGTGGGGGTCTTATCATCTCTAGGATATGCTAATTCCTCCTTCCTTCATATGATTCCCTACACTGGCGAAGGCTTGGTTATGGGTCTCAGCATCTGCTTTGATAAACTGATACACTAATCTATTTTCCAAATATAACTGTTTATACTAATTTTCTCTTGAATGCATTCAAATAACTTTGATTTCTATTCTGGTACTTAAAATACTCAAACAGTCTTTTTGTTTCTTCCTTGCTGCTTCAGACAGGACAATTTGTAGCTGTTCTGTTTGGTCTTTCGATACATATGTAGAACATGTGCTTTTATGGAGAAACTAAACCACAATTTTAAACTCATATTTAAATGTTTCTCTCCCATCCCACCATAAGCTGCCTATGTGAACTTCAAACCAGATGACAATGTGTCTTGTTTGGGTAGATGAAGAGCAGAATAATCATTCAAAATGCCAAATTTAATCTGTCTGTGATCCTAGTGAACAATATATACCTGTTACTTTCATTTTAGAATTCTTTAGAATAACTCATTTCGAGGGAAACCAAGTAAATTGAATACAATTTTGTTATAATCTCTAATTATGAATCTTATGTGACTTAAACACTAATCAACCCACCAGTAAGAAGGCTGTAAGATTTACTGATACTTAAGAGTTTATTTCAACTCCAATTAGTTTTCAACAGCATTTTTCATTCTTTGCAGTATGCCATCAGGGAGTTTGCCTACTGAATTGGAATGTGTCTAATTATTTCTGTTGTATCCTTAGTAGCCACTAAATTTTGCCATGGTTAAGTTCATGAAGTTTACAGTATTGAAACATAATTATCTACTTTAAGATAATATCATAAGGAAAATGAAAATAGATATGAATGGGTCACAAATATCAATTAATTAAAAACTAGATTTTTTTCTACGATTATGAGTGGATACCAACAACTAAACTACTTCATAGCAGTTTCACAGATATGGGCATAGTATGGAGTAGGTTCACTGGGATACCTCCAAAAGCTTACATTACTGTGGCTATTTGTAGTAGATTAAGGAGTTAAGAAAAAAAATTCCATTTATTATTGTTACCAATTCTCCATCTCCACTGTTCCATGCCCTGTACCTTATCTTTTGTTCTATGGCTAAACCATATTTTAATTAATTTGCATAAAGTATTTTATCAGAAACATAATTCTGCCATACAATGGAGGTAGAGTTGAGTGACTTTTCTCAGTGATTGACTTGATAATAAATCTTTTACAGTACTAACACTTTAACTTTTTTTCTATTAATTCAGTAAGCTCTGCTCTCCTTGTATTGCTTTATGACCTTTTATTGCTCTAATAATGTAGGAAATAAAAGGTAGTTATTTGTTACTTCTAAGGTAAATAAAACATGTCACATCATTTGTTGGCCAACAAAGATTTGTTTCAGTTAGTTCAAATGTAGGAATCATTTCTCCACAGTTGATGAGAAATTAGGTAAACATAGATATATCTTTTTCTTGAAAATATGAGCTAATACTTGCTCATTTATATTTTCTTTTCTTAAATTTTTTATTAATTACACTTTATTCATTTTGTATCCCCCCATAACCCCCTCCCTCCTCCCCTCCCGATCCCATCCTCCCTCCCCTTTCTGCATGCATTCCCCTCCCCAAGTCCACTGATAGGGGAGGTCCTCCTCTCCTTTCTGATATTAGTCTATCAGTTCTCATCAAAAGTGGTTGCATTGTCATCTTCTGTGGCCTGGTAGGGCTGCTCCTCCCTCAAAGGGAGGTGATCAAAGAGCAGGCCAATCAGATTATGTCAGAGGCAGTCCCTCTTCCCGTTACTATGTAACCCACTTGGACACTGAACTGCCATGGGCTACATCTGTGCAGGGGTTCTAGGTTATCTCCATGAATAGTCCTTGGTTGGAGTATGAGTCTCTGGGAGGTTCCCTGTATTCAAATTTTCTTGTTCTATTGCTCTCCTTGTGGAGTTCCTGTCCTCTCCAGCTCTTACTATTTCCCAGTTCTTACATAAAATTCCATTCACTCTGCCCGCCAGTTGGCCATCAGGCTCAGCATCTGCTTTGATAGTCTGCAGGGCAGAGGCTTTCAGAGGCCCTCTGTGGCAGGTTCCTAGTTTGTTTCCTGTTTTCTTCTTCTGGCTTTCAGAGGCCCTCTGTAGCAGGTTCCTAGGTTGTTTCCTGTTTTCTTCTTCTTCTGATGTCCATCCTCTTTGCCTTTCAGGATGGGGATTGAGCATTTTAGTTAGGGTCTTCTCTCTTGCTTAGTTTCTTTAGATGCACAGATTTTAGTGGGTTTGTCTTATTTTGTATGTCTATATGAGTGAGTATATACCATGTGTGTCTTTTTGCTTCTGGGACAACTAACTCAGGATGATCCTTTCCAGGTCCCACCATTTACCTGCAAATTTCATGATTTCCTTATTTTTCATTGCTGAATAATATTCCATTGTATAGATGTACCACAATTTCTGCATCCATTCTTCAGTTGAAGGGCATCTGGGTTGTTTCCAGCTTCTGGCTATTACAAATAAAACTGCTATAAACATGGTTGAGCAAATGTCCTTTTTGTGTGCTTGAGCCTCTTTTGGATATATGCCTAGGAATGGTATGGCTGGATCTTGAGGAAGCGCTATTCCTAGTTGTCTGAGAAAGCACCAGATTGATTTTCAGAGCGGTTGTACAAGTTTACATTCCCACCAGCAGTGGAGAAGGGTTCCCCTTTCTCCACAACCTCTCCAGCATGTGTTATCACTTGAGTTTTTCATCTTGGCCATTCTCATGGGTGTAAGGTGAAATCTCAAGGTTATTTTGATTTACATTTCCCTAATGGCTAATGAGGTTGAGCATTTCTTTAAGTGTTTCTCTGCCATTCGATATTCCTCTACAGAGAATTCTCTGTTTACCTCTGGTCCCCATTTTTTTTTAAGTGGATTACTTGGTTTGCTGCTTTTCATCTTCTTTAGTTCTTTATATATACTGCATATGAGTCCTCTGTCAGATAAAGGGTTGGTGAAGATTCTTTCCCAATCTGTAGGCAGTCACTTTGTTTTGATGACGGTGTCCTTTGCTTTACAGAAGCTTTTCAGTTTCATGAGGTCCCATTTATTGATTGTTGCTCTTAGAGCCTGTGCTGTTGGTGTTCTGTTCAGGAAGTTTTCTCCTCTATCAATGAGTTTTAGGGTATTCTCCACTTTCTTTTCTAGCTGATTTAATGTGTCTGGTTTTATGTTGAGGTCTTTGATACACTTGGACTTCAGTTTTTTTGCAGGGTGATAATATATTTTCTTATATACCAAAGATGTTAGCTGGTTTTGTTTCTAAGTAAACAAAGTCAAAGATTTTAAAAAATGGAAAATAAATCGGCTTTTTTCATTATTCTATTTGATTTATCTTTTCATGTCACTCAGACAAAAGCCAACTATGCAAGTGTTCTTTGTGCTATGACTCATATGTAAGCGCTTACAGGGCAATGCCTTCTCACAGCAATCAGAAGATAAAATTCTCAGCAGAAAAACATCTGTCTCATCAGAGTATAAACTGAAACAGATTTGCTTTTCTACTAAAATAATTTGCTTTGATATAACAGGCAATTTTTAAATAGAAGAGTAAGAGAAAATACTATTAAAAAAAGAATGGCAAAATTATTAATATTTCTTGGATAGTTGCTTATACAACTTTATAATGCATTTAAACAGAAGTGGTTTGATGCTTGTAATGACATTATAATGCACTGCAAACTGAATCTTTTTTGTTTGGTGTGTGTTTTTTTAACTTTAATTTAATTTAATTTTTTATTTAGTATAATTTATTCACTTTGAATCCCTGCTGTAGGACAACCTACCCTGTCTCCTTCCTGTCCCAATCACCCTCCTTTTTCTCTCCATATGCCCCTCCCCTAGTCCACTGATAGAGGAGGACCTCCTCCCCTTCTTTCTGACCTTAGCCTATCAGGTCTCATCAGGGCTGGCTGCAACATCTTCCTCTGTGGCCTGGCAAGGATTCATCCCGCTAGAGAGATGATCAAAGAGCCTAAAAATGAGTTTATGTCAGAGACAGGTATTGATCCCTTTATTAGGGAACCCACTTGGAAACTGTGCAGCCTATGGGCTTCCTCTGAGAAGGGGATCTAGGACCTCTCCATGCATGGTACAGGTCTCTGCAGGAACCCTAGGCACAGGTTTTGTCTCCATTGTTCTCCTTATGGAGTTCTTGTCTTCTCTAGTCTTTCATCTCCCCCTTTTTTCATAAGATTCCCTGCAGTCTGCCCAAAGTTTGGCTATGAGTTTCAGCATCTGCTCCCATATCCTGATGGGTAGGCTCTTTCACAGAGGCCCCCTGTTGAAGGCTCCTGTCTTGTTCCCTGCCTTCTCCTACTTTCGATGTCTATCCTGTTTGTCCTCTGAATGAGATTTCTGCGTCTTGTTTAGGGTTCTTCTTGTTGTTTAGCTTCTGTAGGATTCTAGAGATTTTAGTATGTTTATCCTCTATTATATGGCTAATATCCAGTTATAAGTGAGTACATACCATGTGTTTCTTTCTGCTTCTAGGATACTGCACTCACAATGATCTTTTCTAGTTTCTAACTTTTTCTGAGTCCACTGATACAGGAGGGGAGGTCCTCCTTCCCTACCATCTGACACTAGACTATCAGATCTCATCAGGACTGTCTAGAATCTCTTTCTCTGTGGCTTACTTAGGCCAACTTGCCATGAAGAGGTGATCAAAGAGCAATCAACTGCTATTGGAGATTTAATTTACATCACCTTCATATATGTGTGTTTTAGGAACTAGATAAGTTTTCTATACTACAAAAAATATCACCCTTAGTTTTAGTTGTACCTCCCCATATTTCTTCCTCTTCCTCCTCTTCCTTCTCTCTCCCTCTATGATCCTCTTGTTCCCACAACTCCTTCCCATTAATAACTATCTATTCTATTTCCCCTTCTTGGGGAAATCTCTTTGTCATAGTCCCTTATTCTATATCTAACTTCTCAGTTTTCGTGCTTTGTAGCTTGCTAACCAATGACTTAAGAGTT
Organism: Rhombomys opimus; assembly: GCA_010120015.1. Classification (NCBI taxonomy): domain Eukaryota; kingdom Metazoa; phylum Chordata; class Mammalia; order Rodentia; family Muridae; genus Rhombomys; species Rhombomys opimus. The sequence goes on from REGO01000634.1 coordinate 277,826, forward strand.
AAAATCCACACATAAGTGAATACATATCATATTTTTATTTCTGGGTCTGGGTTACCTCAACAGGATGATTTTTTTTTTTCCAGGCCATCCCCACTTCCTTGTGAATTTCATTTTTTAACAGCTAAATTACATCATATTATATAAATGTATCACATCTTCCTTACCCATTCTGTTGACAGAGATCTAGGCTATTTCCATTTTCTGGCTATTATGAACAGAACAGCAATAAACATACTTGAGCAAATGTCTCTGTAATAGAATAAAGCATCCTTCGAGTATATGCCGAAGAGTTGTAGAGCTGCAGCTTGAGATAAATCAATTCTGGAGTTCTTGAAGAATGTCCACCCTGATTTCTATAGTATATCTTCTGCCCTTCCAGCACAGCATCCGAGGTCTTTGAATGCCAGAACTTAAGTTTTAATAAATTATGGTTGATTTGAACAATGTATTACATAGTAAATAAAATTGTTTCAAATACCTCACAACTTAGCATGGATGGATGAAATTGAAATGTGTCATTCTTTTTCTCTCTCATCCCATGAACAATTTAACACATTTGTATTGTTAAAAGACACTGTACATACTTTTAAGGCAAGAAAAAAGAGAAGTGGAAGCCAGAGGGGTAAAGTAAAAAAAAATAAAGCTTGTGACTGGTGTGGGTCATTGATAAATTGATATTAAACATACAATGTAACTCAAATATTATATAAACAAGTTTATTGTTGTTGTTTCTGAACATTATGTTCTATGCTTGTTTTCAATGCCCACATATATATATTTTCATTTTTTTTCTGTAAAAGATACAAGAATTGAACCATCAAAAATTTTTATAAATTTGACATGTGTTGCTTTTTCTATTCTTTTGTATTTATAAGAATTTCACATGATACAAAGACATTTGTTAAAAAATTAAAATTAGTTTTGTCTCATACACTTTATAGAAGCTGGAAACTGATGATAATTTTTGCCTGTCCTCTAATTTCACAACCACAATTATATATATATATATATATATGTGTGTGTGTGTGTGTGTGTGTGTGTGTGTGTATGTATATATATATATATATATATATATATATATATATATAATTAAGATCATTACACTAGGAAGATGTTTAATCCTTAATCAGAAGGACAAATAGGATAGACATTGGAAGTAGGAGATAACAAGGAACAGGACAGGAGCCTTCCATAGGGGACATCTGAAAGTCTCTGCCCACAGGGTATCAAAGGAGACACTGAAACATACAGGCAAATTTTGAGCAGAGTGTCGGACACTTATAGAAGAAGGTGGAGACAGAAAGACCTGCAGGCTAAAGAAATTCCACAGAGACCAGAGAGCCAATAAGCCTAGGCCCAAGAGGGCCTGTAAAGCCTGATATTCCAACCAAAGACCTTGCATGGACAGGACTTAGACCCTCTATTCAGAGGAAGCCCATATACTCAGTTTCCAAGTGGGTGCCCTAGTAAAGGGTACAGGGATGGTCTCTGACATGAATTCAGTGGCCAGCTCTTTGGTCACTTCCCCTAAGGGGTACGACCTTGTTTGGCCACAGAGGATGACGATGTGGTCAGCCTTGATGAGACCTGATAGGGTAGGGTCAGATAGAAGGGAGGAGGACCTCTCCTATAAGGATATTATGGGAGGGGCATAGGGGGTAAAAGAGGGATGGTGGGTGGGACTGGGAGGAAACAAGGGTGGGGGCTGCAGAGGAGATACAAAGCAAATAAATTATAATTAATAAATATATAAATAAATAAAATATATTTTAAACTGAAAAAATCATTAATTAATTTTTGAAAATATTTTTCAGGTAAGATGTTTCTTGAAGTTCCAATTTGCAAATTAATTTATATCAAATACAGTTTCAATAGCAAATTTTATGTCAGATTTTCTCAGAGTTGGAAGAATTTTTCAAAAGGATGTAGTTCAAATAAACTATAAATTTGTGAGTGCATAAAAGAAAAAACAATTAAATAATTTTACTTCAAGACAAAATGATGAAAACGTTACTTTTTATGAATGCCACTACACTGCTAGATTTGGAATCTCTACAAATATTTAAAATTTGGGGTTGGTAATGGCTGAATGCACACAGTCTCACTAAAACATATTATCATCATACATCATCCTAAGGCTATTATTTTTCTTAATAAATTGGTAAGACATTCATAGCTATATGTGGAAGAATAAGTAATCAAAACTCATGACCAAACCTTTGGCAGAGTACAGGGAATCATAAGAAAGATGGGGAGTTAGTCTGATGGGGAAAGGATAGGAGCTCCACAAGGACCAAATATATC
>REGO01000634.1:280253-313732 GCA_010120015.1 Rhombomys opimus
GGAGCAGTCCTGTTAGGACACAGAGGAGGGCTTTGCAGCCAGTCCTGAAGATACCTGAAAAAACAGGATCAGATGAATGGGGAGGAGGTCCCCCCTATCAGTGGACTTGGAAAGGGGCACGGTGGAGATGAGGGAGGGAAGGAGGGACTGGGAGGGAATGAGGGAGCAGGACACAGCTGGGATACAGACTTAATAAAGTGTAACTGATAAGAAAAAAAATAAAATTTAAAAAATATTTAATAAAAAAAACTGTTAGGTAAAAATGACTGTAGACATACAAGTTTTCTGTAAACACGCTGGTAAAAAAAAAAAATACCCTCTATATTACATGTGTGGGTGCACTTTCTTCCAGCATTTTTTCTTTTTAATTATTTATTATAATTTATTCACTTCATAGCCTGTCTCTAGCCCTCCCTTGTCTCCTCCAAGCCCCACCTTCTTTCCCTCTTCTCCTTCTATGCCCCTCCCCTAGTCCACTGATAGGGGAGGTCCTCCTCTTCTTATAGCTGACCCTAGTCTATCAGGTCTCTTCAGGACGAGCTGCATTGTCTTCTTCTGTGGCCTGGTAAGGCTGAACCCCATAGGGAGAGGTGATCAAAGAGCTGGACATAGAGTTCATGTTAGAGACAGCTCCTGTTCCCTTTACTACTGAAACCACTTGGAGACTGAGATGCCATGGGCTATGTTTGTGCTGGGGTCCTAGGTCATATCCATGCATGGTCCTTGGTTGGAGTATTTGTCTCTGCAAAGACACCTGGGTCTAGATATTTTTTTTTCTTTTGGTTCTGTTCGTCTCCATGTGGAACTCCTGTCCCCTCCAGTTCTACCAATCTCCCCCTTCTTTCATAAGATTCCCTGCACTCTGCCCAGAGTTTGACTATGAGTCTCAACATCTGCTTCATTCTCCTGATCAGTAGAGCCTTTAAATATTTAAAGTCCTTAATCATCAGAGAAATGCAAATTAAAACAAGCCTGAGATTTCACCTTACACTCACCAGAATGGCCAAGATAAAAAAATAAAATGACAACACATGCTGGAGAGAATGTAAACATTTAAAACTACTTTGGAAATCAAACTGGTGCTTTCTCAGAAAATTAGGAATAGTGCTACCTCAAGATCCAAATATGCCACTCCTAGGTACATATCTAAAAAATGCTCAACCATACAACAAGGACATTTGCTCAACCATATTCACAGAAACTTTATTTGTAATAGCCAGAATCTAGAAACAACCCACATGTCCCTCTGCTGAGGAATGGAAACAGAAATTGTGGTACATTTGCACAATGCAATAGTATTCAGGAATTACTAACAAGGAAATCATGCAATTTGCAGGCAAATGGTTGAAATTACAGAGGATCATCCTGAGTGAGGTAACTCATACACAGAAAGACACATATGATATATACTCACATATAAGTGGATACTAGACACAAAATATAGGATAAACATACTAAAATTGTCAGCATTTCTTGTGTTACAGTTTTCACATTTTACCTGTTTGACCATTTGCAAGAACTTAAGAACCATTTTTGGTTGTGGCTGTGCAGTTGTCATGTCCAATGATATCTTTTTATGTAGACCCACTAGCCTACTGCTTGTCAAACTCTGTATATTTCAACCCTAAAAGGATGTATAATGGCATATCAGCACATGGCCTTTTCATTTATGGTGACACAGTGATTTGAATTGCTCCAAGAAACAACTTTAAAATGTTTTGTATATAATTTTTTAGAGAGATTGTTAGTGTAAATCCCTGAGGAGTCTCCCTTTATAACAGAACATGAATCAGTTTTGAGCACTGAAGAATTCTGACAGGGTCAGTTCAGAGAAATTTAAAAGATATTTTAAAACCGATTTGATAACTTTTCATGTCACTCTAATATGTAAAAATAAAATATACTGACTGATTTCATAATGCTTATCTTGGTAATGGATTACAACAAAAAATAGAGGAATGTACAAAAATTCACAGGGTCCATTGTACTATGTGAATGAAGACAAAACATTACTTTTTAAGGCATTTGAAAGAATAAATTCAGAGGAAAAAACATGTAAGGAAATAATTTCTGAATACAGCCTGCATAACCACTTTATTTACTTTGCACATTTCTAGAACTAAACACAAGATGGAAACAGCTTAAGAAAGCAAAGGTTAAGTAGGCACTGTGGTCTTGCCTTTAATCCCAGCACTCAGGAGACAGAGGCAGGTGGATCTCTGAGTTCAATGCCAGACTGATTTACAGAGAGAATTCTAGGAGAACCAGGGCTACTAGCATGGTGGGCAGACATAATAACAGGAAAATTAGGCTATTAGCTATATTATTTATATTATAAATATAATAAATATATATTATATATCATATAATATATATTTACTTTATATATTGTTAGCTATATTATTATTTAATAATAGTACAAAAGAGTGCTTTGGTTGAGGGTACTCTTAATCTAGTAGGGTTGTCTCGGCATTTGCGGACATTCTCATTGGGGATTTGAGCTAACCACATTCATTTAGCATATTTAACTATCACCCAAATTACAATAAAATAATCTTTTCATACCTGTTCTGTGCCCTTTGAGTATATGACCAGGAGTCGTATGGCTAGGTTTTGGGATAGATCTATTCCCAGTTTTCTGAGAAACTGCCATTTTGATGCCCAAAATGGCTGTATAGGTTTTCAATCCCAGCGGCAAGGAAGGGTGTTCTCCTTGCTCCACATCCTCACCAACATGAGCTATCACTTATGTTTTTGATCTTAGCCATTCTGAAAGATGTAAGATAGAATATCAGAGTTGTTTCATTTGCATTTTTCCATTTGGCTAAGAATGTTGAACATTATTTAAGTGTTTCTGAAACATTGAGGTTCCTCTACTGAAAATTCTGTTTAACTCTGTACCCCATTTTTTAATTGGGTTATTTAGTTTCTTGAGTTCATATATATATATATATATATATATAGAGAGAGAGAGAGAGAGAGAGAGAGAGAGAGATTATATTTCTTGAGTTCATATATATATATATATATATATATATATGTTTATCTCATCCATCTGTCAGATAAAGAGTTGGTGGAAATCTTTTACCATTCTCTAAGCTGCCATATTATGCATTTGATGCATTTGATGGTGTCCTTTGCCTTAGAGAATCGTTTTAGTTTCATGAGGTCCTTTATTTTATTTTATTTTATTTAATCTTTTTTTCATTTTTTTAAATTTTTATTTTTTAATTGTTTTCCTTATCAGTTACATTTTATTAACTCTGTATCCCAACCGTGTCCCGATCCCTCATTCCCTCCCAGTCCCTCGCTCCCTCCCTCATCTCCACTGTGCCCCTTTCCAAGTCCACTGATAGGGAGGACCTCCTCCCCATTCATCTGATCCTGTTTTTTCAGGTATCTTCAGGACTGGCTACAAAGCCCTCCTCTGTGGCCTAACAGGACTGCTCCTCCCTTGGGGGGTGGGGAGGTCAAAGAGCCAGTCATTGAGTTCCTGTTAGCAATAGTCCTTGTTCCCCTCACTTTGGGAAACCAATTGGTTACTGAGCTACCACATGCTACATCTGAGCAGAGGTTCTAGGTTATATCCATACATGGTCCTTGGTTGAATGTCAGTCATGAGGTCCTTTATTAATTGTTGATCTTAGTGCCTGCACTATTGGTGGTCTTCTCAGAAAGTTGTATCCTGTACCAATGCATTCAAGGCCATTCTTCAATAGAACATCTATCAGGTTTAGTGTTTTTGTGTTTATGTTGAGTTCTTTGGTCCACTTAGATTTAGGTTTGTTCAAGAAGACAGATATGGATCAATTAGCTTTCTTCTTTATACCAGCTTGCACTTAGACCAGAACCATTTTGAACACGATTTCTTTTTCTTCTCATATTTTGGCTTTTTAAATCAATATTCAGTTTCCATAGTGTATGCATTTACATCTGAGTCTTCAATTAGAGTCCACTGAACAACTTATCTGTTTTTTTATCAATATCACGTAGATTTTCTGTTTTTTATTATCTTTCAGATTTACTATTACTTTGTATTACAGTGTGATCAAGGATGGTAATACCTTTGGAAGTGTTTTATTGTACAGTATTGCTTTAGCTATCCTGGGTTTTTGTTCTTCCTTATGAAGTTGAATATTGTTCTTTGAAGGTCTGTGGTATATGGTGTTGGGATATTGAGAATGGTTGCCATGAATCTCTAGATTACTTGTAGTAAAATGGCTATATTTACTATGTTGAGTCTATCTATCCAGAAGCATGGAATATCTTTCCATCTGCTATATATTCATTGTTTTCTTCAAAGATTTGATATTGCTATCACACAGATCTTTAACTTGCTTGATTAGGGTTGCCACATGACATTTTATATTATTTTTAGCTATTGTGAAGGTTGTTGCTTCCCTGATTTCTTTTCCAGAGTCTTCGTGATCTGTGTTTATTAGGGTTACCATTTTTTTTGGAGTTAATCTGGTAGCCAGTCATTTCACTGTAAGTGTTTATCAGCTGTTGGACTTCCCTGGTAGAATTTTTTTTCTTCTTTTTTTTTTATTTTTTATTTTTTTTATCAGTTACATTTTATTGAGTCTGTATCCCAGCTGTGCCCCGAACCCTCATTCCCTCCCAGTCCCTTCCTCCCTCCCTCATCACCACTGTGCCCCTTTCCAAGTCCACTGATAGGGGGGCACCTCCCCCCATTCATCTGATCCTGTTTTATCAGGTATCTTCATTGAGTTCCTGTTAGAAATAGTCCTTGTTCCCCTCACTTTGGGAAACCAATTGGTTACTGAGTTACCACAGGCTACATCTGAGCGGAGGTTCTAGGTTATATCCATACATGGTCCTTGGTTGAATGTCAGTTTCAGAAAAGACCCTGTGCCCAGATATATTTGGTCCTTGTGGAGCTCCTATCCTTTCCCCATCAGACTAACTCCCTTTCTTTCTTATGATTCCCTGTACTCTGCCAAAGGTTTGGTCATGAGTCTTTGCTTTGAAAACACTGCTAGTTAGAGGCTTCTTAAAGTACATCAGCAATTTCATAGTCTACAAAGTGCAGATCTTTTGTGTATCATGTAGAGAGCTTACTGACCTTGTCTACAAAGTAAGCAGATCTACATGAAATGAATTGAAGAATCAAGAAAAAAAAAACTAATTAAAACATCAAAAATGGATGAACAATATCAAATTGCCTAATACACGCAAAATGGAAATTTACAAAAAAAGTGAGTTAGAAAATATTTGATAAATTATCCAGAAGTGATTTTATAGTAAAGGGTTCTATAAGTTATGAATAAATTAATGCATGAGTAAGTGATGGAATAATTGTGTTAATAAACTGCATGAACAAGATGTATAATTTTATGACATTACATATAGAAACAAAACATCTTATATGTTATAAAAGTAAGATAACAACATGATAACTTTAAGAAAAATTGAAAATTTTCTCTTCCCTACTGGGAAAAATTGGCATAAATTAAATTACTAGTAATGTTTTTTTAAACAAATTAAATGAACATTACTAGATGTACTTTCATAATTTTTAATATTAAATATTCCAATTAGTAATAATTCATCATATCAAAATAGGATGCTTACGTTCTCAACAGGAGATGTAAAAATTATCTCATGCCTATGCTGTAAAGAAATATTTGGGAACCAAAATTTACTATGTTTTATAATTACACCTGAAATTAATAAAAATGCCTCAATTCATAATATATGGTGCTTAAAAGCGAGTCACATATTGACAGTATTGAATAAAATTCAAGTTTAATTTTTAAATCACAGAAACATATAACAAAAAGGCAGTAAGATATCATTTCTACAGCAAACATTTATACTTTATCTTACCCTGGGTACATCATTTTCCAAAAGGGGTTACAATATGTTTCAAAGTATCTCAGACACAAAGCTACTGACTTTTGGCTGGAATAAGTTCAAGTGCAGTGCCAATGACATGCTAATCTGAAGACTGTCACTAAATCAGTCTTGAGGCAAGTTTATGCTTCAGAAATTGGCAACATAAAATTCCATAGAACAGGGATGGGTTTATACAAGGAAGACTGGATGAGGTTTTCATGTTCATTTTGCATGTAAGGTGTTTACATACTTTTTTTGGAAACTGAAAGACAAATCATTTATATTCTAGGGAGTTATTTCATAGCCACACTTGTCCTTATTCTTTGCCATAAAGGAATAGCAAATATGTGTTACTTTTAATTAAGCATATTATAAAATTTAAGATAACAGTAAAGAACCAACACACCAGCTGTGGGAAGGAGGATATTGTGGAGGAACTTAAGGACAGACTAAGAGCTTACATAAGAACTAAGTCTTGATAACTCACCTATTTTAGGTAACACCAACCACTTCAGTACATAGACAATTAGCACACCAGGAAGTCCTACCAATGGTCAGGGGAAGATTACTAAAAAGCATTTAAAAGGTAAGCAGTGATGGGGAGAGATCAGAGAAGTTTGGAAAACATCCCTCCTTTTCTTTTGGAGGTTATCCTCTTTCTTTCAGACTTTCAATATAAATTGGTGACACCTGAATTCATATCAGCTACCTCCCCTCTGTATGAGAAAATTCTATCTGATATGAATTCAGACGACACAGAAAAAGAATAGGAAGGTATGTCTACCAAACATCTCACACCCGTTTAAATTTTTTAAACATTTGGTGCCTCCATTTTACTTTAATTTAAATTTATCTTAGTTCATGGTTTCAAATCAAAATGTTGGCCTTTAGTCTTTACTTCAAGTTCTGATTCCATGTTTCCCTGTACTAAGTACAAATAATAAAATAATAATAATAATAAATAAAAAACAGTTAGACACATAGAATCTATTATGAGAAAGTCTACTATTACATTACCACAGCTCTTCTAAAATGGTATTTTCATGCTAATATGGCCCTCTGACCTACATGTGCATGAAGCTTAGTGAGACATGATGTAATTTTGCAACCTACAAACTATTAAACAGGCACAAAAACTTTCTAGTGGGGGGTGCAGCCTTGCCAGGACACAGAGGAAGACGATGCAGCCAGTCTGATGAGACCTGGTAGGCTAGACCTCCCCTATCTGTGGACTAGGGCAGAGGCATAGGGGGAGAAGAGGGATGGAGATTCGGATTGGGAGGAAGTGAGGAAGGGGTATATAGGCAGGATACAAAGTGAATAAATTGTAATAAATAATAATAATTATTAAAAAAGAGAAAAAAGGGAAAAAAGATTAAGAAGAAACTAAAAGGAAAGGAATTTTTATGACTATGAAATTTTCCTTTTGGTTAATAAACCAGGATGGATGTTTTGATTAATTGATTCTTCAATGTAGATATTTCATATAACATCTTTTTAGTACTTAAAAAATAATTCATAAAATCAAAATTTTAAAGAATGTTCAAATAAAGCCACACAGAGGAGTTCATTTTTCCTGACACTACTGACCAAAAGAAGGAAAGGACTTTGATATGCATAAAAAGATTGGAGAAAGGGGCTAGGAAGATGCAGTTATGCATCAGTGTCTTTCTATTGAAGTCGGTTTTCGTCTATTTGAAAGGAAGAAAGGAGGTTGTGAGTGAAGAGGAAGAAGAAATAATAATGGAGGGATGAGACAAAGGAAGAGGAAGAAAGATGAATTAGGCAAGAGAAAGAGAAGGTGAGAAAGAAGAGAGTGAACAAGAAAGGGGGAGAATGAGGACAGTGTTTGAAGACAGAAGGAAATGAAAAGAAGATGAAGAAGAAATAAAAAGGAGTCTGCAACAGCAAAAGAAGAAAGGAAGAGAAAGAAGAAAGGTAGACAGGGACAAAGCATAGGAAGTATAAAGAGGGTAAATAAATGAGGCTACAGGGATAAAAACGCCTGATGAAGGAGGGAGAGGAGTAGGTGATCACGGTGACTGACACACCAGAGTAAAGAAAAAAAATATCCATGATCAAATCAGTATGCTGTGTCTATTTCTTTGTATGTTCACTGGATTTTGGGGCCACTTTAATCTGGATCTTACTTGCCTGTGCTAAGATTTTGAAGCTTTTCTTTTGAATAAAATAAGAAGTTAGGAATTAAAAAAGGAAGAGATAAAGAATATAATTTGGTTTTCTTTTTTAAATGAAGATTCTCCTCAACTATCTTAGACCTGTCCTCAGTGTGGTCAGGATGTGAACAGAGAACAGCAATAAGAATGGAGACATTGGGTCAATGCAGGTCTCAGATAATTGCATTAGTCAAGATAAGGAAAGTCCTCTTTTCTCCTACTTCCAATGTCCACCCCATTTGTCTGTCTAAGTGAGGGTTGATCATCTTACCGAGGGACCGCCTTCTTGCTTAGCTTCCCTAGGTGTACAGATTTTAGTAAGTTTATCCCATATTATATGTCTAATATCCACTTATAAGTGAGTATATACATGTGCGTCTTTCTGCTTCTGGGATACCTCACTCAGGATGATCTTTTCTAGATCCCACCATTTGCCTCCAAATTTCATGATTTCCTTCTTTTAAATTGCTGAGTAGTATTCCATTGTGTAAATGTACCACAATTTCTGTATCCTTTCCTAACAAGAAACAGGACAGGAGCCAACTTTAGAGGGCCACTGAAAGACTCTACCTGGCAGTGTATCAAGGCAAATACTGATGCTCAAAACCAAACCTTGGGCAGAGTGCAGAGAATCATATGAAAGAAGGGGGAGTTAATATGACTTGGAGAGGACAGGAGCTCCACAAAGAGCAAATATATCTGGGCACAGGGTTTTTTTCTGAGACTGATTCTCCTACCAAGGACCATGCATGGAGATAACCTAGAACCCCTGCTCATATATAGCCCATGGCAGCTCAGTACCCTAGTGGGTAACTTAGTAAGGGGAACAGGGACTATCTCTGACATGAACTCAGTGGCTGGCTCTTTGACTTCCCCGCCCCTATCCCGAGGGAGGAGCAACCTTGCCAGGCTACAGAGAACATTGCACCCAATCCTGTTGAGGCCTGATAAGCAAGGGCAGATGGAAGGGGAGGAGGACCGCCCCTATCAGTGAACAGGGAGGAGGGGAGGTAGGAGGGAAGGTGGGATTGGGAGGGAATGACGGGAGAGGGCTACAGCTGGAACACAATGTAAACAAACTATAATTAATATAAGAAAGAAAAATTTAATTAGAAAAAAGATGAGGAAGTCCCAAGGTGCATATTCACAATAGTAATTAAGAGACTAGAAGTAGGTTTTGAAGATAGATAAAAAATTAAGAATGTATTTAAGAGTAACAACTATGCTTGAGTAATTATAAAGATAATTTTTCTTAATTTTTATTATAAAGATGAAATTTTGATTGAATAAACAGGTAAGACCAGGATTGCTCAATAAATTTGTCTAAAAACTGTTTGTGCAAATATTTGTAAAGTTTGAACATGAAACAGCATAGGAAAAGCCTTTTAATTAGATATATTTTATTCAAATAATGCTCCATGAGCCTATGTATAGAGGCAAGAATAAAACACTAAAATGTGAAGAAGAATACTTGAAAATAATTTTATATGAAAGCTAGCATGCTGATTATAACACTTGGTAGAAGTATCACATTTTTTTAGATGTTTAATACTCCAGAGTAAACGCCTTCTTTTGAAGAATGAATATATTACTTACATGATAAGTATCTTGGAAAAAAAAAAACTGTAATTCATGATGGTTGGCACAAGTGCCAAAAAATAAGATTATGTTGCAGGAAATGAATGACCAAAAAGAAAATAAGATATCTTTTAGCTCTACATTTAGGAAAAGAAACTAATAGTTTCAAGTGGAAACGTTTACATTTAAATATTTCAAAAGACTCAACTGGAAACAGTGTGTGTGTGTGTGTGTGTGTGTGTGTGTCTCATGAATCTCAGTATATTTTTCAAGTTCTCTTTAGACAGCCCACTAAACACACACTCTTTTATGTGCCTATATTTAAAAATGGATTAATTACTTGATATGGAGTTAAAAGATTTTCACTTTACATGATCTGTAAGGATCTGTAAGTGATCTGACTTTCCTTTGATTCAAGTTCTTTAATTTAAAAATTAAAAAAATAAATAAAACATAAAATGGAGCATTTTAAAGACTGCTAGTTCATAATGGAAATTTTTGTGTGATTCAAGAAATAGATAATGGTTTGGCAAGGAATGTTCTGTAGCTTTGTAAAGTCCTACTTCATCATGAAGATAAGCTCCATTGTACCCAAACCAGACATCTATCAAAGTGTCTTACACCTGACATTATGACAATCATATAATTATGGTAACAAGAAAGAGAAAATAGATTTTTGTAGTGAATTCCATGTGATCACTTTCTTCAGCAACCTTCATACTTAGAATTCTGAAGGAAATTGTACTTCTCTGGTAAGCAAAGATAATGGGACAAGATGGGGTTCCACTGTTAGGTATTTGTCTTTTAGTAAACATATCAGGACAAATTGTGATGTTTTATGCATTTATCTTCATAATTTGTTTATTGTGAGTATTCCATATATAAGAAAAGCAGTGTGAATTAATCTATTCTTATGAGAGTGTTGTGCAACTCACCATTTGTTATCAATTAAAATATCAGTGCTAATAGGCTTTTCTCATTTGAGTTGATAGTGCTCCCTTAAAGAGTGAATTATGAGCTAATACAAACCCAAACACTAGACATGAGGAGAATTATTTTGAATTGTTGGCCAGGGCAGTGTGAGTGAACTGCCCTTAAACATACTGCCTACTGCTGTTGTCCTAAGATGGCCCCGGAGATGGAAGAGAGGGAAGCCCCCTATTACAGAAGAGACCATGATATCCAGACAAAGAGCTCAGGACTTTTGATCTGAAACTGACCCAAATGCCTGGCTTCTCTGTACAAACTAGCGTTAATGGTAGCTGGAAGTACCATGCAAACTTCCAAAGGAGAGTGGCAACAACTAGTACTCTCTTTATACGGAGCCTGCGAACCACAGAAATGACTCCGATGTCCCTGCAGGTGCAGCAGGGGTATGTACGCGTAGGTGGGAATAGGCCCTCTCTAACTAGAAGGACGATCTGCTCAGCAAGGATGTCATGATGAGTACTAGAGACCCAGCCTGCTGCTCAGAGCTAGTGAAACTAGAGTTTTGACAGGATCATCTACAACCACCAGTTTTCTAAACCTGCATAGTCCCTAACAGCAATCCTTTTAAAAATAAATTTTTATTTTTATATGAATTACAGTTTATTCACATTATTTGCCAGCTGTAGCCCCCTCCCTCATTCCCTCCCAATCCCACCCTCCTTTCCTCATCCCCTTCCATTTCCCTCTCCAAGTCCAAGGATAGGGGATGTCCTCCTCCCCTTCTATTTGTCCCTAGTTTATCAGATGTCATCAGAACTAGCTGCATTATCCTCCTCAGTGGCCGGGCAAGGCTGTTCCCCAATCAAGAGTTGGTGATCAAAGAGCCAACTACTGAGTTCATGTCAGAGACAGCAATCTTTAAACATCTCTTTATATTCCCATTGAAAAGTGTAGTCTTTAGATCTCCTCAAGGAAAACGGTCTTTGCGATAGAGTGGTACAGTAAAGGGCACCAATCAAACGGCAGAGATCTATAGCCCAGACCCAGTGGATTTACTAACAACGCACTCGGGCATCTAGAGTTCAGGAAACAGTTTGGACGAGGGGGTGAGAAGACTGTAAGTGCCTCAGGACCAGGAAGCTTTCTGTGAGATTGTTCACTAGCAACGAATATAGCAAAGGCTATACAAATAAAACCCCACCAACATGACCAGCCAAATGTGAGCTGAGAAAAGATGACACAAAGAGACATGCCAAACTTCATGAAAAAGCCCAGGAGGCTTCATTCCTACATACAAAATGACAGGCAACTGAGTAAAGCTGGGAGTTGAAGAAGTGTTCTTCCCCATGGAAGAGCAAACCAGCTGATTATCCACTGACAAATGGGCAACCCTGAAAGCAGACGTATGAGTAATAATATATTAACTCATATATATATTTATAATATGTGGTATATAACTATATTATATTAAAAATGAATATTTATAAATATATCTGTTCATGAAATAACAGTTGAGGAAGAAAGGCCATGAATTTGCAGGAGCGTAGGGTGGGTGTATTGAGAGGGTCTGAGGAGAAAAAGGAAAAGAATAAAACATAATTCAATTACAATTTCAAAAATAAAATAATAAAGTAACAACAATATTAATAATTGAAAATAGGTTATACATTTGAAAAGAAGGGGAGAATGGAAAAGTGTTAGAAGAAGATGACAGAAGAGGGGTAGTGAGGCAAGAGAAGGGGAAATTAAGTAATTATATTTGATTAAAGTAAAAAATACATTAAAATACAAATATTGTTGTAACCATTAAAATATGTCCTTAAATATTTGTGATGTCCATTGTGTGGAAATGGACTCCCAAATCTTGTATTATGGAAAAAAAGTAAATTTAAATATAATTTATTTAATTTTATTTTTTGTGCATCAGTATGAAGTTGTCAGATTCCCTTGGAACTGGAGTTACAGACAGTTGTGAGTTGCATGTGTTTGCCTGGAATTGAACTTGTGTCTTTGGAAGAGCAGACAGTGCTCTTAACTGCTGAGCCATCTCTTAAGCCCCCAGAAAAAGTAAATTTAAAACATAGAAAAGTACATAAGACAATTTTATCAAAGGATTTAAAAAAGCAATCTAGAGTATGGGAGACGTATTTGCAAATTATGTATCTCAAGAAGATTAAATCTCTAGACTATATGTAAGAGTTGTGTGATTATATTTAAAAGTCCTATGATTAATGATCAAAAGGCAGGAAACTAATTAAAGATTGGAAATGAACTCAGGTAAGCATTTATCTAAAGGTGATACCTCACGTGTATGTAAATACATGCAAAAATGAACAAAATTAGAAAAATACATCCTAAGTCATAAGGTGACACCATTTCAACAATTTCAAAAATCTCATATAATGATTTTAGAAAAAAATGAGAAACTCAGTGGTGAAAATACACATTACAGGGCTACAGTTGGGTTGGAAAGTGAATAAATTATAAAAAATTAATTAAAAAAAAGAAAATGCACATTACTTCCAACCCTCAGGCTCCACTCCTGGCAGTGTGAAAATTTTCAGCTATGGTGACAAAAGACAATCCTTTTCTGAAAATATGAGAAGGCTTATCATCACATTCATTATGGGGCAATAGAGGTATACTTCAAATAATTTGATACAGGAATTCAGACAGGTTATTGTGGTCATTGCAACATATTTACTATAGTGAGTGCACAGATACAACTCAAATAACCATTCTTGAAAGGATGGATGGGACAACTGGGAGTGCTGGTTTTCTGTTGCTACAACAAATGCCTAAGGCGGTCAACACAGGTGGAAAACTATTTTGGAACACAATGTTTGAGGTAACCCATGATTTATTATTATTATTATTATTACTATTATTATTATTATTACTATTACTATTATTATTATCACCATCATCATCATCATTATTTTGCTAGTGTGGATTTAGGGCTTCTGGCAATAAGGCATATCATGGCCTAGGTGTGTGGTGGAACAAAGGTGCTCACCTCATGGGTAGTAAATGAAAGGAGAACGAAAGAGGAAATGGAGAAAATAATCTTCCAATTCCCTTAGAATCATGCTCAAAAGACCTCACTGGATCTCATGTCAGTAGGCATCACATGCAAAGTTGGACATGAAAGCTTCATATTTTAACATTTGGGAGACATGTGAGATGTAAACAAGTGTTTTCTGTCTTTGGCCTACAAAAATTCTGTCCTTGTAAGGAGAGATGCGGTTAATCCATCCCTGAGCCTGAGAGCTGAGTCAAACCCTTTCTTTAGGACATCTACTCACAGAGTCTCATGACTTGAACTAAATGAATGCAACTCTTTGTCTAAGAATAGGAAGGATGATGCCAGACCGAATCTAACAGGGCCTCCCTTTCGACAGGAGAACCTAGAAGCTTTGCATAGCTGCTTCTAGGTACACCCTATTTTGAACCCCAAGCACGCTGATTCACCACTTTGTACAGCTTCCTGAATTGTCTTTTGCTTGTTTTCCCAAACTTTTCTCAAATTCTTGAACTAAATCACTTCTTACAATTTTTCTACATCATCTTGCATATAAAACAACACCTCAAAGCCAACTTTGCTTTTTGAGATTTTCCATAATTACAAATACCAGATCTTAGCATCCTGTGAAGAGAAGTTTCATTTTGGTTTAATGTTTTAGTAGCTATAATTTATGATTTTTTTTTCTGCCCTTTACATTTGGCCTCTGGTGACACCTCAGATTAAGATTACAAATAAATTTTCTCTGCCTGTATTTGGAAAGCGAGAGAGAGACAGAGAGACAGAGACAGACAGAGACAGAAAAAGAGACAGAGACAAGCAAGCACAACTCCAGTATGCCCTTTTTTTTTTCTTAAAGTGCACAACACTTCAAACAGAATTACATTGAAGGTGATGCCTTTGTCACATACACTTCTGGAGATCACAAGATCCATTCTCGAACATGGGGTATAGACATTCAGTGAGTGCTCTTTCAGTGATAAAAATAAATATTCAGGTATACTACAGTGCACAGGAACCTTTGAAAACATACAAAATGAAAACCTCACACATTACTGCACTTACATAAAGTATACAGAGAGGGTAGAGATGAACCTAGAGAAACCAAGTTGACGGGTCTGCCCCTGGCTGGTGATAGCAATGAGGACGTGACTAACTGATTAATGGACAGGCACAGTGCTTTTTAGGGGATGCAGTTACTATGGTACTATGAGTGATAGACGCATAATATTTTGAATGATTTTAACGATGAAGAAGTGCTAATTTTAAAATGTGCATTTTGTTATGTAAATTTAATCTCAATAAAAACATTTTAAAAGGTATTTTATAATCAGTCTTTAAAACATTCAGATTTTTCTCCAGATAAAATTACAGGGAATGACATTATCACACATGTCAATTTTGGACAAATGGCTTGGACAAAACCCATTAGACTAATTTAATTGAAGGATGTGATCAACAGAAAGTGGTTTGAAAATGGAAGAATTAGTTTCCTATAAAAGCTCTTACTGACATGAGATTGCTGCACACTGCAGTGTTGTTACTAACTACTAGATTGGCTGCATTTATTTCAGTGGTGCTGTGAACTTGCAGCTACTGTGGCTGGCACAGAACTCAGTGATTCAAATATACGTATATACGAATCACACACACACACACACACACACATATATGTGAGTCACAAGTTGTTATTTTTGATTCCTGTGTTCAATGGGTACTGTTTATCTCAGAGAAATGAGCTTATCATTTCTTATAAATTTTTGTCATTTCTTTTTGGTGAGTGTAAACAAACTCTCCACTTCTACATTGTGATTTATGTTTTATTATTAATCATTTTCATTCTTCTATAGCTTTCAAAAACTTGTTCATTCTTTCAACAATAGCATGTGACCGGATGGTCATATGAAAATTTGATTGTGATATTCTGCCCAATAACATCAGGAGTAGCACAGATATATACCAATAAACAGTCACTGACTTTTTTATTCATAGATTCATGAAAATTCAACTGTTATTTATTTCATCCTCCATCATATAGATTTAAATTTATTGTGTTTTAATATCTAAAAAATCTTCACCGTATAGGTTACTGCACAATCTTTAAATAGGGATCTTATAGATCAGTGCAGACTGGGCTTGCACTGGTAAACCTTTGGACTTGGCTTCATGCAGGATGAGATAACAGGCCTGTGCCATTTGGACCAGCTTTCCATGAATTTTAAAGGTGATGTTTCTGCAAAAATGTAAGTTTGAGTGAAGGTATGAAATCATAAATTACCACTGACATGTTATATATATTAGTTATGAACGGGAACATAGTAATACATTTTAAAAATCTTTAGTATGTATTAAAATATGCAAATAAAATATAAAATGCAATCTATCAGTTTTTTAATTAATGTTATTTATAATTTATTACAATTTATTCACTTTGTATAACAGCTGTAGCTCCCTCCTTCATCTCCACCCAGTCCAACCCTCCATCCCTCTTCTGCCTCTATGCCCCTCCCCTACTCCACTGAGAGGGAGGTCCTCCGCTCCTGACCCCAGCCTATCAGGTCTCAGGACTGACTGCATCATTGTTCTCTGTGGGGGTGGTGATCAAAGAGCCAGACACTGATTTCATGTCAGAGACAGCCCCTGCTCCCCTTACTAGGGAACCCACTTGGACACTGAGCTGCCATGGGCTACATCTGAGCAGGGGTTCTATGTCCTCTCCATGCATGGTCCTTGGTTGGAACATCAGTCTCTGCAGGCCTCCCTGGGCCCAGATATTTGGCTCTGTTGTTCTTGTGGAGTTCCTGTCAACTCCAGGTCTTTCTATCACCTCCTTCTTTCATAAGATTATTGGCACTCTGCCCAAAATTTTGATAACAGTCTCACATCTCCTTCAATACCCTGATGGTTAGAGTCTTTCAAAGGCATTCTGTGTTAGGCTCTTGTCCTGTTTCCTGTGTTCTCCCACTTCTGATGGCTATCCTGTTTGCCCTTCTGAATGAGGAATAAACATCTTCCTTCCTTGTTGATTAATTTTATTAATAACTTTTTCTATGCAGTTTTTATTGTCTGATTGAAATTATGGTCACATTTTTTCTGTTTGGTGTGGCAATATGGTACATATACATGTATAAAATTACACACACACACACACACACACACACACACACACACATATATATATATATATATATATATATATATATATATATATATATACACACACACACATTGTATATGCTCATGTTCATAGAAACCAGAGGTCAATGAGAGGTGTTTTCTAGCACTTTCCACTTCACCTGTGGACACTGAATCTCAGTGAACATATAAATCATTTCAGACAATCTTCTCCATCAATGGTCAGTGGGCACTAGAAGTCCACCACTCTCCACCTCCCCACTGGACCTGGCTTTTTATGATGGTCCCTAACTCAGTAAATATTCAGCTGCTGGAACCTGTTTGTTCCATCTCTTAACCTGAACTATCTTGTAGTTTGAAATTTTTTATCTGACTTAGTCAACTGTAGTGATGGTGTGCATTTGAGTACAGCTAGTATCAGAGTTCATTGTTTATATGTAAGCTCCCACTCACAGGAGTCAACGATTAAAGGCATAATAACCAGGCCCTGTTTCTGTTCTGCAGTTTCACTCTTTAAAATGCCTGCTGCAGTTGAGGGCAGTGCAGCACCTATGGTATGTGTATATTTTGCTGCTTTCAGCAATCTCACATAAGGGACACAGCTAGGCCACGAACAGGCTCTTATCTTCATTAGTACCTTACGGCTGTGATTATTTCCAGATACAAAAATAAAAGCCTAAGGGACCTATGTTTCTATTCAAAGTTGATTTCTTTTCTAGTAGGCAGAAATAAATACAGAGGGAATAGACTCATGTTCAAAGAGAAAGCTGTTTTAGTAGATACTTTACTGTTGGATACTAGATAAATGAGAGACAGAATTTTAATTAAACTCTCCCTAGCCTCATCAGATTAACAGTGTTTAAAGCCGGCTTATTTATTGGGAAGGTCTGTCCTAGCTTTTCTGGATTAATCTCAATCATTTTCATTAGTGAAATCTTTAATCTGTTCTTCATTACAAATGGAAGGGGAGAGATTCACATCTATTGGATCCAAGATATAATCTTGGGTTTTAAGCAGCTTGGTGAATTATTTAGGCACAGGAACATTAGAAAATTTAAAGGCACAGAGAATGAGAACAATAAGTTACCGATCCTTAGCTGAATTTTAAACATTCTATGTATTTATCTGTGTTATATTCTGGCATCTAGTGGAAGTTTGGAGATAGATATGCACTTATGCATGGAGTATGGAACTTTAGGTATATTTTCTTCTGTTGTACTTTTTTTAAAATTATAGTTTCCCATATATAAAATTAATCAGAGAGAAAGGAGTGGGGAATTTAGAGTATTTTGCCTTTTATATAGCATTTAGGCATAGCTCATCTTTTTAATCTCGACAAGAAAATTATTTGGTATGAATGCCCACAAACAATTTCTGGAGTTTCAAACCAAAAACACCATGAGATACCACTTGTTTGGCCTCTTTTAAGTACATTTTTATATAAATGTTTTTGCAGATTACTGAGTTCAATTATTTCATCAGCTTTCTTAACAGAAGACAATTTGTTTACCTCCAAGAAAATAAATGTAACAGGTCCTTAGTTAAATCAAGAGTGCAGTACATGAGTCATTATGATAATTTCATATTTATTTAATATGATTTGGGGAACAATTTCCCTTCTGTAAGGTTTGATTTTTATGATTTATAAAGTATTAAATAATACATGAAATAACTCAGTTTTGGGTTACTGCAACTTACAAGGCTATGTTACTATGGATTCAATTGTCTTAAAACTCTCTAAAATAGCTGGATATCATGGTGCATACTCTCAATCCCAAAAGGCTAACGGTCCTTTGTAAACTTGAAGATAGTCTGTTCTATAGAAAAAATTCTAGACCAGGTGAGGCTACATAGTGAGACCCTCTTTTCACAAATTCTTAAAAATAATAACACCTTGTACTAAATGTCCTTGAGAGAGAGAATCCTCATGTTTATTTATTTTATAAGCTTTTTAAACCGCATTTAAAACGTTTCAGATAAAACAATATTTTACTTTCAATACAATATTGCTACGATATTAAATATTCTGCCCCAGATCTAATGTGTTAAAGATTTTGTGTCGCGCTGACGGCAGTCCTGGTAGGACGGCCAGATAGGAAGAAGCAGTTGGACATGCCCTGGATGAGCATCTCTAATTCTTTTTTCCACGCTAAGATGAATAAACCCCTCTCCCACATACCACTGCCTCAGTGAGGTTTCAGCGCTACATGGCAAAGCAATTTTACACTCAGCTCTTCGAAACTGTTAGACAGAAAAGAGCAACTCTTTAGTTGTTTCTGTCAGACACGTTTCTCACAGAGCTGTAAAGCTGGGAACGAAGTACACATCTTTAAATGTCATCACGATGTGCGGGGAGAGGCGGTTCAAGTGCGGGGGCCCCACAGGCTCGTATTTAAATGCTTGGTCTATAGTTAGTGGATGTGTCTGGGAGGAATTAGGATGTGTGGTCGTGTTAGATAAGACATGTCACTTTGGGTTAGCTTGTTTGTGTCCCTCTGGCTTAGCAATCGCCCCAGCGCCTGCCTGCCTGGTGCAGTCTTGCTCCCTGCCATGGTAGTCATGGACCGCAACCTTCTGGAACTCTGAGCTCCCAGATTCCGTGTTTTTTTTTTTTCCCAAAATAAGTTGTTTTGATAGTGTTTTCATCACAGCAATAGAAAAGTAACTAAGACAGTCAGTATTCATTTCTCAGTCGTAGATTTTCCTGGATGACTGAAGGCAACTGGTTTCGAAACAGGCATGCCTTCCACGATTTTGCAAAGCTGTTGCAGAAGCGCCTTCTCTGTACCTCTCTGTCACATACTTTGTATTCTCCCACAGACAATCTGTGAAACTTTTGGCAAATTGGTTTCTGTCTGTGTTTCAGTAATTTAGTGAGTAAAATTAGATGGTAATTTCACTTCATAGGGCTGTTTTCAGCAGCATAAGCACATTGAAATCATTTAGAACAACACCTGGAAAAACGAGTCCTTAATAGTTTTTGAATAAATATTTGCAAATCAATCACCATGTATTAATTCCAATATGTTATAATACCATTATTCTTAATTATAGAAATTAAATATATTCTTCCCAAAATATCCAAACACGTGCTACCCTAACATCAGTATTATTTGTATATTCTAAGAATGTCATGGTATTTTTAGTTAAATATTTTGCATGCTATTCGTAATGCTTAGTCTTTATTGTCAACTTACTTTAGAATCTCTATGGGAACAGAACTCTTGGTGTTCCTATCAAGATATTTTCAGAAATGTTTCATGGATCAAAGAAGATCTAACTGAAAGTGGACAACAAATTCTTATGAGCTAGATCCTGAACTAAAGGAAAAGTAGAAAGTGAGAATTCTCTCTGCTTGGTGACGGCAGATACATTGTAACTTTGAGGGTTCGCTTTAATTTGTACTTGAAACAGCCTAGAGTTATTGGGACTAGAATCCCATGACAGATTACTGCAATGGGGTGATCTGTGGGTATATCTATCAGCCTCTGGCACATTATGTTGGTTGTCTTGGGAAGACCTAGCCCACCATTCTCTGGGCAAAGGATCCTAAACTCTCGTATACTTCAGGAATCATGCTGAGCACGGAAGTGTTTGTTGCGTTTGTTCTCTCTGTGTTCTAGATCATGGATAGGACTAGCTACTGCAAGTAGCTGCCGGGACATCTTCATCCACAACTGTGGGATGAATTACCCTTTCCCCATAAAGTTATTTTATTTGTGTACTTTTCCACAGCCTTCAGAGTTGTTGAATCTGGGGAACCAGAATAAGAAGACATGTGTGAAGAGCAGAAGTCTAGCTCATAGAGAGAAACGGGAACTGAGCTAGAGGCCAATTGTTCCATAGTTTGGCAGTTTATCTGCATATGTTCACACCACTTGAATGATGCTTAATTCAAAAGTAGTGTCTTTTCCAACTCTCTAGACATTGTCCAGTGGTGGATTTCTGTATTTCTTTTCATCTACTTATTTTCATCTATTTAGGACACCCAGTCCTAAATAGAATGTCTCCATCAATTCTCTCTAATCACAGCTCATGAACTCTGCAGAGAAGGAGGCAAAAGATTTTAAGAGAAAGCAGGGATAAAGAACACCAGAGGAGTAATGTCTTCTAAATACAGCAGAACTAGTGCACATGTGAACTCACAGACTGTGTTAGCATACAGAGTTCCCAAACAGGTCTAATCCAGATAAGGTCCCAGCACTAAGCTTGGAAGTGGACACGTGTCCACATCCCTAAGCAAGAAGCTTTCTCCAGTGGATAACTACTTTTAAATGTAGCTTTTATTTCCTCAGATGAGGAGATAAGATGAGAGCCTTGCTCATGCTTTATAAATACATGTACTAGGCCAATCACCGAACATTTCTATTTCTCTTCTATCTATCCCTAGGCCTTGGCCTGGAAACTACTAACTTCTGTGCAATCTAATTTTCTGCAAGCCCAGACCCTGAAGCCTTTAGTTTCCAGCCTCCATCTGCTAACCTAGGCGTAGTATGTTTTCAGCCTCTGAGACTTAATGCTAGATAAGACTACCCTTTCCAGCTCCTTCTGAACACTAGCTGGCTGATTCCACTCATGTGTTGCCTCATGCTGACCGATTCAATATTACTCCATTTGGCTTCTGACTGAATTGCTCTGCTTAGAAAAACTGCCTCTGAACTCCACAAATTGTACTGAATAGAACTGATCTCAGCTGCATCCAACTGACCTGCATCAAGTTACCTCTCCATTCTTTCTCCCCATACTGCTCAAGGTGCCTCTCCTTCCCGTCTGTTCTCCTGAGGGCTGAGCATAGTCTATCTCTGATTCACTTTGTCAAATATTTCTCTGATTTGTTACTGTCTCTGTTCCTCAAATAGATATCACTGTTTGGAACTAATGGTATGTACTAAAGATTTTTCTGCATTCCAGGCAGAAGGATTGAAGGTATGTTGTGTCTATTTTGCAGCTAGAGGGATTAAAGGTGTGTTTTCCAGCTAGAGAGATGAAAGCTGTGTACTAAGGGCATGCTTGTATTCCAGCCATATCACACAGACCTAGGTTTTGGATGGGATTCCTTGCCAGAGTAACCATGTTGTTAGATTAAAATTCCTCTACAGAACCACAATGAGAATATGTTTCATAAAAAAATATCCATTTCCAATACTAATTTTTAAAACTGTATGAAGTAATTTTAAGTTAAAATGACTTTCAGGCTGTGAAAAATTTATTGGTCTCTGCTCTTATCCAGGTCTCCAGGAGGAGAAAATTGCTTGAGGTGGTTTGTCAAGGAGAGATATATGACAAAGCTACTATGATATTTAAAGAGCTGGGACTATTAAAAAGAAGCCTCTGAAATCTGGGATGTCACAATACAAAATATATTCTGAAGGTGACAGTCTATATACTAAGACTACAACCTTCTATATACTAAGGCTACAACCTGAGAATGAAAATTTATTTATAGCTAGAAAGCCTAATCTGAAAATACCATAACATGGTTTTCCTAATCACAATAAAAATAATAATGATGATGACAACAACATGAAGAAGTGGTTCCCCATGATCACCAATCTAGCTTCTTTTCTCAACCTGAAACCAAGCAGAGGTATATGGAAGGGAACGTATTGGTTAAGGAATTGCCTCCAACAGTTTGACTGTGGTCCTGGCTTTGAGTCATTTTCTCAATTACTGATTGATGTTAGGAGTATCAGCCACGATGGCAGAGCCACACCTGGGCTGATTGTTCTGGGTTATATAAATAAACACTCTTCTCATGCCCAGTTTGCTCTTGCTTCATTTTTGTGATGGGAAAAGAAAAAAAATGTCGGCTTCATAGGCAATCAGAAAGTCCAACAGGAATAGGTCCAACAGGATGTCTACATCTCACAGTACAAGCAGAACTTAGCATTGCAGCAAAACATGGCGTTGCTAGTCATTTGTTTTTGGTTTTTACAACCATTAAAGATTCAAGAGTGCTGAGGACATTCTGGCTTATCCACAATCTGAAGATACCAGGCTGTGTCTATCAAGTTTGGATTCCGTGAGGGTCCTCTGGCAATACAAAAGAAAAAGAACAAAAAAAAAAAAGGTGAGTGAACTCAGGATGGGTACCCTGACCCTATGACTTACTAGGCTCTAAGACCTTAGCACAACAGACTTGATGGTGGGAGAATCATTCAGGTTGTAAAACTCAGAACACAGACAGGACCACCGGCCAAAGCTAAAATAAAGGTCTTATCCATCAGAGTCCATAGTTCTGAGAAAGTCTCTGAGTGCACTAACCTTGCCATCGGCTTCTGTGGTGCTGCCTCTGGATAACTGATCTTGTTCACTGAAGTATAGCAACCCAGGACTTGGTTTGTGCTTTAAAACCTCACCATGAGGAAGACTTGGAGCCACACTGAGATCCAGAACACCCAGTGTAGCCCAGTGTTGGCACAACTGGAAATATGTGTCCGTCTGTTCCAGGCTGTTGGAGCACATGTCTTTCCATTATCAGCTCGTGTGTTATACACAGAAGTGCAAGGTTCATGTTTAATGCCTCCCCCGCTTTGTCTTTAATTCTTGGTGACTTAATGCAGTTTGGTTGAATCACATCCACACAAAGCAGCTCCTCCTGAACACCGTCTACTACCTCAAGATTCCCACTAAAATTTTCTTCCATTACCTCGTATTTTTTTATTTGTTTGCGGTTTTGTCTTTGATAAAATCAAGAGTCCAATTACTGTTGCCCCCCTTTAGTCTGAACTTTCACTGCTATACTCAACTTTTCCCATTTCTCCTTGAAATGAGATGTTTGTTCTGAATTATTGTACACTGGAGATATAGAATTTCATTTCCTTTTTTTTTTTTTTTTTTTTTTTGGAGCTCGTGACTACAAAATTTTTCTTGAATATCTCGAAGGAGTGTTGGAATTGGGAGCTTCTGGGCAGCTTAGGGATTCCGTGACTGTAAGAACTTTCAGCGTCAGTTTCAGCGTATTTTATACTATGAGATGAAACTGGGACTGTATGGGTAGGGACGACATGTTTGTAAAGTGGTGTGCTCAAGTGTTGAGAAGAGGCAGGGCTGTGATGGTAATCTTCATTGCCAACTTTAGTAAAGTTAGAGTCTCTATGGAAACCCTCCTCCAGTGTATATATAAGCATGTTTCTTAACGAGTTCACAAAACAGTAAAGACAGACCTTTAATATAGTTAATACAACAGCGTGCTTTCTGTGGAATCCAGAGGTCCTAGGTTCTCTCCCAAAGCATTAAGAAAATAAAAAGCTTCTTGTCTGAACCTTGCAAATCAAGCAAAAAGAGGTCTGGATATACTGCTCTGGAGAGGAGAAGGTCACTACGGTGAGCAAGAATAAGTCCAGTTCCCAGAAGTATGGGAAAAAAAAATCCAAGTTTTAAAAATGGTTTTTCACTCTTATCATAAACACAAGTATAATTCATGCCTACATGTCTAAGCTGAAGGATAGCCAACCAAATAATTCACCATCTTTTATGAAATTTCTCAGGTACATCTTTGTGCTTCTAATTAATAGTCAAGAGCCTTGTGGATAAGCCTAATCCACTTTACAGTGGTCATATAATTGGTGCTTTAGGATTTGGAACTTAGATTTATTTTTTATTTATTAATTAATTTAATTTTTGCAGCCTGATCCCAACCCCCTTCCTTTCCTCTTCCCAGTCCTGCCTTCATGCCCCTTTCCCCATTTTATCCTTTCCTTTTTCTCAGAGAAGCAGGGGCTTCCAAGCGGTAGCAACCCTCCCAGGCATGTCAATATGTGTATATAACTGGGTTAAAAATCATACACCCCGTAGATATTTGACTATATACATCCTCTTAAAATCATTGAAAACCTGTTATATTCTGCCCCAGTTGGGGACACAGATTTTTCTTTCAATTTATTGTTGAAATGAGCAAGAGCTGCTTTTACACAGAAATAAGAGTACTTGTTATTTTAGATGCTGCCCTGTGCTTTGCCTATGAACTGTTAATCTGTTTGCTGTGGATAGAGATTACAGTAGGGAGTGCCAGGGCAGTTACACTTAGGTCCTGACACCCTGGCACAAAGCCTGAATGGGTATTGCAATCCTCTAAATCTGCCTGTCAGGAGATCGGACACAAAGGTAACAACTGCCAGTTAAATCAAATTGCTTGGAGTAAATTGGACAAATTTCGTTAGCCTCTTGCCTACCCTGGCTCAGAGCCACATCAGCAAGGGCAATGATGTTAAGTTTGGAATTGAACTAGTGGCCCAACAAAACTAATTCAGTAGATGCTTCCAGCAACTGTGTTAGGCTGATTAAAAGCAGCCCCATGGTCAACTCAAATTGTTTTATGTATTGATGTCTGGTTGTCTTCAAATGACCCATAGTTTCCTGGTGAGCAGAGATGGGGGTTCAAATGGCAGTGCTTCAATCAGAGTGTTTAGCAGAGCAATATACACATAAAGATGCTCAAGTTATATTGCTTGAATCGGAACTTTATGGATCCTCTAATTCATGCAAACTTCTGTGACTCTGGCTTTTTGTTTAATTGTAAAAGCAGACCACATATATGGTGGCAGTCTGTCATCTACCCAATCAGTTAAGCTGCTGAAATCCTTAAAGCCACAGGTCATGGGATAAGATTCAACTACACTAATAATAGGCTTGCTTGGGAATCTATTCTTATTTTGGTGAAATTCCTCCTGGCAAGAAAGGAAGGGCTTGAAGATACTTGTTCTTCTGCATTGCTGGCTGCAACAAAGTTCAAGCAAAATTTGATTTAAGAAAAAGTCATGAGTTAAAATGGTAACTATAAATGCCAAGATCCACAAGTACAGTACTATAAAGATCAACAAAAGTAATCAATTTGTTTGTACTGTTAATTATTATTTTAATGCAAGTTTATGGGAGAAGAGACAGTACATTTTCATCTTTAAAATTCAATCAACAAACTATTCTTTCAACAAGTTCATGTTACACATAAGCGCTCAGTGGTAAAACATGGACATACAGAATCAAAACAAACTGCATAATTCACAGAAATAATCCACAACTACTATTATCTTCTTCCTGAAGCAATGTAAAAACTTCCTTTAAATTGTTACTGAAATACCAAGCATATGTATTTTCTCGGTAGATTTTTCACTCATACTGTCCAATTATTATGCATCTTCATTTAATTTATGAATTCATTTGAATTATTATTTTGAACTAATTAAGATAATTGTTATTAATGTTATTAGTCTGGAAGAAAGAATGTAACATGAGGCATTAGATTGGGCATCAGGCCTGTAATCTAGAAATTGGAATAACATTGAGAAAGACAAAGAAATTCAGGTATGATACCACAGGCTGTGATTCCAGAATGTGGAAGGGGAAGACAGAATAATCATGAGTTCAAGTTAACCCTTATCTACACAGGAAATTTAAACAACCAAAAAAATGAAATGACAACAAACACCGAATAAATAGGTCACATGAGTGATTTTGCAAAATAAAAAAAAAAAAAAAATGAAGAACCAGGTGTTACAGTAGACACGTTTGCCGTGGCTTTTTTATAGATCAGCTCACTCTCATGTCTTTCTTTTCAACATTTCATTTTAATTAAAAAAGAACATTTATAGAACCAGTTACTGAATCATGAAATAAATAAATTAATTAATTAAATAAATGGAAACTGGAGAAGATGGTGCAAGTGTAGTCCTTTAACCGTCCATTGGTACCTATTATTTTCTTCCAAAGGTACTTACTTCTGCAGCTTAGTTGATCTGAATAATTTAAAATGTGAGCTTCCTAGTTTTGAAGCCATTTAAAGATACAATTCATTTAAAATAACTGCTCCCATATTCCTTGAACCTTCTCATGTCAATGAGTTTTAACTGATTTCCATCTGCTGGTACTTACGACTTCTTTCTGAAAGCCTTTTTTTTTTTTTTTTTTTTTTTTTTTTTTTTTTTTTTTTTTTTTTTTTGACCATGATAGGATCATCTGCTCAGGAAAATGCTAGGACAAAGTTGTTCTTCATTCCCCCTAAGAAACAGACCTCTGCTTTGATTTGTGTTGATATCTTAGTTGCCCCCCACACACATACACACATACATATCAGCTGTGCTTGTAGACATGTGTGTGTGTTTTACATCTCCTGTTTACCAGGAGATGAGCTGCCCCTTTTCTATGCTGACACTCGGAAGCATGATGTTTTTCCTAATCCATATTGCTGTTCAAGGTGTTATAGACTGAATAACTTTTATTCAAAAGATGTTGCTTTCCTTCACAGTCACAGAGGATGGAAGAATGCATCCATCCAGCTGCCAGTATGGCCCAGTCTAGCTAAGAATATGATTCCCCTTGCTTTCTGTGATCTCTTCTGTCCTTCAACGGCAGATAAATGGGAGGAGAACTTCCTAATAACTTTAGTTAATGGCATTAACGTAAATCCTGAGTATTCTGTTTGACTGATCTATAGCCTCCCTAAGGTCCCCACCTCACACCTACCAGAATCCCCTTCAGCCTTAGACTTTTAACACATTTTAGGGAAGGAGAAGAGCACTCAGTCTGCCAGTGCACTGGGTTGGTGCTTGGTAGTTCTACTGTGAGAGTGTCGCTGTTCTTGTGACTGGTTGCCCTTTAGCTCTCTAACACAATAGTAATAATAGTAATTATAATATTATAATATTAATAATAACATTATTGTTACTGTTTAGTGTTTATGAGCAGGTATAGTGCACGTGTCTTCGTATTTATTTGAGGATGCATGTATGTGTGCATTCATGTGAAGTATAGAGGCTAATGTTAGATGCTTTCCTTGATTATTCTCCACTTTACACATGAAGTGATGCACGGTATCTCACTGATTTGGAAATTCTTACTAGCCATCATGTTCCAATAATTCCAGGATCCTGCTCTTTAAGCGCTGGTACTGCAGACACCATGCCATCCCAGGATACACGTGGGATCTGAGGATCCAGGTGCCAGTCCTCAGACTTGATGGCCAAGCTCCTTACCCATCTCTGGGCATTTAAATACTTGCTTCTGAATCTATCTTAAAACAGCGTGTACCAAAGATGCTGGAATTTATTTCCCAAGGTGACCAGGAGGAGGGCACGTACTTTTAG
The DNA here is from genome assembly GCA_010120015.1 of Rhombomys opimus. Lineage (NCBI taxonomy): Eukaryota > Metazoa > Chordata > Mammalia > Rodentia > Muridae > Rhombomys > Rhombomys opimus. Next base: position 308,036 of record REGO01000634.1, read on the forward strand.
TTTTATTTTGGATTAATGTTTTTTATTTATTTATTTATTTATTTATTTATTTATTTATTTATTTATTTATTGCAATTCATTCACTTTGTATCCCAACTGTGCCCCTTCCATCTCCTTGAAGTCTGACCAAGCCTCCCTCTTCTTCCCCTATGTCTCTCCCCTAGTCCCCCCCACCCCTGTAAGGGAGGAGCTCCTCCCCTTCTATCTGACCCTAGCCTATCAGGTCTCATCAGGGCTGGCTGCATTGTCTTCCTCTGTGGCCTGGGAAGGCTGTACCTTGACATGTACTTTTAATCCCAGGTAAGTGGATTTCTGTGAGTTCAAGGACAGCTTCTGGTCTAGAGAGTGAGTTCTAGAACTGCTAGAACTACACAAAATAACCCTGTCTTGAAAAGCAAACAAAGAAACAAACAAACACACATACACATGCTCACAAATACAGAATCACGTTGCCATTGGCACACAGCTGTAATCCCAGCACTTAAGGAGACAAACACGGGCAGATGTCTGTGAGTTCAAAGCCAGCCTGGTCCTCAAAGCAAGTCCACAACAGCCAAGGTTACACAGAGAAACCATGTCTCGAAATGAAACAAAAACACAAAACAAAATTGGCAGAGAAGTGTCTTTCTATAATTAACAAATTATTTTATGGCAATAATCCTTATACTGTGCTGGCTTTGATTCTATTCTATGAACTGGGTGGACACTGTTTATATCTGTTTGAAAAACAAAGTTTGCCTTCATAAATTTAAAATAGGAATAGGAAATGTCTACTTTATATACACATAACTCAGTACCCAATATCAGCAAAATTAGATATTGTGCCTTAATGTTTTTTTTTCCTTGTGTTGCATAGGCATTGTTTGGCATCAGTGACGGACTAACCTCAAGATCCTCAAAAATAAAAAAATAAAAAAAATGTAGGAATCCTCATGTACCTCAGAAGAAATTGCACTGTTTCTGCATAAAACCTTTATGCAATCGCTCATATGTTATACCAACTCTTATGTTGTGTCTTCTTTAGTTTTATGTGTGCATGTATGTGGGTTTGCATACCTGTGTATCTGTGAGAAATGAACCACAATTTCAAAGTACTTTTCCCAAAGTATAGCATCAGACCTAAAATCTAAATAATCTTTGGACCATGGAACAAATGTTGAGACTAAATCATAAGAGTGAATCCAAATCATAAGAAAAAAATTAGATTTACAGTTGAATTGCCTTAAGTTTGTCTTCATTTAATTTGATGCTGTTTATAAGCTTGCTGTATATTGCCTTTATTGTGTTTAGGTATGACCCTTGTATCCCTGATCTTTCCAAGACTTTTAACATGTAGGGGTGTTAGATATTACCAAATGCTTTTTTGGGCATCTAATGAGATGATTGTGTGTGTCTGTGTGTGCGTGTTTTACAGTGGTTTATATCATAGAAGATATTAATGGATTTTCACATATTGAACCACCCCTGCATGTCTGGGATGAAGCCTACTCTATCATCATGGATGATATTGTGTTATTTGTTCTTAGATTCAGTTTACAAGTATTTTATTGAGTATTTTTGCATCTATGTTCATAAGGAAAATTGGTCTGAAATTCTTTTCCTATGTTGGGTATGTCTGTGCTTTAGGTATCAGGGTGGCTGTGGCCTCATAGAATGGTTTTGGCAATGTTCCTTCTATTTGTATTCTTCATAGCTGTTCTCTGCGAGGCTATACCTCGTAGTAGATTAAAACAGATGATGAGAGTCACAGCCAAGCACTGGGTAGAGCACTGGGAGACTTGTGGAAGAAGGGTAAAGGTAGAAGGGAGGGGACAGAAGTACCACAGGAAGACCAACAGAGCCAACTAGCCAGAGCCCAGAGGGGCCTACAGAGACTGAAGCACCAACCAAGTACCATGCATGGACTGGACCTAGGCTCCCTACACAGATGTAGCAGATGGGTAGCTAGGTCCTTATAGGTATTCCCTAGTTGGGGAGTGGAGGCGGTCTGTGACACTGATTCTGTTGTCTGCTTTTTGATCACTCCCCCCTGGCAAGGCTGCCTTGCCAGGCCACAAGGTACTAGGATGTGCTCAGTCCTGATGAAACTTGATATGCTGGCTGTTAGAAGAGTGCTCTCCTACTCTGAGGACTAGGAGATGGGGATGGGCGAAACAGGGAGGGAGGGTGGGACAAGAAGGAAAGGAGGAAGGGAGCTATGATCATCATGTAACTTGAATAAGTAAATAAATAAATTTAATAAAAATATATTTGTACAGCACACCAATAACCTAAAGGGTCTTCAAATGACTTCTGTTTATTTTTGTTGTTGTTGTTGTTTTCTTTTGTTTTGGTTTTTGACTCTTCTCTTCATATAAGCCTTTCCTCCTATAGTGACAGCTTTTGGCTAAAAGAATATGGCAAATATTATGTTGTATTTCTCTTTCAAAAACTATTTTAAAATGCTTTATTTTTATCATGTTGTATGCCCGAGCATGTGTGTGTGTGTGTGTGTGTGTGTGTGTGTGTGTGTGTGTGTGTGTGTGTGTGTTTAGGATAGGTATACACGAGTGTGGATGCCCAGTGTGAGCAGAAGAAAGAAGTTATCAGATCACCTAGGCCAGGAGATACAGCAAGATGTGAAATACTTGATGTGGGTTCTGAGAACATGATTCAGTGCTCTAAAAAAAGCAAAGCATCTTAGCTGCTCATCTACCCTTCAGCCTCTATACATTTATTTCTCATGATTAATTTACATAAAACAACAAAGATAATGGGATATTAACTAAGAAGGTCCAAAGTAGTCACTATTTTAAAAGGATTTCAGTTGTGAATAACATTGTTGGGTATGGACTGTGAATGTGTGTGTCTGTGTGAATCACCCAGAAAGAAAAACAGGGTGACTGGCAATTAACTGTCTCTCTTCGGCCCAAGAACAGATTTAAGTAACACAAAACATTTGGATATTTGATACAAAGTAAATAGAACAGGTTATACTTATGAACATACATTTGTCTTTTAGTGCTGCGCTTTTATTAATGAATGCTTATACATGTAAAGACTACAGACTTCTAGGACTGAAAGAATGAAGAACAAGGAAAGTAATCTGGTGTAAGATCAAGGCTGACTTGAGGGTGATAACAGAGAGCAGTGATTCTCTACAAAGGTTCTGCCCAGCATTAACTCAGAGAGTTACAACATTTTTTAAGAGAAACAGCTTACTACTTCCATGGCTTCTTTTGACAATTTGCTTAAGATATTTTCAGAAGCAGTTATAATGACTGAATGCAATTTTACAATTTCCCAACCAGCAAGCCCAAAATAGGACATTTACAGACATGGAGGGACTTGTTAATGGCATGTCAATCTCCACTGAGATTTTACAATTTTGTTTTTGACCCATACAAACTGCTGTCTTTGTTATACTTCAGTTTCTACTCTGACAGCATATGCAAAATTCTAGTCAGAAAAACATGTGGCCGATAATTGTATATAAATCATTTCTGTTTTTAAGACTGAGAAGTTATTTTATTCCAATGGTATGCATGTTTACATTACCCAGAGCTGAAAGAAAGGTGGGGAGTTTAAAACATCACTTAAAAGAACAGAGAGATAAGTCAGTTGTCAGTCAAGTAAGAACAACTGAGACAATGTTATAGTTTAAGATAATTTTAAGAACCTGACAACATAGAAATAATTTCTGAAGGTGATAGGAGTATCTTAGTTTCTGAAGGCTTGGATAAAGCAAGAAAACTTGCCAAGTACCGGATCTGAACACTGTCAGAAATGTGTAACTCTGAAACTCTCCTAAGAAAACATTTTAAAAATGTAAAGGATGACAACCTAAATCCAAAGTCTAATATGGATGATGCTTATGAGTATGAATGAGGACAAAACTTCAAACTCATGACTATACACTTCTATACTTCTATACTATGGAAATAAATATAAATGGATCATGCAGTGCAGTCTGGAAAAATCTAAGAGTAGTAAAAGACATATGATTAGACCCCTGTGCTTTTTCTCATTTTTCAAAACATATTTTCTCATCCAATACATATATCTTCCCTCCATTCCTCACAGTTCCAGCCCCCTACTTCTCTCTCCTCCATTTCCTCCTTTCCCTTCAGAAAAGAGTAGGATTTCCAGTGATATCAACCAAACATGGAATCACAAGATGCAATAAGACTAGGAACGAACCCTTATTTCAAAGCTGGACCAGGTAGCCCAGGAGGAGAAGAAGGGTCCCAAGAGCATGCAAAAGAGTAAGAGACGCTCTCTCTCATTGTTAGGAAGTCTCCCAAAACACAAAGCTAAACAACTATAGTGTGTATGTAGATGACCTATCAGACCCATGGAAACTCCACAATTGCAGCTTCAGTCTCTGTGAGCCCCTATGAGCCCTGCTTAGTAAATTCTGCGGGCTGAGTTCTCCTGGCATCCTCAAACCTTCTGATTCCTATAATCCTTCCTCCCCCTCCAATCAGGCCTCCCAGAGCCCTGAGCTCCACCTAATGTTTAGATGTGAGTCTCTGCATTTGCCCCTATCAGCCTCTGATTGGGCTAGGCACTGATCTATGAGTATAGCAGAAAATGGTTAGGAGTCCTTTCTTTTACTTTTTTTGTCAGTCCTGTCTAGTTCTACCACATGACTCTTAGCATTCTAGCTTTCATTTATTGGCCATCCCAACAGTAAAAGGCAGGGGCTCTCTCCCATGGCTTGGCCATCAATTTAGACCAGTCATTGGTTGGCACAATCTCTGAGCCATGATTACACTAGCAAATCTTACAGGCAGGACATTTGTGGGTCAAAGGTTTTGTGGCTGGGTTGCTATCATGATCCCACCAATAGGAGCCTTGGACACTCGTGCTTTTAAATTACTCACTGGGATAACTTCACATTAAGAGAAACAAGAGTAAAGAGAATAACGGGAAGGGATAGAGGAATCTAGAGAGAGCAAGGAGAAAATACCATCAATTATTTCTCATATCTAATTGTAACAATCATGAGTTTAAAAGCTAGACAACGATCTTGATAAAAAAACAATCATGTCAAAATAAAATTTAAAAGAAAAACATATGTATTTGTTTACAAGTTGGATAGTTATTTAAAAATACTCTCTAGCTTATGTTTTGTGTGAAAACTAGAATTTACATATCTCTGTTCTGCATAGCAATGTGTATTTGTTTAGATGGGAGCAATTAATGCCACATAGATATAATCCATAATCCTAAGTATCAGGGAACTTTGAATATTCGAATACCACGTTGTCAGAGAAAATATTAAGGTGCAGCAAATCTTCCACCAAAGATATGATTTGATTTAAGCCCACACCAAGAGAAGGAACCCAAACCCAACACTGCTCACATGGCCAAAACCCTGAGACTAGATATGCCAGGCACCAGGGAAAAACCAAATACTCCTGTTTGGCTAAAATATTATAATAGTAAAATGGCCCCTAAGGAAATTTTGTTGTATATATAAGGAAAGTGCCTTGTTCAGCCATCATCAGGGAAGCTTTATCCTGAAGCAGATGGGAACAAATACAGAGACCCATAGCCAGACAACATGCAGAGCGTGAGAACATGAAGACCTTATGGGATGTCTGTTTAAATACTCTTTCCTCAGAGCTAAGGAAACTCCACAGGGTATAAAAGAGAAAAAAATAGGAGTCAGGAAAGATGGAGAATACCAAGGAATTCTTTTTTTTTTTTTTT
>REGO01000634.1:313796-341859 GCA_010120015.1 Rhombomys opimus
TGTGCCCCTTTCTAAGTCCACTGATAGGGGGGACCTCCCCCCATTCATCTGATCCTGTTTTATCAGGTATCTTCATTGAGTTCCTGTTAGAAATAGTCCTTGTTCCCCTCAAGGAATAGTGCTTCCCCAAGGAATTCTAAACACAGTACTACCAAAGCAAATATGAAGGGAGATAACTGAGACAGCATATACATGGCCTGACCCAGTTTTCACCAGCTGTGTCCTAGAGATGGGAGAAGAAATGGATGACACATGCTCCTATTCCTAACCCAGAAGCTAGCTCCAATGACAACCACTTGCCAATGGAAAATGAGTTTTTTTCCCAAAGAACTACTGGAAAAAAAACAACTATTCTTCAGTGTAGACCCCTACCCAGCAGTAAATCACCAGCAGAAAACAAACAAGATGGCATCTTTGCAGGTTTTTTGCCTCATAACGTAGTTTCCTGCTTCTTTCTTTCTTTCTTTCTTTCTTTCTTTCTTTCTTTCTTTCTTTCTTTCTTTCTTTCTTTCTTCCTTCCTTCCTTCCTTCCTTTCTTTGTATTAATTTTTTTACATTAATCACAGGTTATTAACTTTGTATCCCAACCATGTGTATCTTTCTGCTCCTGGGATACCTTACTCAGAATGATCTTTTCTAGATCTCAGCATTTGCCGGCAAATTTCATGATTTCCTTGTTTTTAGTTGCTAAGTAGTATTCCATTGTGTAGACATACCACAATTTCTGTATCCATTCCTCCATTGAGGGACCTCTCGGTTGTTTCCAGGTTATGGCTATTACAAATAAAGCTGCTAAAAAACATGGTTAAGCAAATGACCTTATTGTGTACTTGAGGATCTTTTGGATATTTGCCTAGGTGTGGTATAGCTGAGGAAGCACTATTCCTAACTGAAAGCACCGGATTGATTTCCAAAGTGGTTGTACCAGTTAACATTCCCACCAGCAATGCAAGAGGGTTCCTCTTTCTCCACAGCCTCTCCAGCATGTGTTGTCACTTGAGTTTTTAAACTTTGCGATTCTGATGGGTGTAAGGTGAAATCTCAGGGTCATTTTGATTTGCATCTCTCTGATGGCTAAGGATACTGAGCATCTCTTTAGGTGTTTCTCTGCCATTCTATATTCCTCTACAGAGAATTCTCTGTTTACCTCCTTTCCTCTGATTGTTTATTATGGCTTCAGGTTTTTGTTTTTTTATGACATTTCAATACTTGCAAATGTGTGTGGCTCTGTGTCTATATGTGTTTTCTTATGCTTTCTTAGGGAAGGATGTGTAATCTTTTTCTTCTATTTGTTTGCTTTGTATTAGTCTGACTGGATTGTTTATATTTTATTTTCAATACTTATATATGTATTAGTTTTCCAAAAAGAGTCAGAAAAGGTGTGGATTTGAGTGGGCAAAAAAGTAGGGAGGATTTAGGAGGATCTAGGGAGGACAGACTCTTTAATTAAAATATACTGTTAGACTAAAAAAATCTTTTTAAAAATCTAATTGATTCATTTATTCACTTTACACCCTGATCATAACACCCCTTCCTCCCCTCCAAGCGGCTCCCCCTTTCACTCTGTCCCTGTTACCTCCTCTATTCCTCAGAGAAGGAAAACCTCCCTCAACCCACCCTAGCTAATCAAGTCGTATTAGGGTTAAGCATGTCCTCTTCTCCTCAGGTCTGGGAAGTAAGCTCCACCAGGGGGAGGTGATCAAAAAGCAGGCAAGAGAGACTAGGTCAGAGACAGCCCACACTCCCCTTTTTAGGAAACCCACATAAAGCCTGAACTACCCATGGCTACATCTGTGTAGGATGCCTCCGTCCAGTCCATGCTTGGTCCTTGGCTGGGGGTTTTATTCTCCTCAAGCCCCTCTGAGCCCTGGTTAGCTGGCTATATTGTGGAACTCCTGTCACTTTCAAATCTTTTCCCCAAAATATATATTTTCAATCAAAGAAAAAAATGGGTAATTATTTATATTTTGTTTGTGGATGTTTAATTCATCATTTTTCCTGGTTTATTATTTATTTTTTAAATTATTACATTTTATTCACTTTGTATCCAGGCTGTAGCCCCCTCCTTCATTCACTCTCAATCCTACCTTCCCTTCCTCTTCTACTTCCATGCCCCTCCCCAGCCCACTTCTCCCATTCCATCTGACCCTTCCTCCTCCCCTTCCATCTGACCCTAGCCTATCAGGTCTGATCAGGACTGGCTGCATTGTCTTCCTCTGTGGCCTGGTAAGAATGTACCTACCAGGGGGAGGTGATCAGAGAGCCAGCCACTGAGTTCATGTCAAAGACAGTCCCTGTTCCCCTTACTAGGACAGCAGTTTGGAGACTGAGCTGCAATGGGCTATATCTGAGCAAGAAATCTAGGTCATCTCCATGCATGGTCATTGGTTGGAGTATCAGTCTTTGCAAAGATCCCTGGGCCCAGATATTTTGGTTTTTTGCTCTTCTTGGGGAGCTCCAGTCCCTTCTAGTTCTTTCTATTTCCCCTTACTTTCATAAGTTCCCATGCACTCTGCCCAAAGTTTAGCATCTTTAGGAGTATAGATTTTAGTATGTTTAGCCTATATTATATGGCTAATATCCACTTATGAGTGAGTATATACCATATGTGTTTTTCTGCTTCTGGGTTGCCTCACTCAAGATGATCTTTGCTAGTTCCCACCATGTGCACCCAAATTTCATGATTACCTAGTTTTAGTAGCTGAGTAGTATTCTATTGTGTAAATGTATCGCAACTTCTGTATCCATTCCTCTGCTGAGTGATATCTGGGTTGTTTCCAGCTTCCAGCTGTTACGAACAGACTTGCTATAAACATGGTTGAACAAATGTCCTTGTTGTGTACTTGAGCATATTGTAGATCTATGCCTAGGAATGGTGTAGCTGCATCTTGAGGAAGCACTATTCCTAATTTTCTGATAAAGCATCAGATTGATTTCCAAAGTGGTTGTACAAGGTTACATTCTCCCCAGCAATGGAGAAGGATTCCCCTTTCTCCACAACCTTCCAGCATGTGTTGTCATTTGAGTTTTTGATCCTACCAATTCTGATGGGTATAAGGTGAAATCTTAGGGTCTTTTTGATTTGCATTTCCTTGACGAATAAGGATATTGAGCATTTCTTTAAGTGTTTTGCTGTCATTCGATGTTCTTCTGCTGAGAAATCTTTTTTAAGTTCTATACTTTATTTTTTAATTGGAATACTTGAGTTTTTGGTGTTTAAATTTTTGAGTTCTTTATATATTCCAGATATTACCCGTCTGACAGATATAGGGTTGGTGAGGGTTTTTTCCCAGTCTGTAGGCTGTCATTTTCTTCTATGAGAGTGTCTTTTGCTTTACAGAAGCTCTAGTTTCATGAGGTCCCATTTATTGATTGTTGATCTTAGAGCCCGAGCTGTTGGTGTGCTGTTCAGGAAGTTATGCCTATGCCAATGATTTCAAGGCTCCTCTCCACTTTTTCTTCTAATTTGTGTCTGCTTTTATTTTGAGATTTTGATTTACCTGGACTTTAGTGGTTGTTGAATTAATTCTCAAGGGGATATTTCTTAAAATTAATGCTCACACCAATCTTTATCTCTTTCAAAATGTTTTGACAAGAAGAAATTCTATATTACATGACGCTGCTATAACTTAAAGATCTATGCTAGAAATACTATATATATATATATATATTCAGCTATAAGTAAAGTAACAACAGAATAGATACTAATATTTTTAAAATAATTTATGAGACATAAAATATGTGTTAATTACATTTCTTATGAATTTATTATTTTAATAATAAAGATTTCTTCAATAGAAAAGAGTTCTAATATATTATCTTTATAGTGAAAGGTTTAATGTGATATATTTAAAAGTAACTATACAAATATTTTTCTAAAGTTATTTTATTTGGGTTATTATAAAATATCACACATGCTTTTTAAGACAGAAAGACAAGTTTTATGTAACACATGACCCTCAGTATATAGAGTTTAAGTATCCTCAAATCACATATATATATATATATGTATATATACATATACAATATATATACATACATATACATATATATATACATGTTCCTCAGTCTTTATGTGACTAAGTTTATGATCTCATGGGAAATGTTGAGCTACTAGCTAGCTATTCAGTGTCTAAAAAGAAAGTGTGTACAGAAAGATACTTTCTATGCTCATGCAGAGGAATGTTACTCAACCTCGGAAATGTACAGAAAATTAACGTGACTCTTGAAGAATGTAGGGTGCTCTGAGGCTCTATAGAATAACAAATCAAAACAAGGAATGGAACAGAAATAGAATTCCATGGTAAACATGCCACCAGACTCACTAACACAAAGGGATTGCCAAAAGAAAATCAATCAGTTTAGCAATTTGAAATAAGAAAAATAAACAGAAAACAAGCAGTAACAAAATTCAGAGATATTAATCCTTAGCGGTCAGAGAGATGCAAATCAAAACAACCCTGAGATTTTGCCTTACACTCATTAGAATGGCTAAAATAAAAAACTCAAGTGACAACACATGCTGGAGAGGTTGTGGATAAAGGGGAACCCTCCTCTATTGCTGGTGGGAATGTAAACTTGTACAACCACTCTGGAAATCAACCTGGCGCTTCCTCAGACAACTAGGAATAGTGCTTCCTCAAGACCCAGCTATACCACTCCGAGGCCTACAGCCAAAGAGTCTCAAGTACACAATAAGGACATTTGCTTAACCATGTTTGTAGTAGGCTTATTTGTAATAGCTAGGAGCTGGAAACAGCCCAGATGTCCCTCAGTGGATTAATGGATGCACAAATTGTGGTTCATCTACACAATGGAATATTAATCAGCAATTAAAAACAAGGAAATTGTGAAATTTGCAGGCAAATGGTGGGATCTATAAAAGATCATTCTGAGTGAGGTATCCAAGAAGCAGAAAGACACACATGGTATATACTCACTTATAAGTGGGTACTAGACCTATAAGATTGGATAAACATACTCAAATCTCTACATCTAAAGAAGTTAAACAAGAAAGAGGACCCTGGGTAAGATGATAAATCCTCACTTAGAAAGACAAATGGGATGGACATTGGATGTAGGAGAAAACAAGTAATAGGACAGGAAACTAACACTGAGGGCCTCTGAAAGACTCTACCTAGCAGCATATCAAAGCCGATACTGAGACTCATACCCAAACCTTTGGCAGACTACTGGGAATCATATGAAAGAAGGCTGAGTTAGTATGACTGGAGAGGACAGAAGCTCCACAAGGACCAAATATATCTGGGCACAGGGGTCTTTTGTGAGACTGTATCTCCAACCAAGGACCATGTATGGATATAAACTAGAACCTCTGCTTAGATGTAGCCCATGGTAGTTCAGTCTCCAAGTGGGTGCCCTCGTAAGGGGAGCAGGAGCTTTCTCTGACATGAACTTAATGGCTGGCTCTTGGATCACCTCCCGCCTGGAGGAGCAGCCTTGCCAGGCCACAGAGGAGACTTTGTAGCCAATCCTGAAGATACCTGAAGATAAGCTAGGGTTAGATGGAAGGGGAGGAGGTCCTCCCTTATCAGTGGACTTGGAAAGGGCCAGGAAGAAGATGAGGGAGGGAGGGTGAGTGGGAATGGGAGGGAATGAGGGAGCAGGATACAGCTGGGATACAAAGTTAATAAACTGTAACTAATATTTAAAAAATAAAAAAATGTTAAAAAATCATATCAAGGAAGACACTTCTATTATCCATAGTTTGAAAGATAAAAAATCTCATGATAGAGTTGAAAATACAAGTAGCATTTCATATAGATAGAGAAGGTGAAACTACAGGATGTGCTTTGCATCAAACATTGTTTAGAGTTTTATTAAATTTATATTATTAACTTGGTGTAAAATTGATTTATTAAATTAACATCTTAATGTTTCTATTGCTGTGCCAAAATCCCATGACCAAAAACAATTTGGAGAGGAAAGGGTTAATTTTATTTCCCAGTTCATCATTGAAAGAAGCTGGGGAAGGAACTCAGCCAAATGCTGGAGACCAGAACTGTAGCAGAAACAATGTGGTGATGGTTCTTATAGTTTTGTTCCACATGCCTTGCTCAGCTTACTTTCTTAAACACCCAGGATGACTGCTAGGGAATTGTAACCTTCTAGATCAATCATCAATCACAAAAATACCAGAGGCTTACTAAGGCAAATATTGAGGACCTGTTTTCTTAATTGAGATTCTTTCTTCCAAAATTGCTCTAGTTTATATCAGGTTATATCTAGCTTATATCTAGCCAGCATAATTGGTTTAAATGTTATGTTTCTGTGGTGTTTGGAATAAAAGAATGGTCCCTACAGGTCCATGAGGAGTGACACTTTTAGGAGGTGTTGCTTTGTTGGTGGAAGTGGATCATTAGCAGGTGAGCTTTAAGGTCTCAGAAGCTTAAACCGACCTTAATGGCTCACAGTTTTTTTTCTGCTGCCTTTAGGTTAAGTGAGTTACACTAGGCGCCTTCTCCAGCACCATGTCTGCCTGCATGCCACCCTGCATCCAGGCATGAAGGTAAAGGACTAAACATCTGTAAGTCATTTCCAATTAAATGATTTGCTTAAAAGCGGCACAGGGGTCTTTTCGGAGACTGATAACCCAACCAAGGACAATTCATGGATATAACCTAGAACCCCTGCTCAGATGTAGCCCATAACAGCTCAGTGTCCAAGAGAGTACCTTAGTAAGGAGAACAGGGACTGCCTCTGACATAAACTCAGTGGCTGGCTCGTTGATCACCTCCCCCTGAGTGGGGAGCAGCCTTGGCAGGCCACAGAGGAAGACAATGCAGCCAGTCCTTAGGAGACCTTAAAGGCTGCGGTCAGGTGGAAGGGGAGGAGGACCTCCCCTCTCAGTGGACTTGGGGAGGGGCATAGGTGAAGATTAGAGAAGGAGGGTGGGTTTGGGAAGGAATGAGGAAGGGGGCTACAGCTGGGATGCGAAGTGAATAAACTGTAATTAATATAAATAATTAAAATTAAAAAAAAAAGAGTTGCCATGGTCATAGTCTCTATTCACAGCAATAGAAACTTTACTTCAAAAGCTGGTATGAGGCACTAGGGTATTGCTATGATAGGCCAGAACGTGCTTTTGTTTGGAGGAATGTGTACTTTGACACTTAGGGTTAGGAAGCCAAGGGAATACCAAGTGCAGCTTAATGAGCCATCCTAATAGGAGCGGGGAGTACGGTAGGGTGGGTGATTTGAACTGTAGAGGTCTGGCTCACAATGTTTCAGAGAAGAGGATGTAGCCGAGAAACTGTGCTTGTGATATTTTGTTGAAGAATTGGCTGCTTTCTGTCCTTGTCTGAAAAAAATAATCTGACTCAGACTGTCTGAGTGCTAAGACTTGCATTATCTGCTTATTATTATTATTATTATAAAATCAGTCAAGGGAAAGAATCCATTTCTGCAATCAGCAAAGACTTCATTCTGAAAGCATCAATGGAAATGGAGATTTGGCCATAAAAGGGAGTTACTATTTCTACGGTAGTCTTAGAAACTATCACTAAAGTGTGGGCACTTCTTATGCATGTTTTCAGTGATAACTAATTTTGTCATTTTAATTAAGAGTATTTCAGTGAATTTACTTTAGTAATATGGTACCTGAGATAATTTGTGCTTTTCTTGTTTAATTCGTGAACATTTATAAATGGAGGGATGCTGGGTAAGCAAAAGAAGTATAATATTCTGAATATTTGCCTAACTTTTATTTACTTAAATACACTTTAATCTTGTTCCATAGATTAACAGCAGATCATATGGACTCTTTTTGGAGTAATCTACAAATTGGAAAACTAAATTTGGCCATTGACAATTGTTTTAACAAAATCTGATGGAAAGATAAGTCGGTTATTATTTCTCCAGCCTTCATATGCTTGCAAAGATTTAGCTCCTGCAATGTGACCCTCCCTTGCACTAAGCTCAAGCCAGAACTCAGGAAGCACTGACCTTCTACTTGGTCTCTGAAGTTTGTGTTCTCACCAACATTAGTCTTAGAAGACTTTGATATGTATCTTTGTTTCCTCCAGTCTATAAATATCATACTAAATAGTCCTTAAAATCTAGAGCTTATTATTTATTAACAGTGTCTTAAAGACAGAAACAAAATAGGTTAGTGAATTTGCATCATTTGAACCAGTAGTGATGTGTTCAGGGTTTTTAAGAGTACATTTAGAAAACACAGCTCTTTGGAAGGAAGAGCATATAACCTATTATGCCTAGCCAGAAAGGAAAAAAAAAAATAGAACTAAATATTTTCAGTGAAAGTCATGAGTTTTATGAGTATGCAGTTAAAAGAGTTCATATTTGGTAACTGTTTTCCATGATAGTTTTAAGAGTCAATATATAAAGTGAATTAAAATGAAGAATTGGGCCTAATATTGCAGTATTAATTTTTAGGTTTGAAAATTCTGTAAATATATGTGATTTCTCTTGACCATGTCTAACTTCCATTTCCTTCCTCCAACTCCAACTTTACCTACTCTCCCATAACATTTTTGTTTGTTTGTTTTTGTGTTGTTTTTTTGTTTTATTTTGTTGTTGTTGTTATTGTTTAGGATCCACTTGTTCCAATTATTGCTTCCATTTGTGCATGTATGCGGTGTCATCCACTGGAGGATAGGCAAGCTGTGGGTGACCTCCTTTCAATGAATGTAACTATTCCTCTCTAACAACCACTGTCATTAACTCCTGACCTAGGGATGGGGCATTAGGAGCCCCCTCATCGATGCTGGAAGGTTGTTTTGTTTTTTTTAAGTTTGATTTGTGCAGATGAAGACTAGGAATCACAGCTTCTATGAGTTCCTGTGTGTAAGAAGTACGTCATATCCATGGTCCAGTCAACAAGCAGTCCTCTTCTCTCTGTCTCTTCCGTTCTTTCCATTCATTGTTTGATAATCTTCCTTGAGTATTGCTGAAGGTGGTGCCACATAGCTTTGACATTTATGACTCAACACTCACAGTCAATTGTTTCCAGCATTACAGCAGCTATGAGTCTCACCATTTCAAGTTTTTACAACCACTATGCCACACAAAGAAGCTTTTTTGATCAGTTTTGAGCGTAGTGTAAGTCTATGGACATAACACAGATAATTTAAATCGAGCTACACAACATGATCATTTAGCAAAGCAACAGCAATAGACTGTCCGCTGGGACCTGTAACTTCCTTAACCAGGTTTTTTTTTTCCAATGTTTCAAGCACCAAACAAAAGTTCCTCCTTGGAACATGAGCACACAGCTTTAACGAGTAGGTATAAAGTAACACAACTAGAAAAAGCTTCAGAGAAACGTGATAGTAATAATTGGAATATTCTTAGAATTCCATTTATAATTAGAAAGGAATAAATTAAAGAGAGAAGGACATAGTAACTCTCAGTTTACAGTAATGAAAATGACAAACAAATCTTGATTCCACAACCTCAAAGAACTGAATGATTTAAATGAGAAGACTGGTGAGCAGTATGGAGCTTCTTCTGGAGGTTTCAGAAGAGAGCACGACTGAATGACTTCTTTATATTAGCCCAGTGTAATCTGAATCTGTTCTTACCCCTAGAACTTTTCAACCCCTAGATGATTCCTCACATCAAAGCCTTTGAGTTACAGGAATCTTACAGCAGTTGTACAGAAAGAACATATGGTCCTTATTTTTCCTTGCTCAAAGGAGATTTTTCCACTATTAATGCTGCAGGTACAACATAGTTTCTATTCAATTAAGTTGTTTTCCAACAATGTTTAATAAACAGGATGAAGAGAACTTTTATTCTATAATTTCACTTTTGACATTTCAACAATGCTATTGTGTGAAACAAACTGACAAACAATCTGGAAGAAGGAAGAACACATTTTTCTACTCGCTTAAACAAACATGAATTATATACAAGAGGAGAAACCTACAGATATCAGAATCTTGTTTAAGACTTAAGAGACACATGGAGCTTCTAGGGGAAAAAGGAAAGGAAGTTTCTGCTTATTTGTTTGTTTGTTTGTTTGTGCTGTTTAAGATGAAGAAAAAGATTTTTACAGCAAACCACCAAACAAATATTATCTAAATAAAGACTTCCTGGCACCAGTCACCTGTGGTGACTTACTTAAGGAACTGACAGGCAGTAAAATTCCCTTTCTTGGGACATTCATTCCCTTTGTTTGCAACTTCTAGTTTCCACTGAATAGTTTTATTCACACTCTAAAAGTTGTGCAACTGAATTGTATAGGACTACCAATTTATCCTTTGAGTAGCCATATATTTCTAAACCATCAAAGAAAACTGGGCTACACTGCTGTTTGAAGCAACTGTGTATACTTTTCAAGTGAATAAGAAAACGTAACATACAGGGAGTTCTGCCAACTTCTCTTGCTCCCTCCAGTCACAGTAACTATAACCAATAAAAAATTATTATTCTAAATTCAGCATGGCTTAGTTAATGAATGTGAATGAAACACCTGAGGATTGGGTGAGGATAAAGAAAGTTAGAAACAGGTGATAGAAAAAGTAACAGTCTAATAGTTTTGCTCATTTTCTTCTATATGTGTGTTGTGCATCTATACTTACTTTAAATTAATTACTTTGTGATTTTTTTTTTTGTTTCTCCCTCAGTTGGGAGAGTTATATAGCTCGAAACATGATTACTTTAGGATTGTGTTTCTCCACGTATTGGCAAAGATTATGAACACTTGAATGAATAGCGGACATATTTTTTTTTAATTGAGGCATCGTTGAGTTTTGCTTCCCAAGAAGCGTGATCTGTGCCTATTTGCTTTCATGTCGCTATAAAAAAAAAGAAGAAGAATGTGTTAGACGCCTGACGGTACTCATAACAGCAGTGATGTACCGAAGTGTCTCTGTCTGGCAAGTTATTCACAAGTGACTCTGCCAGCATGGAAACAACTATTGGGGATTTTTTTTTCCATAAACATATGAGCCTTCGAAGGTCTACAGAAGTTTGGTCCTGTCACCGTTTCTTCATGGATGGCTGAGAGGCTGCTGAGGTACCACCCTTACCTAAAGGAGTATTGGCAAATAATGGCTTCTGGATGGAAGGATGGCATTTTCTTCACTTCTATAGCCACTGAAAAATATCCTATGTGACAACAAATACCTGCACACCCATGTTGGGTTACATACAAAGAATGGCAGGCAAGTAAGTGGGGTCTTTCTACAGAAAGAGTTTCTCCGAGAGAAGAACTGAGAATGAGCATAGATATTAATTGGTGATAAAAACAACAAAAAATCATCTCATACATGTATAATACTATCAAGAATGAATAAATAATCTTTCATCAGAAATGTAAAATAAAAACATGCTAGCTACCATATTGGATTGAGGAATAACAATTTTGGAGATACTTCCCAAGTGACACAGTTTTTCAAAGATAAGACAAAATAAAAGAGAATCATTGAGAATAACATACTGAATCGCTAGACCATGCATTTAACATAGAAATGTGTTCTTTTCCCTAGAGGAGATTATGAACTACTTAGGGCTACAAGACAGCCTAGTCATCAACAATAATGTGCTCCGGTAGAAAACAAAGCTACAACATAAATTAGTTGACACAGATCCAGGTGAAACTTCGTGAACTAGAAAAAAGAGAGGTCATGAAAAAGGATGAATATAGCACTGTGGAATACAGCCTTCCTATGTATCAGATAAGTACGCTTCACTCATTCACAGGCAGGCTTTAAACTCAGAATGCCTATGGAAGCATCATTTTAGGCAGGGTTCAAAGGTAGGTTCTTCAGCATGTGTATACTCATATAAAAAAAAAAAGCTTTCTAAGTGTCTTATGTTTGATTGAAAGTAAAATGAAAACCAACAAATTAGAACAGACAAAAAAATTTTCCCTTCTTAAGGAAATTATCACACAAATTCATAACTTCACATGCATGGACTTATCATGTCATCATTTACTGTAGTAAATACCACTGTCCACAACAAGATTTCCCTCATGCCCTCTATGATGATTCTCTACTGTGACTACATGTAAACTCCCTAAAAAAAAATAGCTGTCTCTGTTCCATAAGCTACACATAGGTAGCTTCTTTCTGGAAATTACTTCACCTGTCTTTTTCATTCTGACATTTTCAGCCTAGTTAAAATATTTTAAAAATCACTTTTATTATTTGAGAACTTAAAACATTCCTTCTCTTCCTGCCCCACCCCCATACTCCTGTCAAATTTATGTAATTTGTTTTATAACCTGAGTACACTTATTGTTATTGTTTGAACAGTGGTGTCAGAGCAGCTATTTTAATGTGTGCAGCTTTTTTCTGTTTTCCACATTTAAAGAAAAATGAATTTTCTGGAGTAGGGCTTCATGAATTCTCCCTGCCTCCATGTTAGGATTTTGGCCCACTTGATCTTTCACAAGGATTGAATATGTAGTGACAGCTAGTATGAATTCACAAGGGCTATATAACACTGTCATTCCTTGAAAAATTGTTTCACTGTGTGTACTTCTTTTGATTTTAAGAATGATTCCGTGTTTATTATGAAAAAAATATTACCTCACATGTCACAGTCCAGGTAGGCTAGGTACATTTATTTTCTGAAGTTATAATAAAAATATCTCTTCCAAAATACATGTATAAAATATGAAGTTCTTTTATATAATTAGTAGTACTATGTTGAACTAGTTTTTGTTCTTATAAAGTTCAAATTCTTTTGCCGTTTCTTCACAGTACAGCTATAATTATCACATAGCAAGAATCATTAACTACATATGATGTCACTTAGGAATAGGGTATATAGCTGTTTCCCAGTCATTTTCATTACTTTTATCAGTAGACCAGTTTTGAGACAAGTTTCCTGATGGTTGACATACATTTTGAAATCTTTCTAATCATACTTCTCTGTCTCCTGCTTTCACTTCTCAGTGGCTAAGGTGAAAAAAGATACATAGACAGTCTTGATAAAGATACTGAACAAGACAAGTCAGCCTCCATTATATGGATATCATAAGACAAGAATTAATTTTAAAAATACATGAAGTTTAAAGGTATCAAGTGGGGTTATACATGAGGTTTTGGAGGGAGGGAAGGGTAGCAAGAAAGGATATGATTATACTACAATTTTCAATTTTTCATATACAGTACCATCTACACTGTTTCATACTGTCATTCTGCACGTTATTATTTTCATTCCTCTATGTGTAAATCATAGAGAGGTGGTGATGACAGATGGGAGCTCCACATCCATTTAAAAGAGCATTGTCAGTCTTGGTTTATGATTTTTGTGCTATGAAGTTAATATATATTTTCCTAAAACTAAAACAGTGTGTATTTAAAGATTTACCAAATCCCACATGATGACCATGCCGTACATCTGCTACATATGAGGTCTGGACCATACAAGTTCCTTGATTAGTACTTCAGTCTCCATGGGCCCAGGTTGCTTTACTTTGTAGGTCTTCTTGTGGTGTCCTTGATTCCCTCTGACTCCCCCAATCCCTCCTCCCACTCTTCCACAAAACTCTCTGAGCATGGCCTATTGCTTAGCTGTGAGTCTCCACATTTGTTTTCTTCAGGTGCTGGATGAATCCTCTCAGAGGACAGTTATGCTAGGCCCCTGTCTACAAGCACAGCAAATATCGCTAATAGTGACAGAGGTTGGCTCTCTCCAATCGGCTGGCTCTCAAGTTGTGCCAGTCATTGGTTTGCTATTTCCTCAGTCTCTGCTCCAGCTTTATGCCTACACAAGACAAAATTTGGGTAGAAGGTTTTATGAGTGAGTTGGTGTTACCTTTTCTCCAGTGGAAATCCTACCTGGATAAAGGAGGTGGGTACTTCAAACTCCTTAAAACTCATTGCTGGGGTGAGCTCATCAATCCAGTGGCTGGTCAATAAGGAAAACTCACCAATCCAGCCAGTGTTGCATGCAGTAAATAGTAGTCTGGTAGCCTGTAAAGGAAGTCCCAAAATCAGCCTTGACCTCCCTACAGCGCCCCCAATGTCAGCAGGAAGTAGCTGAAGAGAATCTACGCCCTTTATTCACTTATTATTAAGGAAAGGCTGAAATGGTGTGCTTCAGGACCAGGACAAGCAGCTCCAGGTTCTCCCAGCGTTCCCCAGTCCCTACCTGCTGCCTTGCATTGCTGGCAACTCTCTACTGACAACTCTCTACCCTAAATTTTCCAGGGCAGAGGATTCCCTTACTCTTGACCTTGTAATCTGACTATTTTTTTTTTTTTTTTGCTATAATTCTTCTCTCTCTCTTAACCCCTTGCATGACAACCAAGAGCTTTTTCCAATAAACCTAAATTTATATACTTTAATTTACCTTATAAAAAGCAGCCCAAGATCTTTATTTTTTAATTATAGAAAAAGGGAGGAATGTTAGGATTTTGGAACAAAACCTGCTTCTGGGTTGCCTACCAACTTAGGATGTCATCATGTGTCGCGGGCCAGGTGGCCATACCTGGAAGGCATGGTTACCTTTCCCCTTAGGCCTTTCTATTTCCCTCTTCTTCCATGAGGTTCCCTGCACTCTGCCAAAAGTTTGGCTACGGTTGCAGCATCTCCTTCGACAACCTGATAGGTGAGTCTTTCAGAGGCCGCCTGTGGAAGGCTCCAATCCTATTCCCTGCCTTCTACTTCTGATGTCTTTCTGATTTGCCTTCTGAATGAGGTTTCGGCCTCTTCTCTAGGGTCCTCCTTGTTGTTTACCTTTTTTAGGACTATAGAGTTTAGTATACCACACTGAACGTGCCCAATCTTGTCTGTGACCCAATTTTTAATTGGATTATTTGGCTTGTTGGTGTTTAAATTCTTGAGTTCTCTCTTAATATATATTGGATATTATCCCTCTGTCAAATGTAGGATCAATGAAGATTTTTTCCTAATCTCTAGGCTGCTGTTTTGTTCTATCGATAGTGTTCTTAGCCTTACAGAAGCTTTCCAGTTTCACTGGGTTCCATTTATTAATTGTTGTTCTTAGGGTCTGAGCTGTTAGTGGTGTGTTCAGACAGTTGTCTCCTGTGCCAATGAGTTCAAGGACACTCCCAACTTTCTCTTTTAATAGATTTTAACCGATTTTATGTTGAGGTCTTTGATCCACTTGAACTTCATTTTTGTGCAGGGTGAAAAATATGGGGCTATTTGCATTCTTCTACATGCAGACATCGAATTAGACCAGCATGATTTCTTGAAGATAGTTTCCTTTTTCCATTGTATGGTTTTGGGCATCTTTGTAAAAAAAAAAAATCAGCTATCTGCAGGTATGTGGGTTTATTTATGAGTCTTTGACTTGATTCCATTGATCAACCTGTCTATTTTTAATGCCAATACATGCAGTTTTTATTATTATTGCCCTGTAGCAAAGCTTGAAATCAGGGAAGGTGATACCTCCAGAATTTTTTTTTTTATTGCACAGAATTGTTTGAGATATCTGGGTTTTTCATTTTTCCATATGAAGTTGAGAATTGCTCTTTCACCGCTGTCTCTGACTCTGTTCATTTGGATCCCTTTTCTCTATCTGGGAATTCTTGTCTGGAAAGAAGACACACTTAGTCCTACTGTGAGTTGAGGTGCCGAGGTGGGTTGGTTCCCATGAGGGGCTTCCCCTTCTCTAAAGTAAGGGAGGGGGAGAATGGGGGAAAGAGGTACATGAGGGAGGGACTAGGAGGAAAGGAAGGACAGGGCTTAGATCAGGCTATAAAGTGATTAAATAAATAAAATTTAAGACAAAAAGAATAAGTAAGTGATGATAACCAGATGGTAATAAATAGAAACACACCATCAACAACAAACCACATACATATTCTATATCTCAATCTGCTATAAGGAAAATATGAAATTTATGAGACAATTACTAACTATAACATTGTTTAGTTCATAATGTCAAATAATTCTTAGTTAATTGATTTAAGTACTGTATTACTGGTTTTGATTATATGGACTTTTAAAAGAGTTCTTATTTTTTAGTAATAGCTAGTAAAATATTTATAAATAAAATGACATAATTATTTTTTATCAGATTTAAAAATAAAATGTCATCACAAATGATTAGCCAATTATTATGAGACTATTATAGACAGTGTATTTATTCTTCCAAGTATTGTTTCTCTATTGCAACTTTGGTTTTTCTCTTGGTAACTACAGATGAAAAGTCTTTGATTTTCTTTAAAGCTACTCATCTTGAAGATTGGAATATCTATCAAAGACATGTAATCTTTCACTGAGACTTTATTTTTTTTTTGAGACCTAATCCTAGATGGCAAATTAACCACATGTTTCTGAACATGGTTATACTTATATGTTGTTAGACATTAAGTCTTGCTTTTTTTGAGTTTTTGGATATTTTAATACCATTCTTTAGAGAAAGCATTTCATGAACAAACATTTCTTCTTGAAAGAACGAAAAGCATTGGTTATTACTAATGACTTAAATATGCACATCTTGCACACACACAAAAATTCTCTGTCCTGTGGTTCCTAAGAATGAGTCATGTTAGGTATATTTTCTAGTTAAGAAACCACAGCTTCCAAGAGGTAAAGTAAATTCCCATAACAGCGTGGAAAATAAATGCCATATCCAGGGACAAAATTTACATGTATTTAATTTCAGAAGTAATATTCACTTCTTAATGCTTTTAGTCTTATATAAATAAAGAAAATTGTAATCCCATTTAGTTGTAGGTATCATATTTCTCCTTTATTAACACATGTGTGTATTATTAACAGATGAATATCAAAAGGTAATTTTTAACCTAACACTCGATGTAATTTGAAATGCTTTGAAGTGAGTTTCTCTGAAGCTTAACACTTTATATCCTCTTATAATTTTCCTTTAAGCATAGGTTATTCTGACATTAACTATCCATTTGACAAAAGATAGATTTAAAAAGGCAATTTGCATCTTTTCTGATTTACGTGTAAGTTAGAAAGTCCCTACTGTTAGTCATTTAGAAAGTAGTTGCACCAATTTGAAATAGCACATTTTACTTCATAATCTTTCTGTTATTGTCTTCTGGTATATCATTAAAGATAAATCGCCTTCTCGTTGCACATTTCAGGAGATAAAATGAAAATCAATGTTATAGGGATTGTGCTGGCAGATTTGCCAGAATAGCATGTTGCACTCTAAAAAGCAGGTTTATTCATGCTTCCACTGACAAAAGTCCTTTCAAGTTTTCATGAATGTGGAAACTTTAACTATGAGTGAATATCTTCTTCCACATACATGATCACAACTGATATGGCATAGCCTCAGTAACAAAGTAGGGCCAGGTATGTTGGTGCACACCTGCAATCACAGCACGACGGAGGCTAATTAATAGCACGGAGAGTTTCAGTCCAGTGTTGGTTACAGAAGGAGACTTTCTCTCAAGAGGTGAAAAAAATGTGGGCAGAGCTGCATCACACATTTACTTGTCTAGCAGGTGTAAAACCAGGATTTCAATCCCCAGTGCTGAAGTATAAATGCATGATTGCAATCTGAACGGATGTTTAACGATTTATGTTTCATGATTGACTTTTACTTCATTAATTTGAAATAGGTAAGAGATGCTCATGTGTGATGTAAAAAATGCATTAATCAGTCACTTATCTTGGTTATCAACAACCTTCTCCAACTAGATCAAAGAGCCCCTGATGGATTGATAGCATGAGGGATACACTCAGTGCATTAGTCATTGTTGGTGGGGGTACAAACAGTAAGAATTCATCCTAAATTTTCAGTTAAAATTGATTTAAAAATAAATCAAGAGTATATGCCATGTGTGTCTTTCTCTTTCTGGGTTACCTCACTCAGGATGATCTTTTCTAGTTCCCACCATTTGCCTGCAAATTTCATCATTTCCTTGTTTTTAATTGCTGAGTAGTAGTCCATTGTGTAGATGTATCACAATTTCTGTATACATTCCTCGGTTGATGGGCATCTGGGTTGTTTCCAGATTCTCGCTATTATGAAACTAGATAGATAGATAGATAGATAGATAGATAGATAGATAGATAGATAGATAGATAAAAAGACAGATTCAAGAAACTTTTCTAGGTGCACTGATTCACATCTGTCATCCCACCATGCGGGAAGGCAGAAGTAGAGGCAGATCTTTGAGAGTTCAAGGCCAGTCTGGTCTACAAAGAGAGTACAGCCAACGATACACCGAAAAACCCTGTCGTGAAAAACCAGCAGCCTGGCCCACCTGTGTCAGAGCAAAGGCGCCCAGCCCAGCCAGTGAACACCGCGTAGCTGAGCCAGAGGCTGGACCCCAATGCCATTCTGCACCACCTTACGGAAGCCTGTGGAGCACTGGAGCAGCTCTAGGCTAGGATGTATTTCTGTCTGTGCCCCAGATACCTGGCGTACCTGGTTCACAAAAAGTGAGCTAGCAGAAACTCGAGACTCCAGAGGCCGGTGGATCCAATCTGTAGCACGGGCTCCAGGAACAATCAGTCAAGGTTACAGACAACTCAATACATAAAGGCCGGTGTAAGAATGCAGGCAACAAAAACTAGGATATCATGGCTTCACAAGAATCTCCAAAAATCAATGGATATTCTATTGGAGCTGAAACACAGGGAAATGATCATAAATCTATAATTATGCAGTTATTCAAGGCACTTGTGAGACCAAACATCCACATAAGAGAACACAGCTGACATTTACCTTTGGATCTGAGTTGCCTCACTCAGAATGCTGTTTCCAGCTTTGCCCATTTAGCAGCTAATTTTATTTTTCATTTTTTTTCCCCCAAAAGCTGAACAATTGTACCAATTGACTCAAATTTCAATATCCATTTATCTGTTGGTCGGCATCTAAACTATTCCCATGTCTGGGATATTATTAATAAGTTATCAATGAACATGGATGAGTGAGCTAGATATGAAACAGGAGAGCCAAATACCGTTCAACTGCTAAGTGAGCAGAGCAATATACATATTCCTAATAATTCCCTATTGTGTGGATATATCAATCCAATCATCATTAGAAAAGCCTCTATTCAGAGTAGGTGCTGATTGCCAGAGTCACACAACATAATCAAGGTGTAGACAACGAAAGACTGAAGTTGTCAATCCCAAATGGGACATATATCAAGCTTCTTGAAGCTCAAGAATAATTTCGGGAAATATTGTAAAATCCGGAAGTTCAAGGATTATTGTAGAAAAGAAGAAGAAAAAAATGTAAATTCCAGAAACTGTTTGATGTCTATCAGAAAATGCTGAATATTCTGGACACAACAGGGTGAGGCAGATATAATTCCAACCCTGAAGAAGCAGGGCAGTGGAATCATGGATTAGTAGGACACAAATTAAAAACAAACAAACAAACAAACAAACAGCCTCCCAAAGTAGAGTGAAGAAGCAAGTAAAAAAAAAATATATATATATATATATATATATATATATATAAAACAATAACTTAAAGTGCAACTACTATAACACAAGGTCATATGAGGAACAAAAAGAATGATAGAGTCATGAGAAGGATGCACACATATACACATATCCAGTAGCTAATGGTAAAGAAGAGTCAGGAGATTTATTTGCTAGTAGGTCAAAAAAGAAAAAGTATTTATTAACTGACGAGAAAGACTTTCAAAGCGTGGGAGGAACAAAGACTGGACCATAAAGAAAGATGGAAGAGGCTCTGAAGAAGGTGAGAGGGGATGGTGCTGAGTTAAAATAGGTAATGAGCACTCCTTTCCTTGGACTAAACAAAGGTATTAACTGGAAGAGGAACAAACTTGCCACATATATACTATATATGGTCAACAGGAGCTCAAAGAAGCAAGCATAAATTGCAAATATAAATATTTGTAATTTAAAAATATATTGATTTCTTCTTCCAATACCTTAGCCAAATAAATAACAATTATGTTTCATAGCTGAATTGAAACTTATAAAAAATACATAGTGTCAAAAAAAGTCAGTGTTTGCTCTGATGATGAGATGTTGTTAACTCTAGACTTCTTCTAAACTGAAACATAAAGGCCAAGATTGCACAGCCTTTTGCAGATCTATAGTTGTCCTGGGTACACTGTTTGGAGTTAGGGGGTCGGATTGTAAAGAGCAGTGTCTACTGGGTTTGGCTCTTAATAGAAAGCCTCTCTCTATTCTCATATCAGATTGACTGTCTTCTTAAAAAGCAAAGCTTTTCAACCTTGCAGATCTCCTCCCTGGGGCTAAAGATCAACCACCTCCAATAAAAGAGGATTCACTGGAGTTCTTCCCCATAGAGATGCAAGCAGCTTCAAGAGCAAATGCTTCAAACAAGTAATTTACTTTTATAAACAGTATAAATAAAACAGAAATGGGGAAGAGTTCACAGGCTTACAGCATTTCGCTCTTTTACAGCACTCCGGATATTTTATTTTATTTCATGTAGGAGGTCTGCAGGTTGTTAGAGTTGCTTATCTAGGAGAGGTCTCCCAAGCTGTTCAGGGATAATTCAGAGATGTCAAGTATTCCTCCCAATGGAAGCTTTATTTCGGCTATACCCTCAAGGCGATACTTTACTATTGGGATAATTATAAATTAGTGGAATTTGATGAGACATGTCCTTTAAGAAGATCATAATACTAACAATTTTTTCATTAAATATAAAGGCAAATATTTACAGATACATTTCATCCTGTGTGTTTATCTGCACCAGTACTTCCAAAGCACTTTCCACCGAGCATTTAATATGCTAATGCATGTTTTAATATCTTTAGCTGCCCTAACAATGATTCAGAAACCAAACCCCTCCTTTTTTTTTTTTTTTAATAGAGGAGCACTCTTGATTTACACTAACACAGAGCTACACTTAGAAACACTCATCTCAGCTGTGTTTCAATATACAGAGGCCTCAGTTTTCTTCAGTTTAAAGAAATCAAGCAAAAGGACAAGGAAAAGCATCTACTCAGGCTCTCATATGGGTAAAGATCAGAGTAAAATTAGGACTTAACATGATCATTTTTCCTTATACCTTGCTACTGAGGGTGGAGATGGATTTGAAAGTGTTCATTCTTATTTAACTCTCAAGAAAGAACTAATTCTTGATTCTGTTTCTTCACATTAATTCCAGAGAGCCTTAAGCCACATAAAACTCATATACCTAATTGTGGTAGCAATTCAACTATACATACAGCTTCTTAAATGTTTAAATCCATGTTGGTGTAAAATGAAATGGATCAGTGGGAAATGGCACTTGCTACCGAGACGAAGTATGTGAGTTCCATCCTAGACTGCTACACTGGAAAGAACATACTCCAGCAAATTTTCTTCACAGCTACACACACTGAAATATTAATAAAAATTAATCAAAATTGGAAAAGCCAATAAAAAGTAAGCATTCACACACACACACACACACACACACACACACACACACACTTTTCAACACTGTATGTGAGTCCAGGTACACATTGCACATGCATGTTAAGCACCTGTTTTATTTCCTGAAATACACTTCCTGACCTAAGCGTACATTCCCTTTTCATGTCCAAACTAAAAATTCATTATGAATAGAGATTTGTGTCATTTTTCTGAATAAACAGGATCTTTGCTATCATATGAAGACATTTTTAATGTGCTTAATTTCAGTGTGCTTAATATCTTCCTTGTACATAAATTATTTGAATGCTTCCTGGTGCTGTGATGGATCACCTTTCTGAAGGAAGCATTTTAAGAAGTTGTCCAACTGACACTCTCAGTTACTTCTGTTTTTTATATGGCCCAACATAAATCCAATATTTTGAATATGTTCAATGCATATGTTTAGTTTATTGAAATGAAATCGTGTTGCGGGCCAATCAGATTATGTCAGAGGCAGTCCCTCTTTCCATTGCTATGTAACCCACTTGGACACTAAACTACCATAGGCTACATTTGTGCAGGGGTTCTAGGTTATCTCCATGCATGGTACTTGGTTGGAGTATGAGTCTCTGGGAAGACCCCTGTGTTCCTGAGGGGGGAGCAGCCTTACTAGGCCACAGAAGATGACAATGCTGCCACTCCTGATGAAATCTGATAGACTAAGATCAAAGGAAGGAGAGGAGGACCTCCTCTATCAGTGGACTTGGGCAGGGGCATGTGTGAAGAAGGGGGAGGGAGGATGGTATCAGGAGGGGAGGAGAGAGGCACTTATGGAGGATACAAAGTAAATAAAGTGTAATAAAAATTTTAAAACAATAAAATCTAAAAAAAAATCATGTTGCAAATGAATCTAATTCTTTGAAAGCTCTAGCAAATTTTTCTTTTTTCTTGAAGACTTTTGTTAAATTTATCAATCCAAAAGAGTAGTTATCATTTTTGCCATGCAATTCAATTAAGAAAAAAAGACACTTATTTATGCTAGAAATGAGGTTGTGCCCCATGAAAGAAATAGATGTTTGGTTGGCCCAAGCAATTTCATTTGCTCATTACATCGTCATAAAACCTAAGAATTAAGTGGTATGCAGATAAACTTGGTGGTACATGCTGGCTAGATGGCTGAAGGTTTGAACATGGTTCCTTTCTAAACCTAAAGTACAAAAAAAAGAAAGAAAGAAAGAAAGAAAGAAAGAAAGAAAGAAAGAAAGAAAGAAAGAAAGAAAGAAAAGAGAAGAGAAGAAAAGAAACGAAAGAAAAGAAAAAAAACTTCCTCTGAGCTGTTTCCAAGATATTTCATTTGTTAACTGATGACTAAATCTTTGTCATAATGTGACAAATAATTAATTACTTCTGTGAAAACACTAATTGAAAATATCACCACACCTGAGTTTTCTTACTATCAAGGAAATAACCTATGGCATTTAAACTTTTCAGATTAAAGATTAAATATTCATTGGCATATTTATAATTTTATGACATGTCTAGATATTCATTAATATATTTTTTTGTTTTCCTTGTGTAAAAAGCTAGGTATTTAAATTTTATAAATAAGTGATGCTAGGTTATGAATTGGGTTACATGCAAAATGTAAGACAAAAGACACAATGGCCATTCCCAACAAAAATTATTTCAAAAAGCTTTTCAATACTTAATGATCATCAAAAAAAAAAGTCACTTCCAAAGTTAAGATATTCTAATTACATTACATAAGTTTTTAGAAAAATATTTGGTAATTATTATATTTTCATATAGTTTAGATACTATAATACAATAATGTATTGCAGTTAGACATATTATATACATAGTCCATTCTTTTTGTTTAAAATATATTTAATTTAATAATATAATCATATAGTCAAAGTTTTTCCTTTAACTAGAACTTGGAAAGAGTTTGTCAAGTAAACATAGACATGTACAGACTGGCATTTTTGTGAGATTCATACCTTGCCAGGCAAGGAAGAACTCATCTAGGTAATTCTACAGGTTACTCCTATTTCCTTAAAGTCCCAGCAATTTAAATGGTTTAATGCTGCTGTTGACCTTAAGAAAGCGTGTGATGAAGTAATTTTGTTAATATGAGAATTTCACAGATATAGGTAGGTAACTGGGATATAGCTCAGAATTAGATCACTTGTTTTGAAGAAACTAGACCCTTGGTTTAAACCTCCAGATTCACAGAAAGGAAGGAAGGAAGAAAAGAAAGAAAGAAAGAAAGAAAGAAAGAAAGAAAGAAAGAAAGAAAGAAAGAAAGAAAGAAAGAAAGAAAATATAGAAGGAAAAATAGACATGCATTGGAAGCAATGAAATTTACTCTCCTGTACAAGCGCTGTTATGGAGTTAATGTTTTAGTTTCAATTAACCAAAAATATCATTTATTCCATCTTGAAAGTTCAATGTGATGAAGAGAAATAAACTAAGGCTTAAATTCCCTATAATTTTTCTATTCATAGCAACACATATTTTCTCATGAATCTATTTAAATTGGAAACACGTTTGAAAAATTTACAATATGTACTTAACCTTGAACATACTGTATGTCACATATAATGGTCACCCTGAATAAAACTAGCAACTTCCTTCACAATATCATGTAATGAAATTGAACTCAGTTGCCCTGAAGCCAATGTCTTTAAAGTCTTTATTCATCAGCATCTATTCAGTTTTTCTGAGAGAGGAGTGCAGGATGAAATGTAAAGGAAACCTCTTATAAATAAGAGAAACATATGGAACGTATACTTATAAAAAGGAATCCCAAATCTCATTCACCTCCAGTTTTTGAGAAAAAAAATATCAATTCAGTCAAGAGACAAATGTTTAGCTTTAAAAACATACACTCATCTGAGGTCAACTTTAATATTCCACTCTTCTTGAGTAGATTTTGTTGATGATGAGAAGTGTGAAATGGGTGGATATCCAGAAACAATGTTAGCTACAAGAGAGCCTAATTAAGCAATGTGATCTCAGAAGGCAGCTTTGAGAGCAACAAGCATCATCATGTCCTTGATTATAACTGGTTTAAAATAAAATGACACAATGTTATTTTAATAAATGTTTATTTGAAAATATACACTGCCTATGTTTAAACCCTACTACATATAACTGCAAATGTAGCATACACCACAAACATTCTTTTAATTGAAATAACAGTTTTCTAAAAATTTGAAGAAGCCTGTGATCATAATCTAATATCTTTGTAAAACCACACCCATGGCTTAAAGCATTTTGGTTGAAAAAAAATCTACAGCATGACTTTGTAGCTTAAAATACCTTTAAGAAATTGAGTAAATGCTCTACACTCTACTGAGTGAAGTAAGTACTGGGATACTGAGCAACTGGAGTGTGCCATGTCTTGGGATAGCAGGAGAACATGCGTGTCTAAGTTGAGCAGGCAACCTCGTATCTCAGGGAAGTCCTGACCAGGATGTTTGGCATCTTCCACAGAGAAGGAGACCTTGGCAAAACTTTTCTTATGTAAAAATAAAAACACCAAAAGTCTGTCTCTTCAAACTAAGATGATTCCCATCAGTCCCTAAGTTTTACATTTATGAAGTTCTGTGTATTTTTTGGGCTGACAAATAGACAAGATGTCTGCTATAGCTGTATGAGGTTTTTTTATTTTTCATTATTCACATTTTAAAAAATAATTTATTCATTTTACATCCCAATTGTAGCCACCTCCCTCTTCTTCTCCCACCCCCACTCTCTTCCTCCCTATATATTTCTCCTAGTTCAGAAAGAGGAGTATTCCTCCTCCTCTATCATCTGATCCCAGCCTAGCAAGTCTCATCAAGACGTGTAGCTTCTCCCTTGGGGGGTGCTAGGCCACAGAGGAGGATTTGCAGCCAGTCCTGAAGATTCCTGATGAAACAGGATCAGATGGAAGGGAAGGAGGACCTCCCCTATCAGTGGACTTTGAAAGGGACAGGGAGGAGTTGAGGGAAGGTGGGTGGGATTGGAAGGGAATGAAGGAAAGGGATACAGCTGGGATACAGAGTTAGTAAAATGTAACTAATAATAAAAATAAAAAGAACAAATTTTCTTGTTCTGTTGCTCTACTTGTGGAGTTCCTGCCCTCTCCAGCTCTTGCTATTTCCCACTTCTTACATAAAATTCTATTCACTCTGCCCGAGAGTTGGCCATCAGGCTCAGCATCTGCTTTGATAGTCTTGCAGGGTAGAGGCTTTCAGAGGCCCTCTGTGGTAGGTTCCAAGGTTGTTTCCTGTTTTCTTCTTCTGATGTCCATCATTTTTGCCTTTCAGGATGGGGATTGAGCCTTTTAGTTAGGGTCCTCTCTTTTGCTTAGTTTGTTTAGATGCACAGATTTTAGTGAACAAAGGGTTCTTCCCAGAGACTCATACTCCAACCAAGGACCATGCATGGAGATAACCTAGAACCCCTACACAGATGTAGCCCATGGCAGTTCAGTGTCCAAGTGGGTTACATAGTAATGGGAAGAGGGACTGCCTCTGACATAATCTGATTGACCTGCTCTTTGATCACCTCCCCCTGAGAGGGGAGCAGCCTTACCAGGCCACAGAAGATGACAATGCAGCCACTTCTGATGAGAACTGATAGTCTAAGATCAGAAGAAAGGAGAGGAGAACCTCCCCTATCAGTGGACTTGGGGAGGGGCATGCATGCAGAAAGGGGAGGGAGGGTGGGATCGGGAGGGGAGGAGGGAGGGGCTTATGAGGGGATACAAAATGAATAAAGTGTAATTAATAATAAAAAAGAACAAAGTGAATAAAGTGTAATTAATAAAGAATTTAAAAAATTAAATTTTTAAAAAGTGAAAAAACAAAAAAGACTTGTGTAGCTCCTGCCACTACGGGTACTTCTGTCCCTCAACTCTTCCATCAGACTTTTTGAAAGCAATATATATTACATGCAATAATTATAAATAACAGATTATATACTACAGAAACGTAGTTCTGCTCAGCTAGGATACCTACAGAAACGGTAAGAGTGTTTAGAAAACCCTCAGGGTAGACTGATATCTTGGTGGTAATCAACAGGCATCTAAGTGGGCTTAAACCATCTCAACAAGAATGAAATCATGTCTGATACTGAAAACTAAGCTAGCTACTCAAGCACCATTATCCTTGAAGAAGAACCCCCAACCTCTGGTTTTCTAAACCAGCACAATTCCTAATGTAGTCTACCTTTTTATGCCTATCGCCACACTTAAGTTTAGCTCTACCTCTCAACAAACGAGCTTCCGTTTGTGACAAATAGAGACTATTAGTGGAATCCACAAGGATGAAATTACAGAGAGCAGCTGATTATGATGTCCAGCCTGACTTGCCTGCAACACTACTGCTGCATCTGAGCCTCGGGAAACTTTACAGGACTATTATAAGATCCAGGAAAACAGGGTGCCTGCTGTGAGACTATGATTCCTAGAAATACACAGAAAGCTGTACCCCTGAAATGTCAAGAAACAGTTGCCTAAAGGAGACCCAAACGAGGAGATTTTAAAATAATATCTCTCTCTGTATTTCAGTCTAAATTAGATCTCGTTAAGATGCCATGTTCTTCTTGATTTCATAGTCGGTCTTTTGAGTCAGCTGAGATTACAGATAAGAGACATGACACCCCACTGAGAGTTTTAGGAATAAAAAAGGAGGCTTATTAAGTTAACAAGTCCTAAATAATAACTGTATGCATTAAATAACACTACATGTATAGTCATAGCCTTGAAGGTGAAAGACAAATGTAAGTTATTTATATTTCACAGTTCCTTTGTGAAGGTGTATATACTTAGAATTTTGAGACAGCAGTGGTAGCTCTCAAATTATTATGAATATCAAGTTTTTTTCTATACAGTGTTTAAGTAAGTGTCTGCCTAGAATACACAACATTAGAAAATTGTTTTGGGCAGACCTCCCTCCACCTCGGCACAGCAGCACAACTGACTGGTCTTTCTCAGAGCAGACCTCACTGCCTGGGGTATACAGCCGCTGGGGCAGAGCTCCAAGCCCTTTAGCAGCAGGCAAAGATCAGCAGTACGTGTCCCAGAGTCCCAGATCCGCTCAGCAGCTGCACCATCCTCCCAGGGCCCGAGACTGCTGGAAGCCATACTAGCTCCACACGATCGCCATCAGAGACAGTAAGGCCCGCCCAATCCCACAGTGACAGAGAATACGCTATATATTCACCAAAACCAGGCAGAAACGCCATACAACCTAGACACCAGGCGCTGGGCCTCCCAAGCTTTGAGAGCACAGTGAAGAGACCCCAGGACTTCCCAGGAAGCATCGGGACTAGTGACCCAGTCACCAGTTACAGTGGGACTTGGCGGCGGGGCAGCACTGAGCTGTCCGGACACAACAGCCCTCCAGTTTATGACTAACCAGGGCCAAACCAGAGAACAGAGAGAGCCTGGTTACGCCGTTCACCACTGACGTGAACACCCTGAAATCTCCAGCGGCAGCAAGACCTCAGAACCTGGCAGTGACAGCAGCACAGAACTGGCAGGGCACATCAAAGAAGCAGGGCCAAACCAGAGAGCAGAGAGGCCGGAGTCCACAATCTTTGCCAAGTGACCTGCATGTAAGTGAGTGCACCCTTGAGAATCTGCAGATCCCCAGACCCTGGGTTTTCTAAATCAGAAGCCAGGCATCGAACCCCTCCCACCCACATACCCACTTTGGGAAACAGAGGGGCACTAGGGACATTGAAGTTCCTGCTCTGTGGGTCTAATTGAGGAGTTAAGGCAGTTAATGCCAGAAATTGCACTGCGATCATCACTAGTG
>REGO01000634.1:354944-366185 GCA_010120015.1 Rhombomys opimus
ACCTATGAATACTCGATATTTGACAAAGAAGCCAAATCCATTCAATGGAAAAAAGACAGCATCTTCAACAAATGGTGCTGGACCAACTGGATGTCTACATGCAGAAAAATAAAAATAGATCCATATTTATCACCCTGCACAAAACTAAAGTCCAAGTGAATCAAAGACCTCAACATAAAACCAGATACTCTAAAGCTGTTAGAAGAAAAAGTGGGGAACAGCCTAGAACTCAGTTGCTAAAATTATTTGTTCTTCCTTGGTCAGTAGCTTCAAGCAGATTCCAGGGAAATGAACTCTCTTCCTTGCTCATGTTCCATACTTTTCCTTGTCTTGACATCCTGCTTCAATTTCACCTTCTGTGACATTAATATTTGAGATGATGAGTTTGAGAACCTTTTCTACAACTATTATAAGACACTATGACCAAGCAACATACAGGAGAGTTTATTGGGTCCTTGCAGTTTCATAGTATGTGTCTATGAGCGCTGTAGAGAGGAGTGTCTCAGCTGGCAGGTTAGATTGATTTAGTAGCTGTAGTTGAGAGCTTGCTGAGACAACCCCACAAGGCAGAGGTTTGCATCCAACTGGGAATGAAGTGGGCTTTTGAAACCTCAAATCCTACCCTAGTGGCATACTGCCTATAACAAAGCTACACATCTGAGTTTTTTTTAATTGTTCCGCCTAAATGTGGACTAATCATGTAAATATATGAACCTATGGAGATCATTTAAACACAACCTATGGAGATCATTTAAACACAAAACCCAAGACACCAGAAAGAGTCGCTGTATTATTTGCTAGAGAAAAAGCATAGTATCAGCCATGTTGCTTAGATTTTATCTCGCTTTTTTTTTTTTTTTTTTTTTTTTGCCCGTAGACAATTTAGCATGTTAGACCTTATAAAAGTCTTATGCTTACATGAATCCAAAATTCACAAATTGTAACCCAATTACCAGGGTGCTAATATTTAGAGGCTGAATCTCTTGGTGTAATTAGAGTGGATTATTCATCAACAGAACTCTCTGGAAGAATGTGATCCTGGGACCCACTTTCCTTGTCAGCTATCTGAGAACACCATCAATGAAAATGTTAAATAGGTATTCAAATATTAATTAGAAGGCAAAATTTCATTCCGAAATTTCTCTTTACTCCTAACCTGGATCTTGAAACTCCAATTAAAGCACCAATGCAAAAAGCTCTCACCTCCCAGGGTGTAGAAGAAAGTTTATTCTAGAGTCAAAATTAAGTGACTGTCTTGTGTACAAAGATTTAGGTTACTCTAAATTCTGTTATCGAATTGTGGAATCAATTTAATGGTGCTTATAATTTTATAGAACAAAGAGAGCTATAAATCAAGGAAAGTTTAATAGATATGTATCGAGAGATTATTTTAACAAGATAGGAGACACTTTTCCATTCCATAAGCTTCAGATCTTCTCCTCCTCCTCCTTCCTAGTAGGAGGAGGAGTAACAGTTTGTTCATTTGTTTTGAGATAGCGTTTCTTTGTGTAGCCCTGGCTGTCCTTGAACTCTGAGCTCTGCCTGCTTCTGCCTCCCAAGTGCTGGGTCTAAAGGTATGTGCCACCACTCACTACTGGCTAGATGCTTTCTTAGCTTGTGAGTTGCTGGAAGCTAGTCAACTGCTAAGTTAATATATTCCAACACATTTTTAGATATTAGTCACAGGATTTTACTTTCCTGACACAAAGGTCAAGAGACATAAAGAGGCATCCAGGGAGCTAAAGCTAGACCAAAGTTAGGTAATTAGCCTCTGTACATACAATATTCCCAGTTTCTCCATATCTCTGCAGTTTTAATCAGTCATTCAATTTCTGCAGAAATAGCTTCTTTCCAAGAATTCTCATTCACACACTAATAAGAAGAATGAGATCTGTGTGTTATATCTAACCCTGCAAGAAGCCATAATGTTTTAAACACCCAAAAAACCAAGAGATTATTATCTAGCCAGAAGCTTTCTGGTGAAGAACAAAGACATACTATTGTCCCTTCCATTAAGAGCTAATACAAAAGATGATCAATCACCTGGAGAGAAAAATATCCCTCAGGAAATCAGTTTGCTGTTGAAAGTTGATAAGCGTTATAAGTGTAACTGGACAGGGCTCCTGTTTCCTGTTGCTACAAAGGCCAACCTAACAAAGAGAGGAACTGGGTCTTTAAGATGGGGTTTATTCATGGAGCCAGTGATCTGAGAAGATGGCAGGTAAACATATTCAAAAATGCCAGGCATCTCATCTCCAGCCATTTTTGTGTGTGTGTGTGTGTGTGTGTGTGTGATTTTGGTTCATGATGTATGCTCTCATAATCCGGATCTAGTAACCATGCCTTCCTGCTCTCCTTGCCATTATAAACTATGAAATTCTGGATCAATAAGCCAAAAAATAATCTCTATTACAAGTTGCCTTGCTCATGGTATTTGTTGATGCAATATAAAAATAACTAGTACAATGGCCTTGCAAACAAAAAGAATTAGAGGATGATTTAGAGTATACTGCTATTTAGTAGACTCAGAGTTTATTACTAATTTTTAGAATTTACTCATAAAATTAAAGATAAATTTTAGCCCTCAACAAGAAGGTGAAACCTATATAAGAACAAGGGTCCTGAGCAGGGACTGTTTCTGACATGAACTCAGTGGCTGGCTCTTTGATCTCCTCTCCCCTCCCCCGGAAGAGAAGCAGCCCTGCTAGGCCACAGAGGAAGACTTTGCAGCCAGTACTGAAGATACCTGATGAACCAGTATCAGATGAAAGTGGAGGAGGTCCTCCCCTATCAATGGACTTGGAAAGGGGCATGGAGGAGATGAGGGTGGGAGGGTGGGATTGGGAGGAAAAGAGGGAGTGGGATATAGCAGGGATACAAAGTTAACAAACTGTAACTGATATTAAAAAAATAAGAAAAGAAATATATAAATAAAATTAAAAAAAAAAGAACATGGGTCCTAGTTTCTGAAAGAAGGCGCTCACTTATGTGTCACACAGTTAGGTAATGAAACCACCATGGTGTTTCTAGACCACAGCTCAAAGGGTGGGTAAGAATGTTTTCTAAAAAAATAAAAAATATAACTATTTTATTCTTCAGTAATGAGATTATAGAGAGGTTCTACAGAAAACTTACACTCTAATGAGACAATACTAAAATCTATTAGGTCAGTAAAGCTCATTTCCAGTAAATGGGATTTAGATTGATATTAATATAAATATTAATGTCCATAGCTTCAAAGAGAGAAAAAACCTTCAGCAGGTGTTTTATATGGCGTTAAAACCACTCACTTTCCATCAGTGAGAGGCCTCAGCAAGTCTTTGGAGGTCAGTCACTGTTTTGCAGCCATGTACGCATGAGTTTTTTAGCCTTTATTTCATGTTTCTTTAGGCTTTTGTCTCTTAATCCTATGAGTTAATGAGGAGCAAAGTTCCATCTTATCTACAATATCTTCAGTGCTAAATAAGACTACAGAAACTTCTTTCTCGGGTGTTAAATATCATCTAGAAAACTCACAAAAGGACACTGAGCAAGATGGAGTGAAGGTGTCTCTGTGGGAATCCCTAATAACCACAAACCATTCTCAGCTTTTTACAATCTACATCCTCTCACGTCTCTCTTTGTCTAGCTTTCCTTGCTCATTTTGACATGAGGCACTGGAGCTGGAAGCACCTGAGAAATGTCTGGGTGAGCACCCTAGCTCCTTAGGTTAAAGTTGCCAGAGATAAATAACAAACAAACAACAACAAAAGTTCATTATGCTCAAAATACAAGCACCGAAAGTAAGATTCCAGACTTATTTCTCTCAAACAACTATGAATGTATATTGAGAATAGGCTGCAGAATTTGAGCATGACCTGAAATTTTTCTAACCCAGACAAAATGGCTAAAAAACTGGAATTTGGGCAATTTAAATCTGTGTTCCTGAGTTATGGTCACTCTCATTTGACTGAAGAATAAACTATCTCTTTTTGCCTCTAGAAATAGTTGTTTGGTATTGAGATGAGTGTTTAATATTCAATATTAAGACTCATATACAAACAAGAAACTTTAAAAAATAAAAATTAATTAAAAAAATTAAAAGCCTAAAAGACAAAGAAGCATTAAATGAAGCAAAACAATTCTCCTTTAGATATGTGGTTATAGAAAATAGCTCCTCGGTAACATGAGGAGCTGGAGTAGGTTTTGAAATAGAGTAGTACTGAAAATATCAGTGGAAAGCAATACACAAACAAACAATCACAAACATCTCACTTCCAAGGAATAAAAGACCTGTTTTATTTTTAAGCCTAATATGAGTGACCTCAAATAGAAAGGTAAATTTAGGTCTTGACAAATATCCTCTCACAACAAGCTAGCAATTACTTCTTATAGTAACAGAACACAGGAAACCATAAATCAAGAAATTCTCAAATACTTGATATATATTTCACGTAGGTGTGTTATAGCAAGATGGGGAGAACTCTCTCAGAAGTCTTTGATGCTATCTGATAACACACTTAGTCCTTTGATTTAAGAAAAAGCTGGACCTTATTAAGTAAATGCATTCTAAAATTTCTTTTTTTTTAATAAGGATTTTAAAATTTATTGGAAACAGTGCTTATTACTAATTTCTGTCTTTCCCTTTTAGAAAAATAATATCAGATATTGTTAATATGTTAGTATGATTCTTTTATGACCACAACTTCTGGCTTATCATTTGCCCATTTTTACCTTCATTTCACTTTCTTTTTATTTTTATTTTAAATTTATTTGTTTTTTATTAATTAATTACAGTTTATTCACTTTGTACTGCAGTTGTAGCCCCCTCCCTCATCCCTCCCAATTCCACCCTCCCTTCCTCATCTCCTCCCATGCCCCTCACCAAGTCCACTGATGTTAGTCACAGAATGGGACTATGTAGCAGGCTAAAGAAAGTTTTAAAAGGAGGGCGGGGAGATACCAACCCACCCACAAAAACTTTGACCCAAAATTTACCCTGCTTACAAGAGATAAAGACAGAGCAGATAGAACAGAGATTCAGGGAATGTCTGGCCCAACCAAAGACCCAACCCCCCGGGACACCATGAATGATACTCTACCAAGCTTGTAGACAGGAGTCTATCAGAGTTGTCCTCTAAGAGGCTCTACCCAACAGCACCACAAAACATAAGCTGAAACTCACTGCCAATCACTGGGTGTTGCACAGGGAATCTTGTGGAAAAGGGGACAAAAGAGTAAAGCATCTAGAGGTGACAGGAGCTTTACAAGAAGACCAACCGAGCCAACTAACCAGAGCCCAGAGGAGGTTGCTGAGACTGAAGAATCAACCAAGGACCATGCATGACCTGGACCTAGGCCCCCAACAAAGATGTAGCAGATGGGTAGCTTAAGATTAATGTGGGTCCTCTAGTAAGGGAAGTGGGGACTATGTCAGACAGGGACTCACTTCCCATCTTTTTGATCACTTCCCCATGGTGGGACTGCCTTGCCAGGACACAGGGAAGAGGACATGCTCAGGCCTGATGCAACTTGATGAGCTGGGATGGAGACGAAAGGGAGTTCCCATTTTCTGAAGGAAAGGAAGGGGAAAGGAGGGTGAAGTGGGAATGGAGGAGGAATGAGCTACCACAGGACCTAACATAAATAATAACAATAAAACTATACAATGTAAATTATTATTGGGTTCTGGGTCGACAACCTCTGACTGCCCAAATCAGAGAGAGAAAACATGTTGGTTCCCAAGGAGAATGAGAATTTTCCTTTAAAACCTGGAAAGAAAGTTCATTTAAGAAGGGAAAGTTAGGTGAAATCTCTGGGGCGTTTTGATTTGCATCTCCCTGATGGCTAAGGACCTTGAGCATTTCTTTGTTTCTCTGCTATTCTATATTCCTCTACAGAGAATTCTGTTTAGCTCCATACCTCATTTTTTGACTGACTCTCTGATCTTCCCCCACCCTCTCTGAGGGAGGAGCAGCCTAGCTAGGCCACAGAGGAGGACTTTCCAGCCAGTCCTGAAGATACCTGATAAACCAGGGTCAGATGGGAGGGGAGGAGGTCCCCCCCATCAATGCACTTAGAGAGGGGCAGGGGGAGATGAGGGAGGGAAGGTGGGCTTGGGAGGGAATGAAGGAGGGGGCTACAGCTGGGATACATAGTTAATAGACTGTAACTAATTTAAAAACTAAAAAAAAAATAATTAAAAAAGGATAAGTTAAAGTAGATGCATTATCAAAGACAAGATATCAGTTAGAAAGAGGATATCCAGGTGAGAACCTTCAGAGGCACCTTCCTCCTCACCTTACATAACAAGGTGAAATAGTTAACTTTTCTGTCTAGTAGTAGGTGGTGGGAAATTTCATACCCAGCGAATAAGTCTGAAATAGCTAAGTCAAGAGGGACACGAGGAAGCCTGGTATTGAGTAAACTCATGAATTTGAGGTGCTTAACTTTCTGTCCCAGAATAATCTCTCTCTCTCTCTCTCTCTCTCTCTCTCTCTCTCTCTCTCTCTCTCTCTCTCTCCCACACACACACACACACAGATGGGGTATGGGATGAGACAACAGTTCCTGATGCTCTGAAGCTGTGAGACCAGATCAGTTAAAAACTTAAAGGGGTAGAGTGCTTTACCTTTTGATCATGCTGGGGGCTTAGGGCTAATAAGATACAAACTAAGCTCAAGAGATTACTTAGAAATCAGTTTATTTGTTTGTGTTTTATCTACAACGACTGTTCACAAAGAAGCTTGAACTCCTGAAACATTACCTGAGAATATGCTTCAGGGCAAAATAGTCAAGAAAGAAGAAAATGCATCAAACACCTGCTGGCCCAGGCTATTACATAAATGCACCTTCAGTAAATGAAGAAGCCTCCAGATCACCCTGTGTCTTGCAGCGTGGATTCACTAAATATATTTGGCCATTTTTTTGTTTATTTTTTTTCCATAACACACCGGTTAGTTCAGCTAGACCACACAACCTCCTGATTAAAAAAGGCCACCAATCAAGTATAAAAGTTTGCTTCTATGCCTGTTTTAAAACGTCCTGATTTATCAAACCCCATTTCCACCCACAGCAACCAAAATCAAACTCATCAAATAAAAGGAAGATTATTCATTTTTTTCTTAGACTTTTAAGGTACTTTAATATTTTGAGCTACATAATTAATCTTTTTTATCATGCTAGACAGATTTTTCTTTGCCATTGTTGATTCTATTGACAAATGAAAGTATTTTGGTGGGTCATAATTATCTACACATAAAGGTCAACATCACTCTGTTTTTAATATGAGTACATAATGTTAAAATTGTATTTATGCTGCAATTATAACAGGGACATTGAGTTAGTTTTTGACCAAAGAAATGGTGACTTTGAATTGTACCCATACATGCCTAATGGGTGGATAAAATTATGATAAACATTTGGAATATTTTGGTTCATTTTATTTGAATTCCTTACTTACATAGGTTCTTTTATTTCAATTTTCAAATTACATATTACATAGTACAAAGTATATATATGGATGTACATATAAGGTACAGAACAGAGTACATACACACATTATATATAATTACGTATATATTATATATAACTATATTATATATGATTATATTTATATACATAAATATATAAATATACACAATTAAGTATATATATATATATATATATGTATAGTGTCTGTGTGTGATTGTGTGTGTGTGTCAAAGAATGACAGTAGAAGGGTCTGGAGGCCACATCAGCACTGGCAAGTTCTCTTTAGTCTGAGAGTCAAGAAAGAAGGCATATATATATATATATATATATATATATTATATATTATATATTATATATCCCTGTGAGAGGCAAAGATGAACCACAGGACAAGATGTCAGTGTTGAGTCAACTTGCTGCAGGTCACAGCTTTGAATGATAAGCGATAGCCTTATGTCCAGGAGCAAAAATGAACAAGGTCCAGAAGACAGAGGGATGGAAAGAATGTCCAGAAAGACGGACAGGAGGATGGACAGAAAGCAGTGGATATCAACCATGTCAGCAATGGGAAAAAGGCAAAAAGAAACCCCTGCAAGAAACCTTCTCTGCTTATGAACTCACAGACGGGCAGATGCCAGTACCCCGGGACAGTCAGCACTCCTGCCCGAGGGCTGCACACACTTACCTGGCTTGGGATTGTATCCTTGGAGTTATATCCTTCTCTTGAGCACCGAGTGTCTGGCAGATTCTAGATGAGGGTTTTTCATAGCCATATACCCTACAGTACAATTGCTGAAATAAGTTTACAGACGCCATGGTTTTTAGAATCACGAATATCTCAATTATCAATCTGTGCTTTGTGTGTGATTCCAAACTGACGGGGTTTTTCCCAGGTCGACCGAAGTATGATAATTTTACACTGGTAAAATGTAGTCAAAAGCCCCTGGTAAAATGCAATCCCCCAAGCAAAGTTCAGAAAAAGCAGCAAGCAAACAATCAAGGCAGCACTCAAAACCCAGCAGTTTTACACAGTACAGTGTAACTCAGAGAAAGGCACAGCCTGATCTCAACAGGATTCACAAGCTTTCCTTACACAACTACATTGATTCAATTTATTTTCCATATTTCATTATTGATTTTCTATTTATTTTAAGCTGAATAGTTGTAAATAGTTTTTTTTTCATATTTGGAATCATGTAGCCTTTTATTCATTTTTTAAAGAATGTTTGTTACTTGTTTTTTTATTTATTTTTATCTGTTTTTTATTTTTATTACAGTTTGTTCATTTTGTAACCCCCCTGTACCTCCCTCCTTCTTCCCCTCACAATCCCACCCTCCCTCTTCCCCACCCAAGTTCCCTCCCAGTCCACTGAAATGGGAGGTCCTCCTCCCCTTCCCCCTGATCCTAGTCTATCAGGTCTCATAGACTGTGCCTGGTAAGGCTGCTCCCCCCTCAGGGGGAGGTGATCAAAGAGCAGGCCAATCAGTTCATGTCAGAGACAGTCCCTGTCCCCATTACTATGGAGCCCACTTGGATACTGAACTGCCATAGGCTACTTCTGCACAGGAGTTCCAGGCCATCTCCATGAGTGGTCCTTGGCTGTAGTATCAGTTTCAGAAAAGACCCCTGTGCCTGGACTTTCAGGATCTGTGACTGTCTTTGGGGAGCTTCTGTCCTCTGCAGGTCTTACTATCTCCCACTTCTTCCATAAGATCCTTGTACTCTGCCCAAAGTTTGGCTATGAGTCTCAACATCTGCCTTGATATCCTGCAGAGTAGAGCCTTTCAGAGGACCTGTCCTGTTCCCTGTTTTCTCCCTCCTCCAATGCCCATCCTCTTTGCCTTTCTGAATGGGGATTGAGCATCTTAGCCAGAGTCCTCCTTCCTGATTAGTTTCCTTGGGTGTGCAGATTTTAGTATGTTTATTCTATATTATATGTCTAGTATCCACTTATGAGTGAGTATAAGTGTGTCTTTCTGCTTCTGGGATAGCTCACTTAAGATGATCTTTTCCAGTTCCCACCATTTACCTAAAAATTTCATGATTTCCTTGTTTTTTATCACTGAGTAATATTCCATTGTGTAGATGTCCCGCAATTTCTGTATCCATTACTCAACTGAGGGGCATCTGGGCTATTTCCAGCTTCTGGATATTACAAATAAAGCTGCTACAAACATGGTTGAGCAGATGTCCTTTTGTATACTTGAACATCTTTTGGATATATGCCTAGGAGTGGTATGGCTGGATCTTGAGGAAGCACTATTCCTAATTGTCTGAGGAATCGCCAGATTGCCTTAGCCATGTTAGACAGAACTTCCAAAAGTGTGGAGCTGAGATTAATCAGTATTTTGTTAATTTAAGTCCTATTCAGTCTGATACAAAGAAAATTAATTTTTCTGTTATTAACATGTCACACTACTGCTTTTCTTCCCTTTAGCTAATAATATTCTAGTTAGTAGAGTTATAGATACTTATTTTATTTTTAACTTAAGCCTCTTCTTTGGTTTTTACTGGAAACAAAAGATTTTCATATAGTATATTCTAAGCACAGTTTCAATTCCCCAACTCCTCCCAGATCTTTCTCATTCATACAATTACATACCTCTTATTTCTCCCTTTATTTAAAAAAACAAATAAGTTAAAAATATAACAATAACACCAATTTTACAAACAAATAAGTATTATTTTTTAAAAAGACAGGAGGGGCATGCATGCAGAAAGGGAATGGAGGGTGGAATTGGGAGAGGAGGAGGGAGGGGCTTATGGGGGATACAAAATGAATAAAGTGTAATTAATAAAAGTTAAATAAAAAATTAAAAAAAGACAGAAACATATACATTCTATAAAACCACAAATTTTGGAAACTTATACAAGACAAAATGGAAAAGAAAAGTTAAAAATGAAAGAATAAAGAAAAGCTCATATTAAAATATATATATCTTTTTTACAAGAACACCATTGTCTAACCCATCTACTGTTGGGAATTGGTCTCACCTTTAAGTATAATTAATATATGTATTGAGACTTCATTGGATATAACTAATATTTTGCAAGCATTTTAATACTAAGACAATCCTTGTTCATTATGTTAACTGCACATTTTTCTTCTAGAAACAGTGTAATTTTGCTAATGAATATCTCCTATCAAGTGAATTTATAGAGAATTTTTGTGATAATTTTGCTGCTAAGTTAACTTTTAA
This sequence comes from Rhombomys opimus, assembly GCA_010120015.1. NCBI lineage: Eukaryota > Metazoa > Chordata > Mammalia > Rodentia > Muridae > Rhombomys > Rhombomys opimus. The sequence continues at coordinate 365,595 of REGO01000634.1, forward strand.
GGAAATCATCTTCTACATGGAGATATATAAATATATCAAATTTATTCAATGGTATACCCAGGATTTTACTCAGTGCGTGCTGAATCTACAAGTGAACCATAAACCATTGTGTACTTTGTCTACTCACAAAATTGCATTTATATCTTCAGATTACAACTTTACTACATTTGGAAGTAAACTAAAATCTACCCACATATGATTCATATGCTATGTGTTGTTTTTTTTTTATGTTGGGATGTATATGCTGTAGTGATATGCTCAAATGAAAAGCAAATTGAAATTTTCATAGTCCTGAGTGAAAGAATGAATGCTGTTTTAATCTAAAAGCTCTTAGATTCCATTTCAAAACAGATGTTATTGTAGTTTCTGTGCTACAACTACAAGAGGCAGTTTTCAACAATCTATCTAATTTTAACAATATATATCAATACTATGAACTTGAAAATTCAGAATGAGGAATAAAAAAATGTACCTTAATAAGCAATAAATAAAGGCTGATGAGGTGGCATCATAAAGTTTAAGAAATATGCCAAAGCCTCACTAGGTTTTTTCTTTCTTTCTTTCTTTCTTTCTTTCTTTCTTTCTTTCTTT
>REGO01000634.1:366270-391379 GCA_010120015.1 Rhombomys opimus
CCAATTAAATGGTTATACTTAATTACACAGAAGGAAGGTAAAATGTACCTCAGATCACAATGCATTTAGTGTTTCCTTGAATGTATATCACTGAGCATAATCCTCATAGAGTGCCCATTATTTAGTTTTTCATTTGAATGTGGATAGCATGCGTATTTCACCCTTCTATTTGATCAGACTTTTCAGCCTGACAAATTCATGCTTTCATTTAACTTAATGAATTGAGGTATTTATTCTCATTTGAGAATATTAGTGCCTATGAGACAAAATTAAAATAAAAGCATTTCAAAACAGTGAGTGTTTTTTGATTGGTAGGTTCCAAATTGTTTACCTGAAAGATGTCTATGTACACTGTTGCAGGCAGCAATATTAAGAGAGAGTGGAACTAAAAGAGCCTCTAGTTGATTTTAGATTTTAGTCATTTGACAGTGCAGAAGTTGATTTTTTGTTTTTTTTTGTTTGTTTGTTTGTTTTTCTTTTTACAGAACATCTTATCCGAAACAAAAAGGGGGACATAACCACAGACACTGAAGAAATCCAAACAATAATTAGGTGTTACTTCTGTATATTATTTTTTAACATTTAATTTTTATTACTCTGAAGAAAAATAACAATAATTTTCTTCATTGCCACACAGATGACACATACACATATATACACATATATGTGTATCTATATATAGATAGACATGTGGATGCATAATTACAAAAACACACTATTTAGTTCTAGAAGAACTTTTATACTATGGGAGTCATACAAGCACATGTTTTCTGATCCCTGGTCACTTGTAGAAAAGTAAAGATAGCCATTGTGATACGTATTAATGTTATCTTCCCATCATTCACCTAGTTTTATTAAACATTTGTCTACATTTTATAAGCCACTAAGAGGTAAAATTCAGTTCGCTGATTCACATTTGAATATACTTTTCATATTTAACAGTGGAGGAGTTTGTCTTTTTATTTTTGTAATAAACACACACCTGAAATAATATTGATATGCTTTCCATGGTTCTATTTTAATTTATATTGGAAAACATATGTAAGATCAATGTGTAAGAGCATGTTGAGGAAGCCCTACATTTTATGACCTGCTCTACATTTCAATGTGTCAGAATAATTTCAACAAATCTGTCTCTGTATGTGAGTAAATGAATTGCTCTTTCCAGTTATTTGTGGGTACATCCATGGCTTGTGAATATCTCAGTGAAAATTTGCTAATGTGTTGAATCATTTGGCAAACAGTAAATTGGTCTGTCTCCACAATATTATACATCAAATATATGGTTCCCATACAAAGAATAATCTGTACAAACAAGTTTAATTTCATTGAAATGTGTAGCTATAATATACATCAAAAACTATGATTCTTCTTAAATATAGATTTTAGAACTACTCTACATGGTGTGTCTGCTGTGTTAGGAGATGACAATGACAAAATAAGACAGTATTTATTTATTCTTTGTATTTAAGCCTAGGTAAGGACATGTGTGCATGAGTGTATATATTTGAGTGTAGAGAGTACATACACTTCATGAACACACCTGTGTGCGTATGTGAGTATCCTAGAGGACAACTTCAGGAATCCTTCTTCAAGTATGGTTAGCCTTGATTAATATTTTTTCCCCTCAAGACAGGGTTTCCCACAATTTTTAACTTGCCTGGTAGTATAAGCTAGCAGGGCAGTGAAATGGAGATATCTACCTGTCTCAACTCCCCAAATCTTTAGATGACAACCATTTGGGTTTGCTGAATGTGCTCTGAAAATCTAACTTAAGGCTCTTTGCTTGGGCAGACAGCACTTTATAAGTGAGCCCACTCCCTAGTCCCAATTGTTTATTTTTATTTTTTTAGGTTAGAATATCACGTAGTGGGTTTAATCTGGGCTTGTTTGTGCATATGTATCTTAATGTTTGTTTTCATTAATTCCTTTTCCTAGCTCCTCACCCTCATAGCATGTGTCTGTCACCATCTATTTCCTTTCCCGCCTTCCGGTTAATGCTTCTGTTGCTTTCTTATCACATGCATTGTGCTGGCTCATTTTATGTCAGTTTGTTGCAAGCTAGTATTATCTGGAAAAAGGAAACCTCAACTGAAAAAAAGTCTCCATAAGCTCCAGCTGTAGAGCATTTTCTTAGTGCTTGGTGGAGGAAGACCTGTTGTGGCTGGTGGTTCTGGGATCTACAAGAAAGCAGGTGAGCAAGAGAGGAAGCCGTGTCCATCCACAGCTTCCGAATCAGCATCTCCTCAGGTTCCTGCCCTGTTTGAGTTTCTGCCCTGACTTCCTTTGATAATGAATAGTGATTTGAAGTGTAAGCCAAATTAATCCCTTTCTTTTGAATTTGCATTCTGGTCATGGTTTTTCGTCACCACAATGCAGTCCCTGACTAAAACACGTATTCCGTTATTTTCTCTATTCCATCTTCCTTAAAAATCCCATCTCTCTTAATTCGCATTTTATTTTTGTGACCTATAAATAACCACTCACCGGACCCATATGCACACACATACAAACACATACATACACAAACATACATACATATTCACACAACATACACATGCAAATATATATATATATATATATATATATATATATATTTACAAACACAAATACAAATATATATCTACGCCCATATGCAAACACATACATAAAAATGAACATATATACATATTCAGAGAACATACACATTCAAACACAGATACTCACAAATAGACACACATACATACACACATGCACACACAAAGATATAGTCACATACACACAGACACATACCTATCAAGATACAAATACTCCCACATATGATTTCAATATAGGTTTTCCAAGAGAGAAGACAATTGGTATTTGTCTTATGAAGTCTAGTTTATTTTGTTTGATATAATTATTTAAAGTTACAGATCTTGAAAGAACAATTCTCAACTGCATATGGAAAAACAAAATACCCAGTTTTGCCAAAACAATCCTGTACAACAACAAATTGTCCAGAGGTATCTCCATCCCTGATCTCAAGCTGTACTACAGAACAATAGTAATAAAAGCTGCATGGTGCTGACATCAAAACAGAAGGGTGGATCAATGGACCCAAACAGAAGACCAGAAAAAACCCATACATGTATGAATACTTGATTTTGACAAAGAAGCCAAAACCATACCAAAAAAAAAAAAAAAAGACAGCATCTTCAACAAATGGTGCTGGTCTAACTGGATGTCTACATGTAGAAAAGTGCAAATAGATCCATATTTATCACCCTGAACAAAACCAAAGTCCCAGTAGTTCAAAGACCTCAACATAAAACCAGACACATTAAATCAGTTAGAAGAAAAAGTGGGGAAGAACCTAGAACTCATTGGCACAGGAGACAAATTCCCTGAACAGAACACCAACAGCACAGTCTCTAAGAGCAACAATCAATAAATGGGACCTCATGAAACTGAAAAGCTTCTGTAAAGAAAAGGACACCGTCTTCAGAACAAAACGACAGCCTATGGACTGGGAAAGGATCTTCACCAACCCTATGTCTGACTGAGGGCTAATATCCAGAATATATAAAAAACTAAAGAATTTAAAAAGCAAAGAAGCAAGTAATCCAATTAAAAAATGGGGCACAGAGCTAAACAGAGAGTTCTCTGTAGAGGAATATTGAATGGCAGAGAAGCACTTAATGAAATGCTCAAAGTTCTTAGTCATCATAGATATGCAAATCAAAATGATTCTGCAATTTCACCTTACACCCATCAGAATGGCTAAGATCAATAACCCAAGTGACAACACATGCTGAAGAGGATGTGGAGAAAGAGAAACCCTTCCTCATTGCTGGAAGGAATGTAAACTTGTACAACCACTCTGGAAATCAATCTGGTGCTTTCTCAGACAACTAGGAATAGCACTTCCTCAAGATCCAGCTATACCACTCCTAGGCATATACCCAAAATTTGCTCAAGTACACAATAAGGATTATTTGTTCAATCATGTTCATAGTAGCTTAATTCTTTTTTTTTAATTTTTATTTTTATCAGTTACATTTTATTAATTCTGTATCCCAGCCGTGCCTCGAACCCTCATTCCCTCCCAGTCCCTCCCTCCCTCACTCATTACTACTGTGCCCCTTTCCAAGTCCACTGATAGGGGGGAACCTCCCCCCATTCATCTTATAGCCAGAACCTGGAAACAACCGGGAGGTCCCTCAAAGGAGGAATGGATACAGAAATTGTGGAACATTTACACAATGGAATACTACTCAGCAATTAAAAGCAAGAAAATCATGAAATTTGCAAGCAAAAGGTGGGAACTAGAAAAGATCATTCTTAGTGAGGTATCCCAGAAGCAGAAAGACACACACAGTATATACTCACTTATAATAGGATATTACTCATATAATATGGGATAAAAATACACAAATCTGTACACCTAGAGAAACCAAGCAAGATGGAGGACCCTGGGTAAGATGATCAATCCTCAAACAGAAAGACAAACAGGATGGACAATGGAAGAAGGAGAAAACAGGAAACAGGACAGGAGCCTACCACAGAGGGCTTCTGAAAGACTCTACCCAGCATTGTATCAAAGTAGATGCTGAGACTCATAGCCAAACTTTGGGCAGACTCCAGGGAATCTTAGGAAAGAAGGAGGAGATGATAAGATGTGGAGAGGACAGCAGCTCCACAAGAAGAGGAACAGTACCAAAATATCTGGGCACAGGGGTCTCTTCTGAGACTGATTCTCCAACCAAGCACCATTCATGGATACAACCTAGAACCCCTGCTCAGATGTAGCGCATGGCAGCTCAGTATCAAAGTGAGTTCCCTAGTAATGGAAACAGGGACAGTCTCTGGCATAAACTCAGTAGCTGGCTTTTTGACCACCTCCCCCTGAGGGAGGAGCACAATACAGGCCACAGAGGAGGACAATGCAGCCAGTCCTGATGAGACCTGATAGATTAGGGCCAGATGAAAGGGGAGGAGGACCTCCCCTATCAGTGGAGATGGGTTTGGGAGGAGATGAGGGAGGGAGGGTGTAATTGAGAGGGAATGAGGGATGTGGCTACAGCTGGGATACAAAGTGAATAAACTGTAATTAATATAAAAAATAAGTTAAAAATTGTGGAAAATAACATGCAGTCAGCATGGCCTGGCTCAAACCCACCACACTTTGGCCTTGCCCTGTCTACTTGTCACATGTCTCCACTCCTCTCTCAGTCATTTAAGCACAGATGGCAATAAGTATTGTAGATTGAGGCCATGATGCTTTTCAAAATAAAGCTAGTGTGTGTTGTGGGAGAGACCAGAAGTGCAGTCCAGCTTCCCCCTTTTCGTGTTAAGTGTAAGGCTTCTGTGCCTCCTGCCTGTTAGAATTAATGGGGAGAACCACCATACCTACACATTTTTCTTTGCTTTGTATTTTCAATCCTGGCTTTCTTGGACTTCAGGAAAGGCTGGCCTCCAACATACAGAGAGCTGCCTATCTGTATTGTGTATATGTACCATATTTTACTTATCCATTTTTTTCTGTTGATATTTCTGTATGTTGGATATTGTGAATAGTAGAACATACAACATGAATAAAAACAGTCTCTTGTGCACATAAATTTCACTTAGGATATATGCCATGACACAGAAAGTCGCATTGGTAATAGTTGGGTCAAATAAGCGTGAAAATGGAGTCAATCCATTGGTGGAAAGGATCTTTAATAGGTAGGTGTCTGTCAAAAGCAATGAATGGAAAAATGAACTAGTTGAGTATTTACTAATTTAAATTATAATCAACAATCTCTGAGTTTTTGGCTTTCAATACCTATTTCCTATATGATTAAAACAAATATATCTTAGAATAATACTCTGATGAAGGAAGGAATTGGCTATGATATAAATAATTTTGCTCTTTCAAAGTTTCAAAAAACATTCTTTTTTATCCCTGAGACAGGCTTTCCGAAAAGCCTGAGCAACTCTACATGCACAAGCATGATAGTATATAAATTAAAAGGCTTGGATAATATAAATATCAGATAATATACCATATTTTCTTTCCAAATGAAGAAATTCATGTTCCTGAAATAAAATGTTACAACATAGGTTCACCTCATTTCAAATTATCAGTATTAGAGACTCCTGCGTCCATGTGAACAGCTGTTTCTTCCATTTTATGTTGATGACAAGTGCATAACGAACACTTCCATGCATGTTTGCATTGTGTGACATCTTTGTAAGGTTAATAAACAGAGTGTAAATTCATAATTTGCCTGAAGTAAAAAAAAATAATAATCTGTGCTACATTTTTTGCCTTAGCCTCAGTAAAGCACCAAGAGACCATAGATAAAATTATGTAGTGAAAATTTTGTCCTTGGTTAAAATATAACTTGGTAATGGTATTGGCATATAAACAGACACATTGCTGAATGAAATTGAAGACCCAATATAATCCAGAAAACTTGGACATCTTATTTTTGATGGAGAAGTAAGAAATACATACCTCAAAGAAGACAGTATCTTCATCAAACGCTTCTGATCACATTGGACAGCTGCGTGTAGAAGTGTGCAAATAAATCCTACTTTCACCCTTCAGAAAACCTCAACTCCATATGTATCAAAGATCTCAACATAAAATCAGACACAGGGAACCTGGAAAAGAGAATGTAAGGTACAGATGTAAGCTCGTTCACGGTAAAGAAAAATAAAGTTTCCAAAAATCAACAAAATGCCACCACAGGCACTAAGATCAACAATTAGTTAATGAAACCCTGATGAAATTAAAAAAAAAGAAAAAACAAACAAACAAACAAACAAACAAAAAAAAAACGAACCCTGCATGGCAAAGGACACAATCACTTGAACAGTGTGTAAAGCTGCAGAATGGAGAAAGATTTTTACCAACTACATATCAAATAGAGGACTAATATAGGAAATAGGCAATGAGCTAAAAAACAGAGTATTAAGATAAATAACAATTTAAAATGGAATACTGATATAAATAGAATTTTCAAGAGAGGAAACTCATATACAGTGTCCTTAGTAATGTAAAAGAGAAATGTAAAACAAAATTATATTGAGACTGCATTTTGCACCAGCCAGATGCATTAGATTAATAATAATAATAATAATAATAATAATAATAATAGTTCATGCTGGTAAAAATGCAGAATCCGGAAAACACTCATCCATTGCTGGTGGGAGTGCAAACTTGTTGAGTAACTATGACAATAAATGTGGCACTTTCTTAGTATGATGTGGATACCAAGATTCAGCCCACTCTTGGGCATATGCCCCAAGGATGCTTCATCCTTCATTGCTGCTATATTTTTAGTGGCCAGAAATTGGAAGCAGCCATGATGACACTCAACAAATGAATGGATAAAGGAAATGTGTTATATTTATACAATGGGCTATTACTCAGTCATTAACAAAATGAAATCATGGAATTTACAGGTAAATAGATGGAACTAGAACAAAACAAAACAAAAATCCTGAGTGGGGTGGTTCAAATCCAGAAAGACAAATATGATATGTATTCTCTTAAATGTGGATATTAGCTGTTAAGTCAATGGTAGAATCAGAGAGGTTAGGGACAGAATAAGAGATGAGAGGTTAGGGAGCATGGGAGGTCTCCCTAGGAAAGGGAAATACAATAAATAATTATGGATTGGTGGAATTGGGGGACTGGAACCAGATAATGCAGTGATGAGGGTGAAAATGCAGGGATGAGGTCAGGAAGAGTGGACTAAAATTAAGTGCCAATTGAGGCCTTTATTCAGTCATTATCAGAGATGCCTTTCCTGGCAGCAGATGGGAACAGTGAAGAGACAAGTAGCCAGAAATTATGCAGAGTAAGAGAGTTCAGAATATTCAGCTCTAAATGGAAGGTCTTCCTCAAATCCTTCCTCAGGGATGAGGGAACCCTGAAGAAGAGGAGGTGGAAAGACTTGCAGGAGCCAGAGGAGATGGAAGACAGCAGAACAGAGCCCTCTGAATCAATCAAGAAAGGGGCGTGAGAGCCTACGGAGACTGAAACAGCAAGAACAGGGTCTACCCTGTCTACACAAAGTCCTCTGTATATATGTTATAGCTTTTAGCTTATTATTTTTATTGGATTCCTGAGTGTAAAAATGAGTTAGTCTCTGACTCTTGTGCATGCTCTCGGGACTATATTTCTCCTGTTGTGTTGCTCCTTTCAACTTTGATATAAATTTTTGTTTTATCTTATATTTTATTTTGTCACATTGGGTTGTTATATCTTGGCAGCCTGTTCTTTTGTAGTGAGTGACAGAAAGGAAGTTGATCCAAAGGGAAGGAGAGGTTGGGAGGAGTAGACAGGGGGTGGGGTGGGGAACTATAATAAGGATACAATGTATCAGAAAGGAATCTACTTTCAATAAAGGAAAAGTTAAAAAAGAACTTCTGGGTATCATTTATGTAAAAACCCATTGTATATTCCATAAATTTTACTCTTCTCAAAATACCAGGTATTGCCTTACTTAGTCCCTTCACATTGAAATCCAAACTTATGAACATTCTTTCTCATATTTCCTGAAAGCTCAATGACAAAGAACTATAATTTTCAGAATTCTGTGTAGTATAGTTAAGAGTCGTGCCTTCTTTGTCTAATCTTACACGCAGTCGTCAGTTTAGTCCCTTGTCTAATGGCGAACATGTCTTCCTAAGAACTCCATACAAGCCACATTCTTCCCCTTTGCACACGATCTCAAAGCACTGCATAGGCATGTTACATGGATCTCTTTTAGAAGAATCACATTTCTTGGCATTTAAATTTAAGTTATAGTGAGTTATATCTGAAATTAACACCTTCTTAGGGTTCTTACCATTAACGTGATACTGTGAAATTACACCATAGAATCACTAGTTAGAAGTGTTAAAACGAATTAATAAGCCCTAGAAGCAATTTTTTAACATTTTGAAATATTTTCCAGTATAATATTTAGAGAACTGATTACAATATTTTCTCTTTATTTTATTTTTTATTTTAATATTTTTGTTTTATTCTTTTAATTTAGTTTTATTACTTTGAGATTTTCGTACATGAGACCACTATATTTACAATTTCCTTCCTCCTCTCCCTTTACTTTCATTCATTTGCCTCTAATACATCTTAAATTAATAATCTTTTCCCTATAGCTGTTAGTTCTAAACACACACACAGACACAGTGCATTTAGTATTGTCTCTATGTATATGTGTTTAGGTCTGATTATTTGAGATTGGGTTACCGTATCAGGGTATTTGTCTCCATAGGAAACTTCTCTTCATCTTTCTGAAGCCCTTGACCTTCTATAGCTTTTAGATCTTGGAATGAGTTTTGTCAAATCTCCCTTATCCACCTTGGTATGTTATCTAATTATGAAGGGTTTTTGTTTAAGGCAACTATATTATTGAGATAATTATGAGTGTAATTTATGTGTAGAAGGCACAAGATGTCAGGTGTTTTATTATTTTTCCTTTCAGCACTTTTGCAATGTCCTCTTAGTGTTAGATGTAGGAGTTACATTACAGATGTACCAATGGGGCTGGGCACTTTAACCAGTTGTGGATCTCTGTAGTAGTTTCCATCTGCTACAATTAGAGGCTTCTTCTTCCTTCTTCTTGGCCTCCTTCTCTTCCTCATTCTCTTCCTTCTTCTCATTCTCCTTATTCTTTTCCTTCTCTTCCTACTCCTCCCCCTACTCCTTCTTTTCCCAACCAGAGATATGTTTTTGTCTTCCTACAATATAGTAAGAGATACAAAAAAAAATAGCAAAATTAGATCCAGCACTTCGATATTTGGACACTGCATCAAGAGACACACAGAAAGTGCAGAAATCCAGACTCTAAGTTTCTTTACAGAAAACCTCGCTATTGGAGCTTTCTTCAGGCTAATTTCCAAATATTTGCTTCATTTGGTACTTTTAACAAAAATGGGACTTGAATTATATTACATGCAGTTTGAGGTCATACATTTCCAATGCAAACCATCTTTCCTACTGTGGCATCCCAAGCCATTAGAATCACACTCAGCCTTAGTAGCTGGCTTCCTCCCTGGTCTCTTTGTTCAAGTGAATTTGACTCCCTGGAACCTTCTGTCTTCTGTTCTAACACAAGCCGGCCCTCCTTGGTTGTCATTTTCTTTCAAGATGTATATTTTATTAGTTTACAAATAATGAACGTTATATATTTTATGTGCATTTATCATTACATTTAGTTGATATCCAAGCCCACTATTAACCTTGTCCTGCTTTCCTCCTGGCTACTGGCCTCCTCATCCTCAATTAGTGCCCATTCTCCTTTGTTGTCACAAACATAATTTTTTTCTATTTTCAAAATGCACACACACACATACATATGTAATATGTTCTACATACAAGACCAAGCAGGAGATTTGACTTTACTGAAATTGGTTTATTTTCCTTAAAAAGATGCTCCCCAGTTCTATGTTCCTTCATATAACATAATTTTATTATTTTGCAGCTGACTAATATATATATATATATATATATATATATGTAAACTAACACTTCAAAATTGCATTAAATAGACAGAACAAAAGAATCCCAAGTGAAGGTAAAAGAAACAGAGACTCACTTGTTCTCATAATCACAAAATGCATAAAAACAAAAAAAAATGGAAGGAATAACATATTTCCAGAGAACCTGTCAGGTAAGAATAGAGAAGAAAAATATAAATAAAATGAAATGAAACAAAAATATAAAATTTTAAAAAAATAGGAAAAAAATCTTTCACAACATTGTGAAATAGGAGCTTCCAAAGATGCCTTTAGGTTCTTTTTTGGTTGGTCATTTACTTCTGCTCTTAAAATCTAATCTTGGGAATACTGTTTTTCCAGTCAGACAGATATCCTTGGATGTAACTACATTTCCATTTACAAGCAGTTATCATTTGGAGAGTGCTTCTAGGTTAGGTCTGAGGACATGTGTTCTCTTCTCCTTTCACCTGGAGAACTCCATCTGGTGCATACTGATTCACTGCCTCATTCTCTGCGAGTTCATATGCACATCAGTCCTTTTGATTGAGAGAACAGTGTTTTCTTGCTATTATTCTCGCTATCTTGCTCTTACACTGTTTGCCTCCTGGGTTTCCTGATCTCTTAGTAGAGGGCTTTGATGGAGACATCTCTTTATTGTTGTGTGCTCAAAGCTGTCTCATTATTGCTCTTCATAATGTCTAGCTTTGGGTCTCTGTATTTATTTCCAGCTTCTGCAGAAGGAAGCTTTTCTGATGATGCCTGAGCAAGGCACCTACTTCTGAGGATAGCAGAATGTCATTAGGAGTCATTTTGTTGCTACGTTTTTGTTTTTGTTTTTCTTTTTTGTTTTGTTTTTGTCTTGGGTGTGTTCTTGTTGTTGTTGTTTTGAACAGTAGTGTTTGCATCACCAGATTCTAGTCTCAAGTTCCTGGTCAAACAAAAGGTGTCAGGTATGGAGATACCTTATCCTCTAATGGGCCTTAAATCAAATTGGATATTGATTGGCTACTCCCATAACCTTTGTACTATCAGTTCATTAGCATATTTTACAGACAGGACTCTACTGTAGATCAAATGGTTTATGGCTGGCTTGGTGTTTACGATGGTCCTTTAGTACCATACGAGTACCCTCTTTACCAAGAACACCAGCCTGTAGGATGAAGGCTCTGAGTAATCACAGGCTCCACTTCTCCATATTCAATGAATTGTGTAGCTATTGCTTTCAGTTGTAGGTCCTCCTTGTGCCAATGCATGATGAACAAGCTCTAGTCTTGAAAACAGCTTGGGTTTCTTGGAGATTCCATGGGACCCTTTTGGCCAACAACTCATTTAGATGTAATATAGGTACAGTACTAAAATTTTCCTTTGGTGACAACTTGAAAACTGTTTCCTCACTTTTTTGGTGACTTCATTTAGATTTTCTGCATATATGATTGGTTAAAAACTACCCCAAAAATGAACCTTAACTCTGCTGTCTCTTCCTGTATTCCTTCACTCATCTCTCTGTCCCTTCCCTCAACACACTGTGTCTTCACCTTCCACCCCTACTCCATCCATCTTCAACTATCTGTTATACTTCATTTTCTAAGGAGTTCTACCTGTCTCTCACTAGTCCTTTACTCTATACGTAGCTTCTTTCAGATTTACTAACTTATTTAATACAAACAACCGTTTTGATCATTCTCTTATTATTGTGGAATGATCAAAATAAATGGATAGGTAACCTTGTAGGGTCTCAGTAGGTTGTCAGTAGATTGTGAACATTAAAGGGTATGTTTGAACTTATGTGTCTCCTACAAACTTCTGTTTTGATCCCCTGTCTCATGAGGCAGTAGTCATCATAGACAAGGCACTTAGGGTGATTTGGTCATATTGAATTCTCCTTATTTATATTTGAACCCTTACAAAAAGTGGTGTCATTATGTAATCTAGTCCTTTCCACTGTATATAAAGACATAGTGTGAAGATGGCACTGGGGTACCAGAACATGGCTTTTCAGATGCTCACAAAATCATTGGCATCTATCCATAGATTTCCCAAACCCCAAAACAGTAAGAAATAATTTTTCTTAAAAATTGCCTAATTATTGACTCATGACCAAACCTTTGGCAGAGTACAGGGAATCATAAGAAAGAAGGGGAGTTAGTCTGATGGGGAAAGGATAGGAGCTCCACAAAGACCAAATATATCTGGGCACAGGGTCTTTTCTGAAACTGACATTCAACCAAGGACCATGTATGGATATAACCTAGAACCTCCGCTCAGATGTAGCCTGTGGTAGCTCAGTAACCAATTGGTTTCCCAAAGTGAGGGGAACAAGGACTATTTCTAACAGGAACTCAATGAAGATACCTGATAAAACAGGATCAGATGAATGGGGGGAGGTCCCCCCCTATCAGTGGACTTGGAGGGGGGCACAGTGGTGATGAGGGAGGGAGGGAGGGACTGGGAGGGAACGAGGGTTCGGGGCACGGCTGGGATACAGAATTAATAAAATGTAACTGATAAAAATTAAAAAATTGCCTAATTAAAGTTATTTTATTCATATATTAAACATAAATCTTATATTAGATAATAATTTTCAAACTGAAATACGAATAAAGAAGAGCTTAACACCGTGTTTAAATAGTTCTCTGTATAGATGTGCAAGTGTTGAACACAGCAATATGGATGTATTATAGGAGCATCAGCACACACCACAGAGACCTGTTGATTCAAGGAGTGTTAAACCCTACACTAACTCTTTTCCATAGCACCTTCTAGGTGGTCGTTGTGTCAAGACGAAGCTGAGTATCTCCTTCCCTTCCAGGCTGACATAAACTCACTGAAGTGGACAATGAGCAGAAGTTTCGTACTTTCTATGAGAAGCACATGGCCACAGTAGTAGCTGCCAATGCTCTGGGTGAAGAGTGGAAGGGTTATGTGGTCCCGATCAATAATGGTAATGACAAGGTTTTGCCATGAGGCAAGATGTTTTGACCCATGGCAGAGTGTGCATGCTATTGAGTAAAGGGCATTCTTGTTATAGACCAAGGAGAATTGCAGAGAAGAAGTGCAAGTCTGTTTGTAGATGCATTGTGGATGTCAATCTGAGTGTTCTCAACTTGGTTAATGTAAAAAAAGGAGAGAAGTGTTCTCCTGGACTGACAGACAGAGCTAGTAGAACCTGAAAGCTCTTTAATCTCTCTAAAGAAGATGATCCCCTCCAATGTGTTGTCAGAAACTTTTAAACAAAGAAGGAAAGAAACCCAGGACCAAAGCATACAAAATTCAGCATCTTGTCACTCCATGTGTCCTGCAACACAAATGCTGACATATTGCTCAGAAGAAACAACGTACTAAGAAAAAGAAGGAGGCTGTAGAATACTCTAACCTTGCTAAGAGAATGAAGGAAGCCAAAGAAAAGTGCCAAAACAGATTGTCAAGAGACATAGGCTGTCTTCACTGAGAGCTTCTACTTCTAAGTCTGAATCCAGTCAAAAGTAATTCTTTAAGAAAAACAAATAAATGATCATATGTTGGGGGGTGGAAACACTCTGGGCTAAATTTCAGATCCTTCAGGAAATAATATAAATATGAATAGAAAGTGATTTTCAGAATATCTGAGTAATTGTGTGTGTGTGTGTGTGTGTGTGTGTGTGAGTGTGTGTGTCTGTGGTTGTTTTGTTTTTATCACCCAAGGGATTATGAATAAGTCAATATGAGTTCTTTCATCTCGCACTGAAGACACTTGCTGAAAAAGGCCGTGTTGCTTTGTTTTTTATTTTCTTTTTAGCTCAGTGGTTTAGTCAGATGTTATGGTTACTTGTGTTTTGTGCTCCCTGGTTTAAAATGAAACATGCTTCTGGTACTTGAACTCTTCCATGAGAAGTCAAATGCTTTTGTCTAACTGCAATTCTTCCCTTGAATGTGAGTAATTGAGTTCCCAAAGATAGATCTGAAATATGAGAATGCACCTGATTTCTGTGTAATTTGAAGCTTTTATTTCCCCTTTACCTGTCACTATGTTCTTTTAGCAAAGAAAATAAATGACAGAGTATTTTCTTTTCTTTTTCTTTTTTCTTTTTTTGAATCCTAGGATAATACTGAAGACATAGTTGCCATGCTTAAATTTTGAAACTTTTTCTTAAAGGGATAGCATCTGTGTTTTAGATCCACATATGTAAGAGTTTGCATGAGCGTAGACAATCTTTACCTCAGGGCAAATAGATTTAATAGTTGACCTAGCAACAAGATACCGAATTAATTGTTTTTCATGAGGGTTGTTAATCATAATGGTGACAGTTCCACACAATGAAGCCCCAACTAATTGAATATTGCCTTTCACTTTAAGTGTAATTTAAATCACCCAGCATGTTTAAATGCTGTGGACAGAGCCTTTAAGTGGTTGGAGGTGATCCATAAGCTAATTGCCAACCAGTGGTGGCATTTTCATTTATTATAGACCATTCAGCTATAAATTGTCTGTGGCGATACAGTTCATTGGAGTTTCTCATTGAACACGTTGCAAAGGTTAACTGGAGTCAAGTTGAAAGAAGGTAAAATAAGAAAGGAACATGGCTCCTATGTGCTACCATAATTACAAAAATGATATTTTAAAAAATAGACACAAAACACCATTTTAATGATGAAAAAAGTATATTTTATGGATTAATCAGTATACACAAATTATTTCAGATTATATACAAATTAATATTGATAGTTTTATACAGTAACAATGTTATAAGAATGGAGCCATTATGATTGTTTTGTTTTTCATTTATAGTACTATAACGATTTTAAGACAATTATCATTTTTGAATAAAGATGTATATTTAATGTTCTGGAGTTTCAGCATAAATACAATAATCCCTTCTCACATCATCAGTACCTATTTATTTTCTGAATTTTTAATATTTCTTCTGTTATTTTCATTATCCTACGGTATAGAATATATACATCTTTCCTAGAGTATTTGGTGAGACCAGTTCTAATGCCATTTCCTTCTTTGCAATTGACAAGCTTGCCTTTATCACAGCCTTTTATGAGCTGCATACAATAAATTAAAGATAATTTCCTAATCATAAAGCACCTCATAGGACCTATTCTTAGCTATAATTGCGCTAATGGAGAACTTTAAATCTTAAGTATGTCTTAAAGGAAAGGAATGCAGGCACTGAGATCCCTCAAATGAACAAGGAAAAAACAACGAAAAACTTGTTAGTTCTGCTACTCTGTTTTCAGACAATCTTTTCCTCACCTGCTTCATTGACCATTGCTGATCCCTGGCTGCTTGCTTCTCTGTTCAGCCATTTGTTCCCTGATATTATTAGAGGATTTTATTAGGATCCACATCTGTTTATAACCTTGTTTGCTTTATTTACTTTTTCTATTAATAGTTTTAGTGTATACATTCATTCATTATGAAAACTATTCTGTAAGTTGTAGGTTTTTTTTTTTCTTATTTTAAAAGTCTAACATGCTTTTGTTCATGTTATTTGTTAACTTTTATCCTTGACTTTTTGCTTAGACATTAATAAACCTAATTTTCCTTTTTTAAATGTACTCCTTAAAAAAATCACTTCTAATCTGGAGGACACAGGAGCTCCACAAGAAGAGCAACAGAACTAAAAAATCTGGGCACAGAGGACTTTTCTGAGACTGATATTCTAACCAAGGACCATACATGGAGATAACCTAGAACCATTGTTCAGATAGAGCCCATGGCAGCTCAGTGTCCAAATGTGTTTCCTAATAAGGGGAAAAGGGGTCGTCTCTGACATGAACTAAGTGACTGGCTCTTTGATTACATCCCCCTAAAGAGGAACAGCCTTACCAGGCCACAGAGGAAGATGATGTTGCCAGTCTTGATGAGACCTCATAGGTTAGGGTCATATGGAAAGGGAGGAGAACCTCCACTATCAGTGGACTGGGAGAGGTGCATGGGGGGAGAAGAAGGAGGAAAGGTGGGGTTGGGAGGGAACAAGGGAGGAGCTAGCGTTGGGATACAAAATGAATAAATTGTAATTAATAAAAAATTAATTAAAAAATCACTTCCAGCTTGTGTTATTAAGCTGCATCCTTGTGAGTTTAAAAAATAGATTTAAATCATTCACTTTTGTTAAAACTTTATTTTCCATCTTTCATTGCTACAGCAAGAAAGCACAACATGCAACAGCACACAACATTCACCAGACACTGAATCGATATGCATGATGGTATTAAATTTCCCAGATTTCAGAGCCAGAAATCAGTAGATATTTTTTTAATCACTCAGCCTACAGGTCCTACTGGAGCAAACTAAATTAAAACTAATTTCTCAGCATACTATCTGTTTATCACATACAATCTATATACAATATATTTTTTTATTTTTTTAATTTTTTTTATCAGTTACATTTTATTAAATCTGTATCCCAGCCGTGCCCCGAACCCTCATTCCCTCCCAGTCCCTCCCTCCCTCCCTCATCACTACTGTGCCCCTTTCCAAGTCTACTGATAGGGGGGGACCTCCCCCCATTCATCTGATCCTGTTTTATCAGGTATCTTCATTGAGTTCCTGTTAGAAATAGTCCTTGTTCCCCTCACTTTGGGAAACCAATTGGTTACTGAGCTACCACAGGCTACATCTGAGCAGAGGTTCTAGGTTATATCCATACATGGTCCTTGGTTGAATGTCAGTTTCAGAAAAGACCCTGTGCCCAGATAATATTTTAATGCTTATACGATGACCTAGCAAATATGAGCATATACATTTTATCATAGTTTTGTCAAATTTATAATTTAATGTTCAATTATTAAAATAATAATTAGTTTTTTTCTTTTTAAATAATATTTATAATATTTGATTATTTGTGAATTTCACATTATATGTCCTAATCACACTCACTTTCTTGTGCTCCCAGGTCTAGTGCCCCCACCCTGTGACAGCCCCCTAAACCACCAAAAAAGAAGAAAACTAAACAAACAAATAAAATGTTTATTGTGTGTAGCCCATGAACTTACTGGAGTATAGTGCAAATCCCAGTAACCAGCCCCATTTAAGGAGAAGAGGATTCAGGCAGTCCTGATGAGACTTAACAAGCTTTGGACAGCTGGCGAATAGTGGAGAACTCCCCATTTCAGTGGACAAGAGGAAAGGGATGAAGGGAAGAGGGAGGAAGGGTTGGACTTGGGGAGTTGAAGGAGGGGGCATCAATTGGATTACATAATGAATAAATTGTATAGAAAAAGAAAAAGAAAAAAATTAAAAAAATAAAGAAAACTGAATTCTTTCTATCTGTATCTCTGCCAGAAGCCATCAACTGTGGAGTACACTATAGAGTCTGAGACTGATACTCCAATCAAGGACCTTGCATGGAGTTAACCTAGAACCCCTGCACAGATGTAGCCCACGGCAGCTCAGTCTCCAAGTGGCTTCCCTAGTAAGGGGAACAGGGACTGTCTCTGACATAAACTCAGTGGCTGGCTCTTTGATCACCTCCCCCTGATGGGGGAGCAACCTTACCAGGTCACAGATGAAGACAATGCAGCCAGTCCAGATGAGACCTGATTGACTAGGGTCAGATGGAAGGGGAGGAGGATCTCCCATATCAGTGGTCTTGGAGAGGGGCATGGGAGGAGATGAGGGAAAGAGGGTGGAATTGGGAGGGAATGAGGGCTGTGGCTACAGCTGGAATACCAAGTGAATAAACTGTAATTAAAATAAAAAAATAAATAAAATTTAAAAAGCAGTTCTCTTTAATGGCTTCTTGTCTAGGCTGTTACTTTTTCATGAGATGTGGTAAGCTGAGGTAGGGTTGTCAGGTAAGCTCTCTTTAGTATCTGGCTGTTATGGAACTCTCTTTGCAGATGAGGATGGCCTTAAATTCAAATGCCTATTTCTTTGGAGAGCTGTAATTGGTTAGAGGCGAGCACCACCCTGCCTAGCTTCTGTCTGTATGTTTGTCATGCTTTGCAGTATCAATATTATTTTGAGTTTTCCTCCTTTTGTAAGCTTTAATATATCCATTTTTCTTATACATTTATCTCCTGATTTACTGTATTTTTTGCTTTAAAATTATTATCATTGAGAGATGGAAGTATGACTGTCACCTTTTCTATTCAGTGTTTTGTTGGAATGTTTGTCGATTCCTTGTTGATTTATGGCTTATACTACTTATAAAGGTGTGAAATTCCATCTTTATGTTTGAAAATTTATAGTAGTATAGCAACCATTTTAGCTTTGAGTTTTTATTTCTACATGGTTGAACATGCTATTGATCATTTTTATAAATGGTCTCAGATTTTTTAATTCAGCTGTTATCAACAGCACCCCTCTTAGTATCATTACCTCAGAGTTTAAATTTCAACCCATAAATCTTAGTGTAGCAATACATCCAAGTCTTCTTTTATTCATGCCTGAAACTTAATGACTGACTATGTAGACTTATAATTTATTGCTTAAATTCATACATATTGCTTTTTGGTTCTTCATAAGGTTATTACAAAGGTCATATTTTATATAAAATTGCTTTCAAAATGTTTAATTCCCTCCAATTCATTAATAATTTAATCTCATTCTTGCAAAATACTTTGCATGGCATAGTGAATGGAAAGTGAGATTATATTGCCATTTATCGTGTTAGATAAGGACTTAATATGATTTGTGGTTTGGATTATTGTTTTTTTTTTCATTTGAAATGCTAAGTATACGAATCATAGATATAACAGGTAGTGCTAAAGGAAGGTTTTAAAATAGAATTTTCTTTGATGTTTGTCCTTATAATTTAAAAAAATCAATTAATTGCTTACCTAGTAACAAATGGAAATGGTTCATCATTCTGGAGATTGAGAAGTATATCAAGATACTAGTGCATTGAACATCAACATCTAGTTCTCAAATATTTTTTTTAAGTTTTGAATATAGTTGAGCAAATGTCCTTATTGAATGGTGGGGCACCTTTTGGGTATGCCCAGGAATGATATAGCTGGATCTTGAGGTAGCACTATTCCTAATTTTCTGAGAAAGCACCAGATCGATTTCCAAAGTGGTTGTACAATGTGACATTCCCATCAGCAATGGAGGAGAGATTCCCTTGCTCCACCTCTTCTCTAGCCTGCATCATCCCTTGAGATTTGATCTTAGCCATTCTGATGGTTGTGAGGTGAAATCTCAGTGTCGTTTTGATTTGTACTTCCTGAATGACTAATTATGTTGAGCATTCCTTTAAGTGTTACTCGGCCATTCGAATTCCTCTGTTGAGAATGCTCTGTTTACCACTAAACCCCATCTTTTTACTTAAACTTCATTATTTATTTGTTTAAATTCCCATTTAATATTTTCAAAACACACACTGAAAATAACCTAAGTATTGGATAACAGCACTACAGACAAGGAAAGAAAAGCATAGCTCAACTCACCACCAAAACATAAAGATAAAATGAATTTCGATAACTATACAGGCAAAAATAAAATATTTATAATGAGGAAAGTTAAAGAGAAGGCTCGTTGTTCTATAAGAAAGAGCTAATATATCTTTAAATAGAAGTGACCTCATTAATACTGTGTGAAAGTCTTGTAGTGATTCTTTTATTTTTTTAAATTTATTTATTTTTATTAATTACAGTTTATTAACTTTGCTTTCCAGCTGTAGCCCCCTCTCTCATTCTCTCCCAATACTACCCTCTCTCCCACATCTTCTCCCATGTGCCTCCCCAAGTCCACTGACAGGGGAGGTCTTCCTTCCCTTCCCTCTGATCCTAGCCTGTCAGGACTCATCAGGATTGGCTGCACTGTCTTCCTCTATGGCCTAGTAAGGATGTTCTCCCCTCATGGGGTGGTGATCAAAGAGCCAGACACTGAATTCATGTCAGAGACAGTCCCTGTTCCCCATTACTAGGGAACTCACTTTGAGACTAGGGTGCCATGGGTTATATCTGTGCAGGGGTTCTAGGTTATCTCCATGCATGGTCCTTGGTTGGAGTATTAGTCTCAGAAAAGACTCTTTCGCACAGAATTTTTGTTCTGTTGCTCTCTTTGTGGAGCTCCTGTCCACTCCAGGTCTTACTATCCCCCCTTCTGTCATAAGATTTCCTGAACACTACCCAAAATTTGGCTATGAGTCTAAGCATTAGCTTTGATACCTGCTGGATAGATTATTTCAGAGGCCCTCTGTTGGATTATTTGGTTTGTTAGTGTTTAACTTTTTCAATTTTTTTTTATATATTCTGTATATTAGCACTATATCATATGTAGGGTTGATGGAGAGATGTTTTCCCAATTTGTAGGTGTCATTTTGTTCTGATTACTGTGTCCTTTGCTTTACAGAAGCTTTTCAGTCCCATTTATTAATTGTTGATCTTAGAGCCTGTGCTGCTGTTGTTCATTGCAGCTTTATTTGTAATAGCCAGTATCTGAAAACTACCTATGTCCTTAAATGGAAAAATGGATACAGAAAGTGGGGTTCATTTACACAATGCAATACTATTCAACAATTAAAAACAAGGAAATCATGAAATTTGCAGGCAAATGGTCTGAAATAGAAAAGATCACCCTGAGTCAATTAACCCAGAAGCATAAAGACACATATGATATGAAATCACTTATAAGTGGATATTAGACATATAATATAGGATAAACATACTAAATTCTATAGTCCTAAAGAAGCTAAACAAAAAGGAGGACCCTAGGGAAGACACTTAATCCTCATTTGAAGAGCAAACAGAATAGACATCAGAAGTAGGAGAAGACAAAGAACAGTACAGGAGTCTTCTACAGAGGAGCTCTGAAAGACTCTACCTACGAGATTATCGAAAGTGACACTGAGACTCATAGTCAAACTTTAAGCACAGTGCTTAATCCCTTTGGAAAAAGAGGGAAATAGACCTGGAGGATACAGGAACTCCACAAGGAAAGTTACAGAACCAAATAGCTGGGCCCAGAAGGGCCTGCAGAGACTGAAGAATCAACCATGGACCATGCATAGATAGGACCTAGGCCCCTGTTGAAAAGAAGCCCATTGTGTGCTCAGTTTCCAAGCGGGTTTCCTAGTAAGGGGCACAGAGGCTGTCTCTGACATGAACTCAGTGGCTGTCTCTTCTATCACCTTTCCTAGGGGGTACAGCCTTGACAGGGTACAGAGGACGATGATGTAGCCATTCTTGATGAAACCTGATAAGTTCGGGCCAGATAGAAAGGGAGGAGGTCCTCCTCTATCAGGGGACTAAGAAAAGGGATAGGGGGAGAAGAGGAAAGGTGGGTCAAACTGGGAGGAGACAAGGGATGTGACTGCAGCGGGGATAAAAAGTGAATAAATTGTAGTAAAAATATATAAGTAAAATTTATTTTTTTAAGTTTCATTAGAGTGTTTTATAGGTTTATAAGTTTTGATTTTTTTTTTATATCTGAACAGCAAGGAAATGGTTAGAAATAATCAGAAATACCTTTTATAAAAGTAACAGTTTTTCTACATAAGACTTTTTTTTTTTCATCAGGTAATCCTATTTAGAATTCCCTGTCCTCTATATATTTTATGTATCACCTTAGGAATTAAGATCTTAATATGAGGACTTTTTTAGAAAATATAGAAGAGTAGAACATTCTCCCCTTATCGATGTTACTGGTAAATGGCCCTCATGGCAGAGTAGTCACCGTGGCAGGATCCTGAAGCAGATAACCAAAGGAGAGCAATACATGCATGTTGATGTTCTATTCACTTTTTAAATTTTTTTTATTAATTACTTTATTCATTTTGTATCCCCCATAGGCTCCTCCCTCCTCCCCTCCCAATCTCACCCTCCCTCCTCTTTCTGCATGCATGTCCCTCCCCAAGTCCACTGATAGGGGAGGTTCTCCTCTCCTTTCTGATCTTAGTCTATCAGTTCACATCAAAAGTGGCTGCATTGTCCTCTACTGTTAGCTTTTACTACTTGTGTGATTCATGATTCTTTACCTAGGGAGATCTTACCTAGGGCAAGACCTCCCAACTCAATTAATGAACTGAAGATAACCCCCAAAGATATACTCACAGATCTTCCCCAGGATGAATCTAATTCTGTCAATTTGACAATTAACATCACCATCACAATCATTTGTGAGTCATCAAATCTAGGAACATGCCATCCTTACTATTAGTCCCTGAAACCTATAATATAACTTTGTTGAATTCAGTGTACAACAGAGTCTGAATTTAAGAAGAATTTATTCTAATTCCACACGAAACATTAATTTGAATAAGTCTGTCCAGTGAATAGATAAGCTAAGTCCATTCTGTTTAAAACATTTGAAATAACATTTTTCTTTTTATTTAAATGCTTTAAGTAGTTTAATTTTCAGAGTGCTTTCAAGTGCCAGCTCCCATTTAATGATCAAAAAAATCTATATTTCACTGCTAAATATAAAAGATAAAATTTACATTATCTTCAAACTATTCCCTAATACCTGATCTATTATCTGAATCTGTACTCAGAAATATACTTTTGTTTCTGACAAAAGATACAGCTTTCTACACTTTCTTTGTAATTATAAGATTATCATTTATACTGCCTACTCATATAAATTTCCCATAGTTATAATTTATTATTTCCTATGTGATCAGTAAGCCCCATTCCTCAGAGAAAATCTGTTTCAGAAATGATTTTTTCGAAAAGATGGATTTCTCTAGATAAATACTTTGATTTAATTCACGAATTAATTTATTAATTTAGAATTTCATGTGCTATATTTTGTGATATTCTTCACCATCCACAAAGTCCACCCCAATACCACCTTCTCCCTGGGCACCCAACTTCATGTTGTTTCTGTCTTTTTAAAAAGCAGCAACTCCACAAGAAGAGCAACGGAACCAAAAAATCTGGCAAAGGGGTATTTTCTGAGACTGATACTCCAGCCAAGGACCATGCATGGAGATAAGCTAGAACCCCTGCACAGATATAGCCCATGGCAACTAAGTCTCTAAGTGGCTGCCCTAGTAAGGGGAACAGGGGCTGTCTCTGACATAACTCTGTGGCTGGCTCTTTGATCACCTGCTCCTGAGGGAGAAACAACTTTACCAGGCCACAGAGGAAGACAATACAGCCAGTCCTGATGAGACCTGATAGGCTAGGGTCAGATGGAAGGGGAGGAGGACCTCCCCTATCAGTGGACTGTTGGGAGGAGGAGCAAAGGAGGAAAGAGGGATTGAGGGTAGAATTGGGAAGCAATGAGAGAGGGGGCTGTGATAGAAAGTAAATAAATTGTAATTATTTTAAACAGCAGAAAATTCTATCTATCTATAATTGGCAAGCAATGGAAGGGCACTATGGAAACCTAGAAAGCAGAAACTTCCTCAAATATATGACAGTCATCCTTGTGAAGTCTCCTGGAGACTAGTGAGTGTCTGATTTTTGTGCTTTCTCTTGGATCTTTTCCTTCTGTTACTTTGCCTTGTCCATGTTCAAAGTGATGGTTTTGTCTTATCTCATTTTGCTTTGTCATGTTTTATTGTTATCTTTTGGAAATTTGTTCTTTTATAATGAGAGCCAGAACGTGAGTGTATCCTGTGGAAGAGGAGGTCAGAAGGAACTGGG
Source organism: Rhombomys opimus (assembly GCA_010120015.1). Classification (NCBI taxonomy): domain Eukaryota; kingdom Metazoa; phylum Chordata; class Mammalia; order Rodentia; family Muridae; genus Rhombomys; species Rhombomys opimus. The sequence goes on from REGO01000634.1 coordinate 390,259, forward strand.
AGAGTAGAGGGAGAAGAACCTGTAATCAAAATACATTGTATGAAGAAAGAATCTATTTTTTTTATAAAAGATGGGAGGAAACAAAAAGAAAAAAACTATAAAATTTGGAGTTTTGTTTGTGTTCTTCAACTGCTCCTAGGAATGTGGTTTATAGTACCTTCCTAACCCATCAACAAAATTTGTCAGGGTTGACACCAGCTCCATGTTTGATGGTGGAAGGAAGTGATGTCTTCAGCAATACAGCTTTACCATCAGGCTCTAGAGGATAACCAATAGCCTTGGCAATACACTGTGGTTTGAGAAAAGAGGAATCTCCAGTAACACTATCGAGACAACTCAATATCCTGTAGGCATTTTTGACAGTGGAAGTCTTACTTGGTGGCTTACGATATAGCTAGTCTTATTGTATCTGGTTTTGCTTTGTTCCGTTGATAACACTTGGAGACTTGGTCTTTTCTGAAGGAAAACAGAAGTGCAGTGGATATGGGAAAGAGTGGCACTTGAAGGAGGTGAGGGAGAGGAAACTGCTGTTGGGATGTATTGTGTGAGAGGAGAATAAATTTAAAAATTTCTAGCTGGGGCATCGTCATCTGCTTTACATGATGACTATATTAAAGTTATGGTTATATATATATATATATATATATATATATATGATACTTTTTTAGTCATGGGTTTCTCTGTGACTTTTACCCTACTCCCTAAGACACAATAAGGCTAATATGCATATGAATTCACAGAGATGGGAGCAACACACACAAAACATGCACGATTGCAAGAAAAAGACAAATATCTGAGTATGGAGAACTGAGAGTAGTAAAAAAAAAAAGTTCAAGTTTTAACAAAGTTGTTGTTTGTTTGACACTTGCTGGGGAAGTGAAAATTATTTTTCACCAGTGGAGTGACCTTGGGTAGGTCCACCACACCTGACATTCCAGTTGGAGCACTGTAAGATGGACTCCATGCTTTTTATTTTTGATTTTTTTTGTTTTTCTTGTTTTGTTTTGGGTTTTTTTAATTTTTTATTTAACTTTTATTAAATACACTTTATTCCTTTTGTATCCCCCCATAAGCCCCTCCCTCCTCCCCTCCCAGCCCCACCCTCCCCCCCTTTCTGCATG
>REGO01000634.1:391402-413092 GCA_010120015.1 Rhombomys opimus
TTCTTCTCAATGCAGTTTTTTCAGGAACCTTGAGCAATCTTCTGACCCTGGGGAAAGCCAGCCCACAGATTAAAATAGCCTCTGGGTAGCCAACCCCAGCGTGCCTCGTGGGCAATGCAGATAGGTCCACATACACGGAAGCAAGCCAGATCCTTTGCTTTGACTTTATTTGTTTTGTGAGGTAGGGAAAGAAATGGGGTTTGACGAGGTGATAGAGAAGATCTGGGAAGTGTTTGAGGAAAAGAAAGAATGTTACATTTTGTATAAAAATTTAAATAAAATGATTTAAGAATTTTAAAATGATGTCAAAAAGAAATGAGAAAATTAAGAGTAAAAAGCACTTTATAAAATAATGACGCGATGGCCTAGGATATTCAGAGGGGATAATATAGAAAGATTTATGAAGGCCATCTGCTAGTGAGAAAATCTGCATAAGGACATAACACAAAAGACAAAATTGTCTGAAGTTGAAAAATAAAGGCATATTGTGTCCTCCAAGTACAGGCCTGTGATAATGATGAATTAGATCAGGAACCAAATCCCTTTAAAAAAGACAACAAAGGCTTTACTTTACTTTTATTATTATTATTTATTAAAATTTATTCACTTTCTATCCCATCTGTAGCCCCCACCCTCATCTCCTTTCAGTCCAAACCTTAAGCCCTCTCCCCCCAAAATGTCCCTCCTCTAGTCCACTGATAGGGGTGATCCTCCTCCCCTACTACCTGACCCTAGCCTATGGAGTCTCATCAAGACTGACTGGATCCTCTCTCTGTGTCCTAGTAAGGCCACCTCTCCAGGGGGAGGTGATCAAAGTTCATGCCAAAGACTGCCCATGATCCCCTTACCGACATGGAGGCTGAGCAGCCCATGGGATACATATGGCCAGGGGTTCTAGCTCCTCTCCATGCATGGTCCTAGGTAGGTACATCAGTCTCTGCAGGCCCCATTGGACCCAGAATTTTTTGCACTGTGTTGGTCTCCTTTCAGAGCTCCTGTTCTCTCTAGGTCTTTCTATCTTTCCCTTCTTCCCTAATATGCTCAGCACTATGCCCAAAGATTGGCCATGAGTCTTAGTATCTGCTTCTGTACCCTGCTGGGTAGAGTCTTTAGGAGGCCCTCTGTGGTAGGCTTTTGTCCTGTTCCCTCTCTTCTCCCAATTTCTATGTATATCCTGTTTGCCTTTCTGAATAAATATTAAACATCTTCCTTAGGGTCCTCCTTATTATTTAGCTTTTTTAAGACTCAACAGAATTTAGTATGTTATCCTATGTTATATGGCTAATATCCACTTATAATTAAGTATATAGCATGCCTGTCTTTCTACTTCTGTGTTACCTTAGTCAGGATGATCTTTTCTAGTTCCCACCATTTGTCTGCAATTTTCACGATTTCCTTGTTTTTAATTGCTGAGTAGTATTCCATTTTGTAAAAGTACCACAATTTCTGTATCCATTCCTTGGTTAAGGGATATCTAGAAGATGCTCTCTTTTTTTCTGTTGTATGGTTTTAGCTTCTTTGTCAAAAAAGAAGGGCTAATACCTATACTTTTCAAACTGTTCCACAAAACAGAAACAGGGAACATTAGCAACCTCTTTCTAGGTTGATACATAAACTGCACAAAGACCCAACAAAGAAAGAGAACTCAACTCATTCTTACTTATGAACACTGATGAAAAAAAATAGTAAATAAAATACTTGAAAATCAAATCCAAGAACACTTCCAATATATCATCCACAGCAGCCAAATAGGTTTCATCCCTGGCTTACAGGGGTGGATCAATATATGGAAATCCAGCTATATAATCCACCATGTAAACACACTGAAAGAAAAACAAACAAACAAGCAAACATGATCATTTCCTGAGATGCTGAAAAAGCATTTGACAAAACGTAGTACATGTTCATGTTTAATGGCTTTACTTTTCAAAAACTACAAAAGGCTAATCGTCATTCATTACTAAGCAATCATTCAGTGGCATAAAGTGAGCTCAATGGCCTTAATAAGTCTGCTGTGCTGGCAACAATCGCAGCCCTTTGAACTCGTGTGATATTGTGTCTGCCACCAATGTGTATGCGAACATAAGTAACTTCTGTCACTATCACCTTTGATTTTTTTCCATTCAACTGTAGCAGATAGTCTATCATGAAGAAGAAATTCTGACACTTATTATATACTGCTAACCTTAATTGCCAGTTTCATATTTGTAGTTTGTTGCTTTTCTAATGCATTCTCCCTTAACCTTTGGCTAATCTTTGATCATTGTTTTGGGTATAATATAAATACTAAATAACAATGGCACGTCAAATATGAACTCTTCTCTGGAGTTCTAATTTTATCTTTGCAACAGTACAGATGAAATTTGTAAGTGGCAAGTGTAGGAGTCATGAGGACAAGTCATAATATTCAATTCCCCTAAATGTCTTCTTAAATAACTCCCATTCACACATTGGAAATTTTTCTGACATTATGAATAAACTAATGTTTTTGATATATAGAACTTCCTGAAAGTCAGAAGTCTCTAAGAAAATGATAATGCTGTGATACAGTCTCCAAGGAAACATTATGTATGCTTCTGCTGCTCATATTTCCTGATTTGAGATAATGCAAGTAAAGATATTTCTTTCAAATATATAAACAAAATACATATTTATGTACACCTAAAGGAAACAATGGATTTAATCCAAAATATCAGTTAACAGACATAATAGTGTTATTTTAAAGAGGTATGTGAACTAAATAAAGGAAGACCCCATTACAGGTATTAGCTCATATCAGATCACACCAATCTATGAAAATAATGTACATATTTATTTAAGAGTAAACTTTTCAAAAAAAAGAGTAAACTTTTCACATTGTCAACCTCAAAATTGCTACATAGTACCTCAAAATATGAATTATGGAATTAGGCACTCAACAGTTATTTAGAATAAAAAGTAAAACCAACTCATACTATTATGAGGTTTTCTAGATGTGTAAAATTAAGTGTGTTCACCCAAAATAAAGAGGAAAGCAAGAACTTAAGCCATTATTCTTTCTCAGACAAAATTAGTGAACAAATGAATTTACTGTGCTTTCTTATAGAAACATGCATGACCCACTGCCTGAAAGTTCTAGTTCCCTGAATGAAGAGTCGCCTGAGCTAATTAGATCAGCTACACAACTAAGACGACCCTAAACTCTCAATCCACTTTCTACCTCCTACATATTTTAGCATCCCAGTAACACCATCTAAAGTTATGCCAAGAGAAAGGGTGACTGCAATATTTGGTTTGCGTTTCCTAATCTATCCAGTACTATTTCATGACCATTAGCACAGACTTCAATGTAGACTTCATGGTCTTTCAGCTTACTAAAGCAGCTGTGCTCAGTGTAGTTGTGTGTGTGTGTGTGTGTGTGTGTGTGTGTGTATCACACACATATATTAATGAAAATATATATGAAATAATGCTGTTGTGTAAAGCCATAAATTGTAAAGGTTCACTCTGAACATCAGTAAAGTTTGCACTCAGTTTTTATATGTCCCAAATTAAAGTTTTCTAGAAAAGAATTACATATGTGTAATAGAGTAAAGAATAGAGAAAGCAGTTTGGTTTGGAGGATGAAATATAAGTCAAAGAATTTTGTTTGTCTCTTCCTTGGAATCAGATACTAAGACCAAAAATATAGGTCACTGATAGACCTGCATGTTCATTGTCTAATGGGGCAATGTGCAATACACTAAATTCTTAAGATATTCTTAGATTCTTTGCCAGCAGACAATAATAGTATCAGATTTAAAGTCTAAATTGAATTTGGAATTCAATTTTACTCATTATTTACAAGTATTAAATTCTGTGTCTAATGAATTAAGAAAATACTGACTTCAGTAGCAATTGGATCTGCCACTGTATGTTACTTGTATTTATTCCAAATAATCTCATTTACTCCTAATGGTTTATGCAAATTGTATAAGGTTTCTTATGCCCAAGGTTAAAAAATGATTTTCTAGTAGACAAGAGAAAACCACCCATTCTCTGATTGTGATTATTTGCATGAGAAGATCACACAAAAGCCCTTTACTCTAGTCCTACCAGGGCAGCCATGAGCTGAGGAGAGGTGGAGATGGCTTGTGCAGGTCCAAACAACCTCGAGGACTGCTGCTGGCAACTGGAGACTGCTAAGCCTTGGGTGGCATTTGGTGCTAAGGTCTTCTGTAGAGTTTTGCCCTCGGTTTACTGAGGGGGGCTAGGCTGCTGCTGGTCCCCCTTCTGAAGTACAATGCAAAAGGGACATCATGTATATGGCAGTGCTTATCTGGAGTTTTTTATTTTGCTTTTTCTCCCTCTCTTTCAGTTATGAAACTTGTATGTATGGATTTCACATCTCCATAGCAAGACCCACCCGTGGGCATTATGACGGTTTCTCCTAAAGGCTCAGTTTTATTAAGCAACACGAAGAAGGCGGTTTTCAGCCTTGTTTTTCTAGAGTTGTGTTTTTTGATCATTACTTCAAGGAAAACTAAATGATTTAGTGGGAGGGAAAAAATACTAAGTGTGTCTATCTTTTTCCAGGATTTACCTACATTCTTGGAAACACTGGAAGCTTTAAGGCTATTGCTTAAAGCACTACAGGTTGTTGCTAAGGCCAAGGCAGGGACCAGTCATCATAGCTTATTGCATGAGCTTTTTCTTCAAACTAATTCATAACTCTGAAATTTGGCAAGAGCAATTAGGTTACTACATTCAAAGTTAATTTCCCTGTAACTTGCTACCAATTGAAACATAAACTGCCAAGAAGTAAGGAACTATATTTAAAACACAAAAATGTATATACTATAAGACCACCTGAAACCAATGTAAGATTTGTGTGTGTGTGTGTGTGTGTGTGTTATTATTAAGCACAAGTGTTTTATTTAGCTCTCCAGTAAAGTATTAAGGATAAGGAAACTTACCCTGGTGTTGTAGATAAAGGTGGAACCCTGAAGAAGTTATCAGGATGAGTTAAAGTCAAACATGTGAAATCTGATGTTTGAATCCTACTGATTATATAAAATAAAAAAAAAGGGGAGAAGAAATCCATAGACACACCATTGGTACTTCTGTGTGTGTAATATCCTAATTTCCATGAGTCTACCTCTAAGAAGACCACCACCAGATCATCTTTTCTTCTCTCAAACCTCCAAAATTATGAGCTCAAGTGGTTCTTCGTTACAACTCATACAGCCAATTGTGTTTTGTTTGGAAAACAAAGCACTGGTCAGTGTGATTCACATATTTTTTTTTATAATGCTGTTTGGAGACAAGTTTCACTAATTGAATGAAGCAGGGAACTAAATAAATAAATGAATAAAATGAGAGATTGTATATCTAATTACATGCTGAATATTATTTCATAAAAATAAAATTCTATTAATTCTCAAAGAATTCATAAAATAGAGTTCCATGAAAAACTGTTGTGATGATTATATCTAGAAACATAAACGACACAATAAGCTCATATACTCACACAGGCATAGTCATGGAGTTCAGTCTGTAAATCAATCTTAGTTACACTAGAACATTTGCAACAGTGTCTTCAGGTTGTTCGTGCCATGTGTCACCAATTTATAAATCATTTTTTGTCTCTTTTATAATTTAACAGTAGGGAAGGCGCTGGCTGTCCAAGACCCACACTATGACACAATCCAAGAGGTGAAAAGTTTTCATCTATAACCTTACAAAGTACTCTGGGAATGAATTACAACATGTATGTACTGTAATCACATAAATAAAGCCTGTGGCCAAATATAACAGCTTCCTAGACAGACAAGTGGTTGAACACCTTACCTGAGACCTCATGAAGCCTCGCACAGTGATGATGAAGACGCCACAAACCTGACATGTGATAACAAGCCATCCATAGAACCACCCAAAGGATGAAAACTCTGGCTCTCCGTGTCTTCTTCCAGATCACCAAAATCTCTTTTAGAACACTGCTGCTGAAGAATGTGTAATTTAAATACATTTCTTTTTTATCTGTGTCTGTAGTGAAGAAAAATCACCAAACGGACATTTTCTCTTATTTGAACTAACTTTATAGTAATAAAAAAATTAGTGCTATTATTTTGTTAGAATTTTCATAAGAATGAAAATTTCAAATGATTATAAAGTATTAATCTAAAATAACACTACACACAATATCTGTTGAGAAAAAGATCTACTATATTCTAAAATGTGCTTCTTTTTAATTATTAAGGAACTTGTGATTTACCCATGAATTTATTATTATAGTGATATAAGTGGACAGCTTTTAAAAACAATCTGTACTTTGCTAGTGGGAGATGACTTAAAATTTAAGCCATATCTGAGGAAATTTCACCTATTTTCTCATGCTGCATTAGTGCATTATAAAGTAACTCAGATATTCTGTAAATGAAAGTTGGCACTTATAATGACTTCTGTGAGGTTGACAATTATAAACCACACTTTAAGAGAAGAAATTGAAGAAGTGAGTATATTTCACAATCCAGAAACTTAGAAAATTATTTCCTCAGCTAAAGAATTTTGAATGTTTTCATTTTCATAGAATATACATACACAAAAAATATGTCATTTAAATGTTTCTAGTGTGAAGTTCAATATCATTGTCTAGTCTCAGGATAAGTGTCATTGTTTCCAAACATCAACATCATTCTTTTTCAAGAACTGTGTTTAATTACAAAAAGAGAAACTATTTTAAATAATTTCTCCATTCCCAGATCTCAGCCCCTGAGATAAATCAATAATTGAAATGATTATCAGCAAAGGTTCTAAGATAATGATAAAGACAGTTATTTTTATTATTTCGGATAATAAGAAGTAGATTAAATATTATTTGGATATCTAAATAAGAGTATGGAAAATAATAAATTCTTATTGATTAAATCTGTATATATATTCCTCATTAATATAAGTTATATGAGCTCCTTGACACAAATGCAATATCAATATTATAATGAGACATTTATGATCTTCATTTCATTTTATTATTTTCCTTTGTCGTGTGACAATAATTTTTTTAAAACTCATCATGTTTTTTTTCTAGTGAGTTCTTTAACATAGATAAAGTTAAATCAATAACATCTCATCCTTCCCCATTTACTAGGCCAATGAGTTTTCTGAATTATTCTGGATACTTACTTCCTGTGGTTTGACTCTTTCCAAACATAGACATATTTGTTTTACCAAAAGAATAGCACTCCTCTGAGGAATTTTAATATCTTGTCTTCCAATGTTTTTTTCCTCTAGGGTGTCAGGCTGCTATTTTGTTGTTGTTGATGTTGTTTCTTTTTTATTATGTGTATCATAGGAACTCCTTTAGACTTCATACTAGGCATACTCTAGTACTGAGCTATTTTATAGTTGTTTATTTGCATATTTTTGTTGTTTAGTTTCATAAGTATGTATGCTGTGTTTGCATAAATTCCAGATCTCTGGCTACCCACTAGCCCTTCTTAGGTCATATTGCTATTTGTGGAATTCATGACCTCTTCTTTAATTACTGAAGCCAATAAGTGTCCCCCTATGTGCATGTTTAGGCCTGCTTTTTAGGATTAGAAAACCCACCAGGATTTGCCTCTAGAGAAGAGTGATTCTTCTGCAGCAGCCATTGATTTGATTCTCCATAGCTCTTCATATAGTTGAGCCTTTCTTAACACATAACTTTTCCTAAGATTTCAAAGAAGTAGTCATTGAACAATTTTTACAATTGCATATGTGATTTAAATGTCATTAACTGAAAAGGAAACAAAATCATGAACTGAAAATTCCAACTGCTACGTAGAGTGTCATGTTGCAGTTTGAATTTTAAAGTGTGGAAAATAAATTTGAAAATAAAAGCCACAAGCCTTGAAGTTGAAAAGGAAAAGTTCAGGAAAACAAAACAAACAAACAAAAAAAACTGTTTAACAAATATTTTGTATGCTCAAGCCACCTTTCTCTGGGTTTGGTGCTCCTTCCCTCCATATCCTACATCCTTGTCGGGTGAGCAGTGGAACTTTCTTTTGGAAATCCAGACAATCCTTAAAGTGAGAAAGGAATCTAAACTATGATAGGTTTAAAAAAATAATTTATTCACTTTGTATCCCAGCTGTATCCCTGTCCCTCCTCCCCTTCCAATTCTGCCCTCCTATCCTCCATTTCTCCCATGCACCTTCCCCAATCCACTGATACGGTAGTGGTAGGGGAGGTCCTCCTCTCCTTCCATCTGCCCCTAGCCTATTAGGTCTCATCAGGACTGGCTGCATTGTCTTCCTCTGTGGCCTGGTAAGGCTGCTCCCCCATCAGGGGGAGGTGATCAAAGAACCAGCCACTGAGTTCATGTCAGTCCTTGTTCCCATTACTAGGGTACCCACTTGGAGACTGAACTGCTATGGGCTATATCTGTGCAGGAGTTCTAGGGGTTCTAGGTTATCTCCATGCATGGCCCTTGGTTGGAGTATCAGTCTCAGAAAAGACCCTGGGCCCATGTTTCTTGGTTCTGTTGCTCTCCTTGTGGAGCTCCTGTCCTCTCTAGGTCTTTCTATCTCCTGTTCTTTCATAAGATTCCCTGCACTCTGCCCAAAGTTTTTCTATGAATCTCAGCATCTGCTTTAATATCCTACAGGGTAGGGTCTTTCAGAGGCCCTCTGTGGTAGGCTCCTATCTTGTTCCTTATTTTCACCCTCTTCCAATGTCTATCCCGTTTTGTCTTTGTAAATGAGGATTGAGCATCTTACCCAGGGTTCTCCTTCTTGCTTAGCTTATTTAGGTGTACAGATTTTACTATGATTATACTATATGACATGTCTACTATCCACTTAATCTCCTTATAAGTGAGTATATACTATGTGTGTCTTTCTGGTATACCTCACTCAGGATGATCTTTTCTAGCTTTCACCATTTACCTGAAGATTTCATAATTTCCTTTTTTTTTTTTTTGTTTTTTGTTTTTTTAGGGCTAAAGTTCTAGTATTCCGCCACGATAGTCACCATGGCCCAGGAGTGTTGAAAGAGCTGTTGTAGTGACAAAAGGAGACATCTCAACTCTAGGGCAGTAAAGTGACATTTCACAGGTTGTTCATCCTGTGTTGGAACTCTGCATTTAGAAAGCAGCACAGGAATCACTAGGAAGTGAGAAAACCTTACCCCTGTGCACTCAGAAATAAAATTATTTGTGAATTTTCAAGTGATGGCTTCAGATAACAGAGATTACATGTGAAATAGACGGGAAAAAAATCCCTTCCAAACCAAAGCTTCCGTATGTGTGTTAAAAATACAAAATTTCTCTGTATTTTAAAGCTTCACTATTAAGCAAAACCATAGAAAATATATTTACATAAATAAAGCTTCCACTGATATTTTTCAGATATATTTAAAGCATGTTGTGACTATTTGAACTAAAACTAAAATGCTTAACCATGATTATATGTTCCTGATTTTAATGTGGCATTATCTTATGCAAATGAATTCAAATTTCTGTGTATAGTCTCTACCTCTATGAAAATACATCAAAACATATAAAACCTTAATATTTGCTAAGAAGTTTATATACAATATGAGAATTTCACTAAGAGTATTCATGTATTTCTGTATGATATATAATAAACTTTTTCTTTTGTATAAGATATTTTTGTCAAATCACCTAGAAGAATTAGATAATATTAACGTGTGAAAGCTTATGTTATATTTTATCTTCTTCTAAACTATTGATATCTGTAAGATAACTCATAACATGTGTAAAATGTGATGAAATTTTACCATTACCTTTAATCTTCTCACCCAAATTCAATTTTAACATTTATTATTAAATTTTTGTAATTTCCCAGGTAAATGAAAACATTTTATCATTTTTAAGCTGAATATTCTAAGTATAAGTCTGTAAATACTTTGTTAATAATTTACATTTTCAAAACATATAATTTTTATAATTTTCAATAACATTTTTGCAATGCTTTACACTTCCTTTTTTAAAATGTTACATTTGAAAAATATGTTAAATTTGTTAAATTATATGTCTATATACTTCTGAATCTGTTTGTAGTTTAAATTGTTATTATTAATTTACACTGAGCGATGCTTCAAATCAAAATTTAAAAGCTCAAAACAGATGTCCTTAACAATAAGGCCACAAAACTGGATGGGCTAAAAATGTCATGATGGAAATGTGAGCATTAAAAAGATATATATTAAAACATCCTAGATTACACCCACCTTGGCTTATTTGGGTCTGTGGATTTTAGCCTGATTACCCTGGACTTTACAGCTAATGTCCACTTGCACCATGCCAGTCTGTCTGGGTGTGGGCTACCTCACTCAGTATGATCTTTTCTAGTTCCATCATTTGCCTGCAAATTGCATGATGTCTTTGCTGAGTAGTTTTCCATTGTGTAAAGGTAGCACATTTTCTTTACTCATTCTTCAGTTCATAGACATCTAGATAATTTTCAGTGTCTGGTTATTACAAATAAAGCTGTTATAAACAGAATTGAGCAAGTGTCCTTGTCGTATGGTGGACCATTTTTTGGGTATATACCCAGGTGCAATATAGTTAAGTCTTGAGGTAGATCTATTCCAAAATTTTCTACAAACCTCCAGATTTATTTCTAAAGTGGCTGTACAAGTTTGCACACCCAATATCAATGGAGAGTGTTCTTCTTTCTCCACATCTTCAACAGTGTGTGCTGTCACTTGAGTTTTTGACTTTAGCCGTTATAACTGGTGTAAGGTGGAAACTCAGATCCATTTTGATTTGCATTTCCATGATGACTAAGAATGTTGAGCATTTCTTTACATACTTCACAGCCATTAGAGATTACTTTGTTGAAAATTCTGTTTAGCTCTGTAACTCATTTTTAAATTTCTATTTGGTTGTTGATGCTTAATTTTTCATGTTTTTTTTCTTTTTCTTTTCCTTTTTTATTAATTAGAGTTTATTCACTTTGAATCCCAGCTATAGCCCTCTCCCCCATTTCCTTCCAATCCCACCCTCCTTCCCTTATCTCCCATGCCCCTCCTCAAGTCCACTAAGAAGGGAGGTCCTTCTCCCCTTCCCTCTGATGCTAATCTATCAGGTTTCATCAGGACTGGTTGCATTGTTTTCTCCTATGCCCTGTTCCCCCCTCAAGAGGAGGCGATCAAAGAGCCAGCCACTGAGTTATGGACAAGTCAGTTCCTGTTCCCATTACTAGGGAACCCAATTAAAGACTGAGGGGTCACGGGATACATCTGTGCAGGGGTTCTGGGTTATCCCCATGCACGGTTCTTGGTAGGAGGATCAGTCTCAGAAAATACCCCTGGGCCCAAGATTTCTTGGTTCAGTTTGTCATCCCTTCATTTCTTCCAGTTCCCCTCAACAGCTCTCCCAGATCCATACTCCTCTGTTTTTCCTTCAGAACTGAAGAAGCCTCTAAGAGATAAATGGACAAACAGGACAAAACAAGACACAATAAGACAAAGCAAAACCCTCATACTGAGACTGGGTAATGTTGCAAGATATTTGATCTCATTGTGAACCCTGAGATTGTGAACTGTAAAAACTTATTTATTGTTTTGTCCTTGGGCTTTTGGTTTTTTGCTTTTTCCTTTGGGAAGTGAGCTGAGTAGGAAGGTCAGCTGGGTGCTTTCTCTGCCTCTTTGAGCTCGAAGGTATTTCACTCAGCATCTGGCTCCTCAGAATTCATTGGTAATATCAAAGGACTGCATTTTTTTTATTTTTTATAACAACAGAATAAGGCAACCCAATAGAAGGAAAAGAGTCCCAAAAGAGTTGTCTGGTCCCTCCCTCAGATATCAGGGACCCAGCAAAGAAGGAGAAGAAAAGATTGTAGGAGTCAGAAAGAGTGGAAGATGCCAGGAGAATATGGCCACTTAATCGAGTAAGCAGGGCTCAGAACTGAAGTGGCCAGCACACAGCCTGTGTGTGTCTGAAACAGGTCCTCTGAATATATCTTATGGAGGTTAGGTTGCTATTTTTGTGTGAATCTTAGCAATGGGAACAGCTATATTTTGGGCTCTTATCCTTAAGTTTTTTATCCTCTTATTTGAAAGTTTACAATAATAATTTGAAAATGTGATTAATTTCTTTGAGAATTTTATGCAACATATTTGAATCTCACTCATTCCACCAGCTGAACTCCTCCCTTTTCTCTTGATCTTCTATCCATATCTCTACATCTGAGCATGGGGGCATCCCTGGAGTGTGGTTGATAAGCCCAGTGATGCTCCATTGAACAAAACTGACACTCTTTTTTTCAGCAGCTACAAAGTCACAAATTTGACAAAAACAAACACAAACAAACAAAGAAAAAGTTAACAATAAAAGAAGAATGTTGACTGCCTTCAGTCTGAAAATTATTGTGGCTCTGGAAGATGATTAATGGACACACACGTGTATATGGAGACAAACAAGCAGTACATATTTCAAGACCTCAGGTTTTTTCATCTATCTATCTATCTATCTATCTATCTATCTATCTATCTATCTATCTATCTATCTATCATCTCTCCATCTATGATGGAAGCACTTACTTTTAGAGTGGAATCTACCGCTCTAATGCACCTGCACCTGGCTGCTGGATTCAACGCTACATTTAAGTGTCCATTTCCTTCCCCTAGTGATCCTTCATTGTGGGCGAAGTAATGCAGCCACTTTAACTTGGATTAATGACCCTTCAAAATCATTCTTGAGCTTTGCCTTACTATTTTTCGCTCCTTCCAAACAGACTTTTAAACTTTCCTTTAAATATATATCCAGTTTTTCCACCTGTCTGACTTCTCTTAGATTATAGCCTCCCTAAAATCTATTGTCATTTATTTTCATTCAAACATGCCTTCTGACATAATTTCAGGAATTCCATTTTTCTGACCCATTGTTTTCAAATCCAGACTAGATTTCTGTTGCCTTATAAAGTAAAGCTGTAATTGTATTCATCAATTAATTTTAAAACAATGTATTAACTATATGATCATTAGTAATGCCTATTCTTATCAAACCCAATAGGAAAAGAGTATTCTTCAGTAATTCATTGATTTATATATACACATTCTTATAAAAATGTTATCTGTGTGTGTGTATGCACACATGCATGTGTGTGATACATATGTATGGCCACATGTGGGAAAGTCTCAGCACAACAGTGTGTAGCCAGTCTTTTTTGCTTCTTCATTTATTGTGTTCTGGGGATCTAATTCAAATCAATAGTCCTGCACAAGGCCCTTGAGCAACACACTTTACACACTTTCTCTCCAGCCCCTATAATTACCAAAGTGATAAAAAATCGTAGCAACCAGAGGATCAGTGAGTTTACTATAAGACCATATTTCCTATGCATACAAGGAGAGGCAGCCTTTAAATCTCACCAGCATAAATCCGAGCTGAACAAAGATAACAGTGTATAAGATAATGAAGATAGGAGAAATCCCAGGTGATAGATTATTTAAGCATACTTGTTTTATTTTTTGGTGAACACCACATAAAGAAAGCTAATGTATCAAGTTAAAAATAGGCCCTTAATAGAGGTATGGTTATCAGAGGTCCCCCATTACACTTTTCTATTTAATTTTGTGGCATTGCTAAGTATATTATTTTATATAAACATTAACATCCTAATAAACGGTCTTGGAGAATCTATATTGTAGTATGGTTATATTTCTTGGACTAGACATAGCATGTTCAATTTATTGTTATCTAGAAATAGAGAACAGTTTGGTTGTGTACAAGTGGTGATAAAATCAGCATAATAAACTGTGAGTCATATCTATTTTCAGTCCATAGAAGAAGGAAGATGGCATGATGTTGAATCAAGTAGATTCTTCACCATTACTCTTTCTTGCCTTTCTCCAGTTTTCAGTGATCTTGGGCAATATTGATGTAAATATGGAATATAAAGTTAACTGCAGGAGGGGTATCACGTGATACAGCTATCATTAACTCGTCATTCCTGATGACCGTCACAGTTACACAACTGCTTTGGACTAACTCATACTCCAGTAAATAAGACCTCCTCTAAGCTATGTGCAAATTCAATACACTCGCCGATTCACTGATTGTACTTTTGGGGATTATACTTTGGTTTGAATGTACATTTTTTTTAATGTCAGAAAATCTAACAAACACTATGAAACTATAAACGCACTGGTTTCATGGCCAAGTACCGCTACCACCATCATAGTTTAAATAGCTGCACTTCAAAAAGTAATGATGTCAATGTACTGACATTGCAAATATTAAAAGGTGGAATTATTGGGATGAATGTTTGGGATGGCTGCATTCAGGATTGGGATCAAATGCAGAATAACTCAGTTGTCTGTTCCCACACTAGCCCCATCAGTTCCTATCTCTCCTCCTCTCTCTTTTTTTTTTTTTCTGCCTTCTTCACTTCCCCTTGTCAGACATGGTGATGCAGAAGAAATAGTTAAAAAGCTGTCAGTAATTGGATGCTGGCTTGTCTAGCCTCCATTACCGTGAGCCAATCTACTTTTGTCCATCAAAAATTATCTAGTCTGTGGTCTTCTGTGATAGAAGTCAAAAAAACAGCCTGCAACAATCATCATAGGAGCTGTCACTGTCACACTGAGCATTTTTACTCTGAGTGCTGTTGCAGATATTATTTCTTCTAATCTTCACTGCAATCCTGTGAGGACAGATAATCAATATCACACAGAGATTATAGGAAAATAACTTGACTGAAACTACAAAAGTATTAGAAAAGAGTACCCTATTTCAAACCAATACGAGTCTGACCCATCAACTCTGTAGTTTCTTTCTTGTTTAGAGTATCTGTCCTGAAGGCATTTAGTGATGTAACTGGAGCCATGAATGATCCACTTTTGTTGTTGGCTGTAGACTATAGACTTTTGTATTTATGAACACCTCTGCTTCTCTCTACCTTACCTCATTAAAAACAAAACAAAACAAAAAACTGTCAAGAGACACAAAATAATATCAATGATATAGGAATATCCAAAGGAAAGATTTTTTCCCTCGTAGTTGAACAACAAATCCATAGCCCAGCACAGAAACATTTCTTATTAGTGAACCAAGTACAGAGTTACAATTGGTTACCATGATCCTAATTTTTATTTTGCCAGACTTGTTCAGACAACCATGCTGTCGGGATACCTTATGTTCATTTTCTAAATCATGTTTAGGGGCCATTATTCGATAGTAATGACGTTGGTATTCTGCTTCTTATTTGTTACCAACACATCTTCCATGTTGCTCCCCGAACCTTAGCATTAGGGCTTATGTTACAGATGTAACAATCAATCGTGACTGAACACCCTGAAGTCACTTATTGTCTGTATATTGATTAGGAAGGTGCTACACAAGACTCCAAGGAAAGAAGTGACTGGCTGTCTAAAACAACTGTAAAATCTGTTATACAGGCAAGATACCATCAATGAAATAGTGGCACTCTGATACTGGAAATAACCAATAATTGTCTAACTGCACTAAAAGTCTATTTCTATATTCTGAATACTTAGTCATATAAACATAGAAAATCATAGCTCTCTGCCTTCATCAAAGATGTTTCTTTTTATAACTGATGGAAATATTTTATTTTCATAAATATACAGATTATGTTATTTTTATAAGTTTATTCAATTTTATACTGTAATGTTGTTAAATACATCATTTTTTACTTACGTTTTATCTATATATTTATTTAGTACAATTTATTCACTTTGCATCCCCACTGCAGTCTCTTCACTCATCTCCTCCATTCTCACATACCCTCCCTTGGCCCTTTCCCTAGTCCCCTGAGAAGGGAAGACCTCCTCCCCTTCTATCTGACCCTTCCTTATCAGGTCTCATCAAGGCTGGCTGCCTTATCTTCCTCTGTGCCCCGGCAAGGCTGCTCCTCTCAGGGAGAGTTGACCAAAGAAAACATCTCTGAGCTCATGTCAGAGACAGTCCTGTACCCCTTATTAAAGAACCCAGGTGGGAACTGAGCACCCAATGGGTTTCCTTTGAACAGGGGTCTAGGTCCTCTCCATTCGTGGTCCTTAGTTGGAGTATCGGTCTCGGCAGCCACCCTGGGTCCAGGTATTTTTGGCTCTGTTGTTCTCCTTGTGAAGTTCCTGTTCCCTCCAGATATTTCTATATTCCTTTTTTCCCATAAAGATTCCATCACTCTGCCCAAAGTTTGGCTATACAAACCAAGTAATCCAACTAAAAAAAAATGGGGTGTAGAGCTAAACAGAAAATTCTCAACAGAGGTATAGTGAATGGAAGAGAAATACTTAAAGAAATGCTCAACATCCTTAGTTATTCAGGAAATACAAATCAAAGACCCTGAGATTTCACTTCACAGCCATCAGAACGGCTAAGATTAAAAACTCAAGTGCTCTGTCAGATAAAGGGTTAGTGAAGATTCTTTCCCAGTCTGTAGGAAGATGTTTTGTTTTGATGATGGTGTCCTTTGCTTTACAGAAGCTTTTCAGTTTCATGAGGTCCCATTTATTGATTGTTGCTCTTAGAGTCTGTGCTGTTGGTGTTCTGTTCAGGAAGTTGTCTCCTGTGCCAATGAGTTCTAGGCTGTTCCCCACTTTTTCTTCTAACAGCTTTAGAGTATCTGGTTTTATGTTGAGGTCTTTGATCCACTTGGACTTTAGTTTTGTGCAGGGTGATAAATAATATCCAGTATATACAAAGAACTAAAGAAGCTGAAAAGCAGCAAACCAAGTAATCCTATTAAAAAATGGGGAACAGAGCTAAACAGAGAATTCTCGACAGAAGAATATCGAATGGCAGAGAAACACTTAAAGAAATGCTCATCCTCATTAGCCATCAGGGAAATGCAAATCAAAACAACCCTGAGATACCACCTTACATCCATCAGAATGGCCAAGATGAAAAACTCAAGTGACAACACATGCTGGAGAGGTTGTGGAGAAAGGGGAACCCTCCTCCACTGCTGGTGGGAATGTAAACTGGTAAACCACTCTGGAAGCTATCTGGCCCTTTCTAAGTCAATTAGGAATAGTGCTTCCTCAAGACCCAGCTATACCACTGCTAGGTATATACCCAAAGCTTGCTCAAGTACACAAAAGGGATACTTGTTCAACCATGTTTATAGCAGCTTTATTTGTAATAGCCAGAACCTGGAAACAACCCAGATGTCCATCAACGGAAGAATGGGTACAGAAATTATGGTATTTCTACACAATGGAATACTACTCAGCAATCAAAAAGGAGGAAATCATGAAATTTGCAGGCAAATGATGGGAACTAAAAAACATCATCCTGAGTGAAATAACCCAGAAGCAGAAAGACAAAAACGACATATACTCACTTATATAGACCTATAAGATATGATAAACATAATGAAATCTATACACCTAAAAAAGATAATCAAGAGAGTGGACATGGGGTAAGAGGATCAATCCTCGTTTAGAAAGACAGATGGGATGTGCATTGAACGCATGACAGGGGTCTACTGAGCGCATCTGAAAGCCTCTAACTAGCAGTGTTTTCAAAGCAAAGACTCATGACCAAACCTTTGGCAGAGTACAGGGAATCATAAGGAAGAAGGGGAGTTAGTCTGATGGGGAAAGGATAGGAGCTCCACAAAGACCAAATATATCTGGGCACAGGGTCTTTTCTGAAACTGACATTCAACCAAGGATCATGTATGGATATAACCTAGAACCTCTGCTCAGATGTAGCCTGTGGTAGCTCAGTAACCAATTGGTTTCCCAAAGTGAGGGGAACAAGGACTATTTCTAACAGGAACTCAATGAAGATACCTGATAAAACAGGATCAGATGAATGGGGGGAGGTCCCCCCCTATCAGTGGACTTGGAAAGGGGCACAGTAGTGATGAGGGAGGGAGGGAGGGACTGGCAGGGAATGAGGGTTCGGGGCACGGCTGGGATACAGATTTAATAAAATGTAATAAAAAAATAAAATAAATAAAATAAAAAAAACAAAACAAACAAACAAACAAAAAAAATAAAAAAAAAATAAAAACTCAAGTGACAACACATGCTGCAGAGAATGTAGAGAAAGGGGAACCCTCCTCCATTGCTGGTGGGAATGTAATCTTGTACAACCATTTTGGAATTCAATCTGGCACTTCCTCAGAAAATTAGGAATTGTGCTACCACAAGAGCCAGGTATACCACTCCTTAGGCATATACCCAAAAGACACTTTATTGAATGGTGATGAAATAAGGACATTTGCTCAACCATATTCATAGCAGCTCTATTCATAATAGTCAGAATCTGGAAATAACGTAAATGTCCCTCAATGGAAGAATGGATACAGAAATTGTGGTACATTTACACAATAGAATACTACTCAGCAATTAAAAACAAGGAAATCATGAAATTTGCAGGCAAATGATGGGAACTAAAAATGATCATCTTGAGTGAGGTAACCCTGAAGCAGAAAGACCTAAATGACATATACTCACTTATAAGTGGATATGAGCAATATAACATAGGATAAACATACTAAAATGTATAGTCTTAAAGAAGCTAAAGAACAAGAAGAACCCTGGAGAAGATGCTTAATCCTTATTCAGAAGGACAAACAGGATAGACATCAGAAGTAGAAGACAAGGAACAGCACAGGAGCCTTCCACAGAGGACCTCTGAATGATACTACCCACTACGACATCAAAGGAGATACGAAGAATCATAGTCAAATACAATATTAAACACATTTAAATTTGAAGGAGAAAAATATCCAGGTAAGAGAGAAGGTGAGGATGAATTGGGATGAGTAGAGGGAGAGCAAACTATAATCAAATTGTTGTATGAGAAAAGAATCTATGTTTAATAAAAGGAAAAATCACATCTGACAGAGAGATATTTAGAGTATTGACTTACAGGTCTAAGTAGTGGCTACCCAAGATTAAACATAGAGCTGGTAAACAATGTTTTCAAGCTCCAGAATACATTTTATATTTTTGTTATGTTTATCAGCAACTTAGTTTATATCTTTCTCTTATTACTAGGATAAAGTCTTTCAAATTTAAGTTACAACTCATGAAATACTGAAACCATTTGTGAGAAAACATGTGTGTCTTCTAAATTTTTCTGTCTTTGTCAATGATAATTCTAGTTTTGTCTTATTAATTTATATTTTAACCAGTCAAAAATTCTTAACAAATTATATTTCTGATTAGGGTATCCATCATGTTTAACATGTCTATAAACAGGAAATCTGGATTGTTTTAACAAGTATAGATGGTATTTTCCAAAGTAGGTAAGTGAGTCAGTGTTTTAGCTTTAGCAACAATTTTTCTATATCTTTATGTTTTCTGAGAGATGTATTATTGATTTCTGCAATTTTATGTTCAGTGCCTGAAATTCTCTCTTCCATCTTTTGTATTCTGTTGGTGACTCTCACCTCTGCTCTTAGTTCTCCATCTCCAGAGTTTTCTCAGTTTGTGTTTTGTTTATTGATTCTAGTTCTGTTTTCCTGTCTTGAACAATTTTATTCATTACTTTACTTGTTTGATTGTGGATTTCTTTCTGTCTGTGATAGCCTATATTTATTTGTTTGTTTCCTCTTTATGTGCATCTTATAACTTCATAATCATAGATGTAAAGTAATTTTCCTGTGTTTCAGTTATATTAGAATATCCATTGTTTTGGGGAGATTCCAGTGAAGCCATGATGTTCTGGTTTTTGTCGATTGCGTTATTATGCCTCTAGCCATCTGGTTGTCTGTACCCATGACTGTTTCTGGAGCCTTTACTGAAGATAGGGTCTACCTGTCTCTGGTGTACAGAGTTGTCTACAGGAAAATGAGAGATATCCAGGGGCTCAGAATGGGTACTGAGGATTCAGATGCAGCTAAGGAAGAGAGGGTGCTCTGCTGAGTTCACTGTGTGCTGGGCTTGTTGTTTCTGACCCTGGTGGGCCAGCCATCTATGGAGCAGGCAGAAAGCATTCCTGCTGGGTTTACTTTCTGTGCTGGGCTTACTGTTTCTGACCCTGGTGGGCCAGGCAGCTGGGGAGCAGACAGAAAGATCTTTGAGCGTAGTGTTGCTCCAGCACCCCACAGACCTCCTCAGGATGGAGCTTATTTTAAGTTTTTAACTGCAGTTATCTGACTTAACAAGTTATTCATTACCCAGATTTCTAAACTTAGTTTGTTTTCTCTTTAGTAGATTTATCGTTTGCATTTTGTATTTCCTTACAAGTTTTGTTTACAGCATGCCTGTATTGCCTTGGATCTTATTGAAAGTGTTACTTTGAAACATTAAGAGGAAGGACAATTTAGGACTGTGTATTTAGCAAGATATTAATGGTGAGTTCATATTAGAAATAAAGCCACAGCCATCTATGCTTGGAAGATTTGCAACACTTCAGATCAAACTTTAAATCTAGTCAGAAAGTGCTTTGTTTCCTCTCTAGCGTTCATTCTGCTGTTGCACATCTTGCTACAGAGGCCATTTTAGAAGTCTCTAGTCTCAAGCCTGGGTGAGGATGTGGATGATTTTCTCTCAAAAGCATGTTTAACAACCTCTCTTACCTCTAGCAAAGAGGCATGTTGGGATCTTCATTGCAATGCTAACTTCACTTACACAGATTCACATGACATTTGGCCTTCTCAGAGCCGTTAAAAATTTTATTTAAATTTATTTATACATATTTATTTATTATAATTTCTTCACTTTGTATCTGTACTGCAGCCCCCTCTCTTGTCTGTCTCCCACCCACAATCCCTCTTCTCCCCCTATGTTCTTTCCTTAGTCTCCTGATAGGGACGGACATCCTCCCTTCTATCTGACCCTAGTTTATCAAGTCTCATCATGAATGGCTCCATCATCTTCCTCTGTGACCTGGTAAGGCTGCACCCTCCTGCCCCCACCATGGCCCGCTCTTTGATCACCTCCCTCTTAGAGACTTTATCCACAGAATTCATTCCACACTCTGACTGATTCCAGGAACTCTCTAAATCTTTGCAGGAATATTCTACAACCTCTTTCTCCTTGCTTCTCTCAGGACTCTAAACTGAAAATCATGTGAATGAGAGTTCCAAGTTTGTTGATAAACTGGGATGGTTCCTATCCCCCACTGAATGTCAGTAACAGTGTCTTTAACTCAATTGCTTTTTATTAACACACACAAGTTCACAAGTTCAAAGATTAGGTGGGTAGAACCTTAACATGAGGACATTCTCTTTTTCCATCAATGTTGACTAGGATCTGTCACCTTAATCGTGTTAATATCCTTATAACTTTCAGCACCATCAATGCTGTTACCTTATTTTTTTTTATATCTTTAGGCTGTACATTTTGTATCTGTACCCTACTTTGTGGTTACAGAACTACATGAACATCACTTAGAGTAACCATGACAGGAATTCAATTTTATCATGCATTAGAAGTTACTCTGTCAAAAAATGAGTCCATTATTTTTTTAATTAATAATTTCTTTCTTCATGTGTAAAGGGGAGTCAAAAACTTCGTTCAAAATATTAAAAAAAAAAACAACCTCAAGCCCAGATGCTAATACTGATCACTCTAAAACCCTCTTGATCTGGATCTTATATTCCCAGAAGTACTGGAGTCCATGCTTCTTCTTGGGAAAGACACTAATCTTTGCTAACAGCATTCAACAGTTTTTGTACTCAGAAACCCCACAGCAATCTACATTAATCAAAAGGAAGGAAGAAATAAAGAAATAAAGAAAGAAAGAAAGAAAGAAAGAAAGAAAGAAAGAAAGAAAGAAGGAAAGAAGGAAGGAAG
>REGO01000634.1:413177-432808 GCA_010120015.1 Rhombomys opimus
AGGAAAGGAAAGGAAAGGAAAGGAAAAAACAACTAGGTTATTCACAACAACACCTCACTTTTGTATAAGTTAATTTTCTGCTGTTGTGTTCATTTTGCTTATCATTTGAGATTAGAGTCGGTAATCGCAGGGCAGAGGCAGCAACGGTCATAAGAATAGGAAGCTAAGTGCTCTCAGTGGCAACCATAATCTCTCACACACACACACACACACACACGCACACACAACACACAGAGAGAGAGAGAGAGAAGACAGAGACAGAGACAGAGACAGAGACAGAGACAGAGACAGAGACAGAGACAGAGACAGAGACAGAGACAGAGACAGAGACAGAGAAAGAGAGACTAAGAATAACAGGAAGCTTTGAAACTGCCAAGCCTTCTTCTAGGGATGTACTTTCTCTGAAAAATCACAATTTGTAGACACCCCCAAACAGCTCCACAAACTAGGAATCAATGCTTTTAATGCACTGGCCAATGCAGAAGATAGTCTCATTCAGACCAACATATAACTGTTAAATTATTGTGTTAGTAAAATCACCAGTGAGTTTATATTTTCTGAAATTATTTACTATTGAAGTCAATATATATATATATATATATATGTATATACATATATATATGTGTGTGTGTTTATGTGTGTATTATATATTCCAATAGTTTTGCATGCAATAATGATGAAAGAATGCATTTGTATTATTAAAATATAACTAGTAAGCATATTAGTAATATTTTCTCCAGGCATAATTTTGAGAAATAGTCAAATTCAGTGCTGTGAGTTTTATGTTATAAAGGGAAAGAAAGAATATACAAATAAGCAAATAAAAGCATATTTTGTTTTAGAGAACCTCCAGCTGATGTCTGGTCAACTCAAGAACTTTCTCAATGACCACAGTTTCCTCACCGTGACAGGTATTACTGGGGTACCATGTAGTTATCTGCAGAACCTGTTTCTATGATATTCTTAAAAGGATTACACAGAGGAGTTATTGACTATGATCTCACTTTTTAAAGATCATTGCATAATGTTGTTGATTTTACATGAGGAATTCACATATCAAATATTGCCTAGTAATAATTTTTTTTTCAGTAATCAGCATTGTTCCCTGGGCATCTATGATTTAAGTTTAATTAAATACAGTGAAGCTCACTAGTCTACTCTTCATTTTATAAATTGCTCTGCATTTATATTTGCTCTCATTTAATCTGACTTGGCAATATAATAAGTTTATTAAACCCAAGAAAGTTATTACTTTTCATGATATGATTTTTGATTGGAAAACAGGCTCAGGATAACTAAGTCCAGATTTTAGCCAGTTATTTAGTTGTAATTGAGAAAATGTTAAGAACAAGACATTAATGTGTTCAGAGTTATTTAGTATGGGTCATAATACCACATAAGGATATAGAAAGGCATTTTAATAATATTACAATTTAAGACTATTTTTATTGATGAGTGGATATTAAGGAGGCAAGTAGCCTGGGGGAAAACAGAATATATTAATATGAAATAAAGTTATATTGAATCTGCCAGAGTACCAGACAGAAACATATAAACTCTAATTAGAATGGTTTGCAAAAGAGCTTAAGATGAACCTTATTTCCAAAGGATTGTGAATTTAAGATTACTAGTACAATATTGTTCTTTCCCCTCTTTATCCCTGTTTCTCCTTCTAAAGACAAAAACCGAAGAAAAGATACTGAGAAATTTGGGATAAAATTTAATGAGCTAACTTAGGATGAATTCAGTTCTAAGAACAGACAAGAGACCAGGGCTGCTGTGAAATACAGCAGACAAGTCAATCATCCTGACTCGTCTGTACACTCTTCTTTATACTCTTGAGGAGACTATTGTCTCACTAAAGCTGGCATCTAGATGGCCAGGTTGATTTTTTAAATAGCCCAAACAAAGCATGACCTGCACCTAGTTCCCTAACAAAGATGTAGCCAATGGACAGCTTAAGCTTCACGTGGGTCCACTAGAAAGTGGGGACTGCATTGGGCATAAACTCACTTACCAGCTTGTTTAATCACTTCCCCCTGGTGGGACTGCCTTGACAGGACACAGGGGAAGAGGAAGTTCAGTCCTCATACATCTTGATGAGCTGGGGTGGATGGGAAAGGGAGCTCCCCTTTTCTGAGAAAAGGAGGACGGAGGGAGAAATTATCTAAGTTTATTAAGAAAGAAAAACATTTTAAATACCGTGGATTTAAATACCATTTTCCTTCAGAAATAGAAATTCTTATTGTGTTTTTTCCAAACATATTTACAATTTATTGAGATTTAAGTGTAACATATGTTAAAGTCATAGAAATCTGACACATTTAAAATTTTCTTCAAAAATATATGTTACTGTTAGAAAAGTTTAAGTGAGGAAGATCATAGGAAGATGAGAGAAAAAAAAGGTTGGATATCACACCAACAAACTAAGATTATAAAAAGCGCCATAAAATATTTAAAAATTTAGTTAGTGGGATAGTAAACTACATGTGATATGAAAAAAGAAGATGGACAAATATTGGAATTTAAAGGATAAAGCAGGAATGGAGAGAAAGGTACCAGTTAGAAGAAAGGGTTGTGAGTGGATTAACCAAAACTAAAGATTTTGGAAGATGCCAATGGAACCCGCTAGCTAGTAAACTACATTCAAAATATAATAAAAATCTTTAGATAGAATACCTTGCACAGATGGGCAATGTCACTCTCGAAACAAATAGTTTCTTAAGTGGAAACCAGAGTACAAGGCATAGACACCTGCCTGCAAATTATTCGTCAGGGAGCCCCACAGGTCTGGGAAATAACACAGGCTATTGCTAATGCTATCAGTAACCTCTACTTCTCAATATGCCGCATACTTCAGCTGTAAGCTCTAGACATCCTAAGCTAATCAGCAGAGATCCTAATTGTGTTGCTTTCATAGTGTCGGAAGGGGTTTTACAGACTGCTTGCAGAGAAAAAACAACAACAACAAACAATTGTCTTTTTCTGGTTGGGAACCAGCCTGCTACAGTACTGACCTGCCATGCAAGATGTATCCACTGTTTCAGTAGTTGTGGGGTAACTAACTGCTTTCTGCTGATTTCGATGCATCTTCCACAGCAGTGAACTTGATGACTGGTGCTGTAATTCTGATCAAAATAGGGTAAAGGGGAGAAAATAGATAATAGAGCAGAAATTGCTTCTGCTATTTTGCTAAATGGTCATGTTATAAAATTGTCTCCTAAACACTAATTTTAATATATACTCACCTGGGTTGTTCTCAAACTTCATTAATGGAACTTCTGTTGCCATTGACAGCTGTCAATGCAGAGAGACATAACTGGACAAGGTACTGAGAGTAATCGATTGAGTGTTCAGCAATAAATGGGACATTTTTTTTCACAACTCTCATACTAAGTCCCAGGAAATGTAGAAAAGAAGGTGAAAGAATGTAAGAGTTGGAGAATAAGGAGGAGGGCATTAAAGTTCTATCTTCTGGATGGAGCTAGGCTACCACATTCAATTTTTTTTAATTAAATGTTTATTTTTGTATTAATTACACCTTATTCATTTTGTAACCCAGTTGTAGCACCCTCCTTCATTCCCTTCCAACTCTCCTTCCCTCATCTCTTCCCATGCCCCTCTCCAGGTCCACTGACAGGGGAGGTCCTCCTCCCTTTCGGTCTGACTCTAGTCTATCAGGTCCCATCAGGACTGGCTGCATTGTCATTCTCTGTGGCCTGTCAAGGCTGCTCCAACATCAGGGGAAAGTGACCAAAGAGCCAGCCACTGAGTACATGTCAGAGACAGACCCTTTTCCTCTTACTAGGGTACCCACTTGGACACTGAGCTGCCATGGGCTACATCTGAACAGAGGTTCTAGGTTATCTCCATGCATTGCCCTTGGTTGGAGAATCAGTGTCAGTAAGGTCCCCTGTGCCCAGATATATTTGGTCCTTGTGCAGCTCCTGTCCCCTTCAGGTCTTTCTATCTCCCCCTTCTTTCATAAGATTCCCTGCACTCTGCCCGAAGTTTGGTTATGGGTCTCAGCATCTACTTCGATACACTGCTGGTTAGAGTGTTTCAGAGGCCTTCTGTGGTAGGCTCCTATCCTGTTTCCTGTTTTCTCCTTCTTCCAACATCCATCCCGTTTGCCTATACAAAATCAAGTCAGCCAAACTTCTAGCACAAATTAAGGATTTCACCACTTCTTAGAAATAAGCTATTATCAATTGATAACTGTCTTATAGATTTTGTGGGGATGTGTGTGTAGAGGGGGAAGCAATTAGACTTGTTTGTTTATTGGTTGGTTTGGTTTGGTTTGGTTTTGGTTTTGGTTGTTGTATTCTCTAACTTCAACTTACTGAAAATTTTCAACCCTTTTATTCTTATTGAATAAATGTCAGTATAATAAAAATAGGTCTCAACCATTAGCTTACATAAGCATTCTCAGAATATTCTAAGGAAACTATCATTTTACTCAGCTTGGGGTCTTGGTCAGGGAAGCCTGATATGGCTCAAAACAGCAAGGTTTACAGTAGTGACTTGCCACTTAATATATATTCCCAGGGAGAGAGAGAATCATTCTTTTGTAAGGGTGTGGGCACAGATTGATTTCCTATGTTCCAATTCATGGCCTAGCACCCACATGCATGTAAGCATCACTTATGGATGATCACTTTTCTACACCTAGTAGTTTATCAAGAAAAAATGAAGAAGACAAAAAGGATAAGTTGGGAGGAGGTGTCTTGAAGAACATATGACTGGAATTGCAGAGAAGATACAGGAGATGAAATTGATCAAGTGTAGTTGTATAAATGAATGAATATGCCCCCAAAACAAAGGAAAACTGTAGCAAAAAAAATTAGAAAATCATACACTATTTTTACTCTCTAAATTTTTGTAACATTATTTTATTTTATTGAAAGCATTGTATAGATAAAAGTAGGAATAATATGTCCTTATTCTTAATCTCTGACAGCAACATTTCCAAGCTTTACACAAAAGATTTCACACATAAAGTCTACATTCAATTTTGTAAAATGGAAATAATTAAAACTAACAGATGCAAGTCAGTCTATCTTCTATTCCACTTTCTAAGTGTATGAAAAAAATCCACTAACAAATACGTTACTGTTTCTTTATGATGCTGTGATCTAGGCATTTTTCTATTAGGGTTCCACTGACATATAGAAATTTTAGTGACATTCTAAAAATAAAACAGTAGCAATTTTATGATTCTGTATAAATTATAAAAGCCTAAGAACTGACTGAGGCTGAGGAGAGCTGTAGCACCGTGAATTCAAGAAATATCATTCTATTGCACATGTGAATTCTCAGCAGCTTAGTTACCTGTGCAAGACCTGCACAAGAAGACATCAATTCTAAAACTGGATCATAGATGAGAACAACATCACAGATGCTCCACTGGTAGCTAAGGAGCTATTGGCAACTGATTAATTCCAAGAAAATAAGAGTTGCTTTGAAACTATCTTTTTAACTTTTTTTTTTTTTTTTTTTTTTTTTTTTTTTTTACTAAAAACTTTATTTGGTAACAAAGTCCTAATTGGAGCTCTGTGTCTCCCATTATCATTATTTTTATTAATTACACATTATTCACTTTGTATCCCCCCATAGGACCCTCCCTCCTCCACTCCTGGTCCCACACTCCCTCCCCCTTCTTCGCGTATGCCCCTCCCCAAGTCCACTGATAAGGGAGGTCCTCTTTTTTAAAATTTGTGTTTACCTATGTCTGAGCATTGCTTGACAGTCTCTTTAGGGACCAGAAGAAGGAGTCGTGGGTTATGGTGAGCTGCCTGATTTCAATGTTGGGGACTAAAAGCTTATCACTCAGCAGTGCTCTAAATTGCTGAGCCATCTCTGTAGCCACAGGAGTCACTTCTCTTTGAGAAGGTGCATGGTAGGTTGTCTAGGCCTCAGTGGGCAGTCCTACACTCATGTACACATGGGCAGTGCAAATGAACTCATAGATTATTAAAATATTAAAACAAGGACGTGAACTTTGAAGGCAGCTGTGTCAGAAGTGTTGGGGTATATACAATAAGGATACATTGTACACCTGAGTGAAAAATTTCCAAGCCTAAGAAAAAGAAACATTCATGTAAGAATGAGTGATGTCTTTAGGAAAATGTGTGTGTGTGTGTGTGTGTGTGTGTGTGTGTGTGTGTGTGCCTAAAAGAGAAAGCAAGAAGAGAGGGAAGGAAAGAGAGTATATATATGTTCTATGGTGCATAAATACTATAGTATAACACAGGAGTTTGTAATATATCATTTAGTGAATAAGAGTATATCATATTTTATAGATGCTACTGAACAGATTTGAATATACATGGGACAATGTGTTAGAATTTGAAAAAAATCTTTTTAAAAAATCTTTTAATTCTAAATGTGTAAACTATAAATTAACAGAGTAAATGCTTACATTTTCAACTTAAAAGAGTTGTAGGAATTAATATCTCAGCTACAAATTAAATGGTCACACAACTTTCTCTTTGTAACATGTTTTTATTTGTATTGCATCATTGCCTTGATCTTTCTATTTAAAGCTGGATAGGAAAAACAATTAATATGAAACATAATTGACATAGAACATTTGATTTGAAATTTTATATAATAATTAAATAATGGTCAAAGTACATTTTGTTGTGTACACATATTGGTAATTAAAGAAATTTCAACTAAACAAATAGAAGATTGACATTTGTTACCTAGAGCTCTGAAAGATACAACAACAAAGCTGATTAGCATTCAACTAAAACCTTTCTATTTTAATACTGTGTGTCTGAACAGAATATAATATGCTGTTTAAAGAAAAAAATAAGAAAAAATACTTGAAGCCATTATACACTTTACATTCATATATATTGTTATACAAGTAATTGGAAATGAAAACGATTATTTTGGACAGAGAAGTTTAAGCTAAGTAGAAGAGGTATTGAACAGCTTGTAACATTTAAATTTTGAAATTCAAGAGTTGTTTATATTGAATGCATGAACTTTATTATTTGGAGACTGTAGACAGGACAACTGCACATGCTTATCCCCTGCAAGAAAGCAAGTTCTAAGTCAGCTTAAATTACATGGGATGCTATATAAGTGTATATTAATTTATTCTAAATGTTAAATTGTCATTTTAACAAAGTAGTATAAAATAATTTTTCAAAATTCTGTATGATAATAAAAATAAATTCAGTGTTCTTTTGGATTTTGTTGATTGATAACATTTTTATCTTATTGTGTTCCATCTATTCTCTAACATCTATATTTATTTTAATAATTAAGGAAGGGAGCCTACCATAAATATTGTCTTTAAAACTCCACCTAGCAGGGGATCAAAGCAGATGCTAAGATTCACAGTCAAACTTTTGGCATGGCTTAGGGAGTCATAGGAAAGAGCACAGAAGTTGAAGGAGCAAGAGTAAACAAGAGCTTCATAAGAAGACTGGGAGAGCCAACAAATCTAGGCCTATAGGGGCCTGCAGAGAGTCATGTACTAACCAAAGACCATGCATGAAAAGAAAATAGACCCCCTGCTCAGATGTGGCCAATAAGCAGTTCAGTCTCCATGTAAGTTTCCTAGTAAGAGGCGCAGGGGCTGTCTCTGACATGAATTCCATTTACTGTTCTTTGATCCCTTACTCCTAGTGGAGAGGCCTTGCTAGGGCACAGAGGAAGAAGATGCAAGCAGTTCCAAGGAGCCTTGATAGGGTCAGATGGTAGGGGAGGAGCCCTCCCCCTTTCTGAGAAATTAGAGGAGAGGAATAGGGAAGTAGAGGAGGGGAGGGTGAGACCTGGAGAAGACAAGGGAGAGAGCTACAATCTGGATGTAAAGTTCATAAATTATAAAAAATAAAATTATGTAAATGTACCACAATATCTGTATACATATCTCCACTGAGGGCCATCTAGGTTGTTTCCAGATTTTGGCTATTACGAATAGAGCTGTTACAAACATGGTTGAGGGAATGTCCATGTTGTATTTTTGAGCATATAGCTGGATCTTGAGGAAGCACTATTCCTTATTTTATGAGAAAGCACCAGGTTGATTTCAAAAGTGTTTGTACAAGTTTACATTCCCACCAGCAATGGAAGAGGGTTCCCCTTTCCCCACATCCTCTCTAGCATGTGTTGTCACTTGAGTTTTTGATCTTGGCCATTCTGATCCTTTGCTTTACAGAAGCTTTTCAATTTCAAGATGTCCCATTTATTGACTGTTAATCATAGAGTCTAAACTCTTGGTGCTCTGTTCAGGAAGTTGTCTCCTGTGCCAAAGAATTCCAGGCTCTTCCCCACTTTGTCTTCTAACACATTTACTATGTCTGGTTTTATGTTGAGGTCTTTGATCCACTTGGACTTTAGTTTTGTGCAGGGTGATAAATATGGATCTATTTGCATTTTTCCACATGTATACATCCAGTTAGACCAGCATTATTTGTTGAAGATGCTGCCTTTTTCCCATGGTATGGTTTTTGGCTTCTTTGTCAAAAATCAAGTATACATAGGTGTGTGGGTTTATTTATTGGTCTTCATTCAATTCCATTGATCCACCATTCTGTTTCTATGCCACTACCATGCAGTTTTTATTACTACTGCACTGTAATACAGCTTCAGATTAGGGATGGAGATACCTCCATAAGATCTGTTATTATACAGGATTGTTTTAGCAATTTTGTTTTATGTTTGTTTGTTTGTTTTTGTTTTTCTTTAGGAAATTATTGAGATATGGAAGCAGAGGCTGAGACTCACAGCCAAACTTTGGGCAGAATGCAGAGAATTTACAGAAAGAACAGGGACATAGAAAGACCTGGAGGGGACAGGAGCTCCAAAAGGAGACTAACAGAATAAAATAAAATAATAAAATAAAAATTAACTTGGGCCCTGGGGGCCCTGCAGAGATGGATACCCCAATCAAGGACCATGCATGGAGAGGACCTAAAACCCCCTGCTCAGATATAGCCTATAGACTCAGTCTCCAATTGGGTTCCTTATAAGAGGAGCAGGGGCTGGCTCTGGCATAAGCACAGTGCCAGGCTCTCTTATCACCTCCCCCTGGGGGATACAGCCTTGCCAGGCCACAGAGGAAGACAATACAGCCAGTCCTGATTAGACCTAATAGACTAGGGTCAAATAGAAAGGGAGGAGGACCTCCCCTATTAGTGGACTATGGGAAGGGCATACGGAGAGATGAAGGAGGTAGGGTGGGATTGGGAGGAGAGGAGGGAAGGTGCCATAGCCGGGAAACAAATTTAATAAAAATAAAAAATAAAATTAAAATAATGAATATGCTAGGGTACAATATAAATATAAATGAGACAATTTTAGTAAAAAATATAATTTTTATAAATAATTTGCTATCGGGAATATATCTAAATACATGAGATTTTACATAAATTCAGTGCATTACAGAATTATAATTATAGAATAATTTATTATTATTATAGAATTATAGAATACATTTGCATATAAAATTATAGTTTTAGTAATTCATTGATAAGTTACACAATACAAAGAGTGTATTTGATTCA
Organism: Rhombomys opimus; assembly: GCA_010120015.1. Taxonomy (NCBI): domain Eukaryota; kingdom Metazoa; phylum Chordata; class Mammalia; order Rodentia; family Muridae; genus Rhombomys; species Rhombomys opimus. The sequence continues at coordinate 422,702 of REGO01000634.1, forward strand.
TTTTTCCTTCTATTTCTTCTCCACCTATTTTTTTTAAGAGATTCTTGTGCTATATTTTAATCCCTACTGAAATATTGTTAGGAAATGTGATTCTTCACATAATTAGGTAATGAGATGGAGACTTTGTATGGGATCAGTGCCTCTATGAGGCACAAAAAGTTGCTTTTCTCTCTCTCACTGTTTACTTCATGTGACGATACAAGACACATTTTCTATCTTCAAGCCAGGGATGAACTGCAAACCCTCTAAACTGGCAAGACAAAAACTTGTGTATTACTTAAAACAAGCAGTTGCTAAAACTAAATTAAAATAGAAACAATAAGTGAAGAATCCTCAAGGAAACAAATCCAGTTCTGCCTTCTTAATAAATCAAACCTTGTTTGATTTGCAGAAAAAAAAAAGGAAGATTGGGAGAAAGTAAGATTGACTTAAGCTTTCTTTTTCTTTTTGTTTATCACGATATAAAAAAACAAAAAAACAGACCCAACGCCCAACCAATCAGAGGTACTCAACATGCTGAGGTAGGAAAACATAAAGAATGGAACGTTGGGGCTCTGCTTTGTTTGGGGACACATGCGCCCACCCTTTCTAATGCGCCTTGAAGCCTGGGAAGCACGCAGGGACATGTTATGCAACATATCTCTGTTTCTGCACTGCACCTGACAACTAATGACCCCCCCCCCCCGCGTCAGCCTGCCCCTGGCAAACAGTGCTAAGAAATGGAATCAAAGTTCCCTCACCCAACAGCCGACATCTTCTCAGAGAGACAGTTTCTATTCAAGTAAATCCTGAATATATGCAAATATAGGAAGGTACACAGGAGCTGTAATTTTTGGACCATCTTTTGGAGCATGTTCAAGAAGGCAAATCATATCTTTGGAAGGAATTTTACATAGAATCCTCCGTTTCCTCTATAACTTTGCACCATTGAGTTAACTTGTGTTTCAACAAGATGACAAGGCAGAAAATCATATTCACAGAAAAGTTTCTATAACTCAGTCTCAAGATTATATCTGATATCTGGTTACATCAGAGTTAACTTTGAAATAGCCATTAAATAGCTTCAGTGATTTCTTTGTTTGGTTTCCTTAAAGATTTTAATTAAAATAAATTCTATATCTGTATTAATGATTACCTCTTGTGAGAATAGACATAATACAAAGGTAAAGTAAAATGAAAAGAAATAAAAATCACTTATAAGATTCTCGCCATCAAAACAAGCCACTGCCTACAGATTGGGAAAGAATCTTCACCAACCCTTTATCTGACAGAGGACTCATATCCAGTATATATAAAGAACTAAAGAAGCTGAAAAGTGGCAAACCACATAATCCACTTAAAAAATGGGGAACAGAGCTAAACAGAGAATTCTCTAGAGAGGAATATTGAATGGCAGAGAAGCACTTAAAGAAATGCTCAACCTCATTAGCCATCAGGGAAATGCAAATCAAAACAACCCTGAGATATCACCTTACACCCATCAGAATGGCCAAGATCAAAAACTCAAGTGACAACACATGCTGGAGAGGTTGTGGAGAAAGGGGAACCCTTCTCCACTGCTGGTGGGAATGTAAACTTGTACAACCACTCTGGAAATCAATCTGGCGCTTTCTCAGACAACTAGGAATAGCGCTTCCTCAAGATCCAGCCATACCACTCCTAGGCATATATCTAAAAGAGGCTCAAGTACACAAAAAGGACATTTTCTCAACCATGTTTGTAGCAGCTTTATTTGTAATAGCCAGAAGCTGGAAACAACCCAAATGCCCCTCAACTGAAGAATGGATGCAGAAATTGTGGTACATCTATACATGGAGTATTACTCAGCAATAAAAAATAAGGAAATCATGAAATTTGCAGGTAAATGGTGGGACCTGGAGAGAATCATCCTGAGTGAGTTGTCCCAGAAGCAAAAAGACACACACGGTATATACTCACTCACATAGACATACAACATAGGACAAACCCACTAAAATCTGTGCATCTAAAGAAACTAAGCAAGAGAGAGGAGCCTAACTAAAATGCTCAATCCCCATCCTGAAAGGCAAAGAGGATGGACATCAGAAGAAGAAGAAAACAGGAAACAACCTAGGAACCTGCTACAGAGGGCCTCTGAAAGCCTCTGCCCTTCAGACTATCAAAGCAGATGTTGAGCCTGATGGGCAACTGTTGGGCAGAGTGAGTGGAATTTTATATAAGAAGTGGGAAATATTAAGAGCTGGAGAGGACAGGAACTCCACAAGGAGAACAACAGAACAAAAAAGTTTGAACACAGGGAACTTCCCAGAGATTCATACTCCAACCAAGGACTATTCATGGAGATAACCTAGAACCCCTGCACAGATGTAGCCCATGGCAGTTCAGTGTCCAAGTGGGTTACATAGTGATGGGAAGAGGGACTGCCTCTTGCATAATCTAATTGGTCTACTCTTTGATCACCTCCCCCTGAGGGGGGAGCAGCCTTACCAGGCCACAGAAGAGGACAATGCAGCCACTTTTGATGAGAACTGATAGACTAAGATCAGAAAGAAGGTGAAGAGAACCTCCCTTATCAGTGGACTTGGGGAGGGGCATGCATGCAGAAAGGAGAGGAAGGGTGGGATCAGGAGGGGAGGAGGGAGGGACTTATGGGGAATACAAAATGAATAAAGTGTAATTAATAAAAAATTTTTAAAAAAGTAAAGAATTTTTTTAAAGTAGTGGTGTTTAAATTAGTTACTTACTTGCTATTTTATAGCTTTTACAAATAAAACTAAATAAACAAAAATATGCAAAACCCTTTATATGTATTTTTGCAGAAAATCTTCCACTTCCTGATAGCATTGAATGATTTTTAAAAACACAATTAAGAGTTACACAATTTTCTATAATTAATATTTGCCAAAATTTCTACTTATTTAATTAGCTTAAAAACATAGGTTTATTAAAGTGAATGAAATGTGGATTTTGTTACTAAAGAATTATCATATATTTTTCTTTCACCAGCAAATAATATCATATTATATCAGAGCATTACATTATGATTGTTTAGCTCTCAGGGAGCAATAAAGTCATATTATTATCCACATAGTCACATTTAAATTTTGTATTAATGTCTTTATATGATAAACTAACAACCCATATCAAAGTATATTTTTGTTTGTTTTTTACATGACCAAAATATATATTTATAAGGTTCACAAAAGCGAAAAAAATGGATGTGAGTGTATATAAAATGGATATTGGACATCACTGAGAATCATAATAAATTTCACTTCAAACAAGAATAACTTTTAATCTCTAGATCCTGTAAACACTTTGCACAGCAAGAGAATGATTAAGCTTACAAATGTAATTAAACTTTCCAATTTTTAAATAACAGCCAAATAGAAAACATCATGAATATCCAGTTGTGATATTTTCTAAATATTGATATATTATTCTATTTTCAGATCTGTATTTACTAGGAGCTGAGAGACCTTTTTGTGATTGTGTGTGTGAATAATATTTGAAATATCATGGTTTTTGTTAATTCTTAATCTTGAAGTCCATTTATATGTTCAGTTCTGTAAACCACACACATTTGAAAAGTCTCTCATGGAGCTAAAGAGATGGGTTTGCCTCTTGGCACTCAAATTGCACCACAAACTACCTAAACTTTAGTATGAGACCTTCTTCTCACCTCTATGGTGAATCAAATAATATATCTATTTACTTCCAGGCAAACACAGGGTGCATACATAAACATCCACACACACACACACACACACACACACACACACACACACACACACACACGTGAGCATGCACACACACACATACAACCAAAAATTAACAGTAATAATAACTATGTCAAAACATTCCTCGGAAGATCAAAGAACTCAAATTCTAAAATAGTAGAATGGTTTATCATAGGTGATCTTTGTGAAAATGTTTTGTTTTGTTTAAAAAAAAATGATATTATTTATTTGAATCCACAAACAAACTATGCCTCTTCACTTAGTCTCTTGGCCCACTTCTTACTTCTGTCAGAAATCTTTAGATGTGCACAATGCCAACCACAATCTGCTGGTTTCATGTAGGTCTCTGAAGTCATGTCTACTCATTGATTCTTAAAGTTCTCAGTAAAAATATCCTTGGGTTAGAAGACAAGCATCTGTGAAAAGCAAAATAAATACTATGACATGTTCTGTATTATAAAGTCTGTTAAGAAAACTAAAACATTTATAAATACTATACTTCATCTCAGCAAAAGAATATACAATTGTAATATTAGAATTCTATAATTTAGGTAATTTTATAAATCAGACATTAAACGTACAGTGTTGAGACTACTTTCACAAAATTGTATTGTTTAATGTATTTATCTGAAGGTTGTGTCATTTAAAAACACCGACAGTTGCATGGTCTCTGCTGTGGAATACCGCCACCAATATATAGTGCTTGTGGAAGAATATTTGGCCAAAATTTATGGAATTGAGGAAGTTAATATTTCCAGGCAACAAGGATTTCATGAGTATATGATCATTTCAAAGTCAATATTGTTTATGTTTTATAAGAAAAACAAAGCACGTCTGAAGTAAACACGTATCCCTTAATTGCACATAAAATGACTTATAAGAATCTGTCCACTAAGTGCAGTCAATCATGGTTTGAGAAGAAAAACATCTGGTTGAAATAAATGACTAGATTTTATGCTTTGAAAACTATTGTATCTACCTTAAAACCAACCCAAAATCAAGAAAATATTACGTCATAAATAAAATTTGGTATTTATGAAAAACATGTATCTACACTGACCTTAAATAGATATGGAAAGATTTTTAAGGGTGGTTATTGTTGACACAACATTTAGCTCTAGTCATGTCTTCATGTCTAATATTCATTTGTTAGTTCACTTATTTAAAGGAATCTATGGGAGAGAATCTAGCTGAGACTCCAAGGAATGGGCATTAAGGAGCATGAAGTCAACACTTCCTATGGCCAGATGAGACACCCAGTAGAGGTTGTACACCAAGTCACCAGGAAACTTTCAAACCAAAATGTGTCTTGCCTACAAATAATGCAGGGGTAAAGATGGAAGAGAGATTGAAAGGATGACAATCTAGTGACTGGCCCAACTTGAGACCCACCCCTTGGGAAAGAGCCAACCTGTCGTCACTGTTAATAATCCTTTGCTGTGCTTGCAGGCAGGAACATAGATTCTGTCTTCTAAAAGTCTCCACCCAGTAGCTGAAATTGTTCTACATACCAGAATAGCCTTGAACCCAGGGATCCAATTTCCTCCCTAGTCTGGAACTAAAGGTATATGCAATCGATGCCCAAGTAAGAAGAAGTAGATTTTTAATTAAATTTTTATTTTTTATATTAATTACAGTTTATTCACGTTGTATCCCAGCTGTAGCCCCCTCCCTCATTCCCTTCTAATCCCACCCTGTCTCCCTCATCTTCTCCCATTCTCCTCTCCAAGTCCCACTGATAGGGGAGGACCTTCTCCCCTTCCATTTGACCCTAGTTTATCAGGTTTCATCAGGACTGGCTTCATTGTCCTCCTCTGTGACCTGGCAAGGCTGCTCCCTCCTCGGGGGGTGGGGGGCCAAAGAGCCAGCCACTGAGTTCATGTCAGAGACAGTCCCTGTTCCTCTTACTTGTTAGGGAACCTGCTTGGATATTGAGCTGCCATGGGCTACATCTGAGCAGGGGTTCTCAGCTTTATCTATGAATGGTCCTTGAAGTAGATTTTTTGAGGTGATTGTAAATTCAGAATTCCAAACTCTTATGAAAAAGTTTAAGGCATTTTGTTTAATTATTTTCTTTGCATGTATTCATTTATGTATAGTTTAAAGAACATTTAAAAGAAGTCAAAGGATGACTGATGACCCCTTTGCCATGAGAGGAAGTATTGTCTATTAACCAGAAATGGGATGTTCTTGAATTTTGGTTTCTTGGCATGTCATCCTCTAAAGAATGAGAAATAAATTTGTTTAAATCAAAGTCATCTCATGCATGATATTAGAAATAGAATAGATACTAAAACAGATATGCATCTATAATTATAAAGCAAAGAAAGAAAGATGAAAGAAAGAAAGAAAAAAAGAAAGAAAGAAAGAAAGAAAGAAAGAAAGAAAGAAAGAAAGAAAGAAAGAAAAGAAATTTACAATGGTCTAGACATTTTCTTTGAAAACTATCAGTGAAACAATTAAAATACCGCACACCATAACTTAAGCTGTGATAATATCATTGGATGAATTTTTCATACTACAAAAGTATATTTATATTACATCCAGTTTTTCTTTCAGAAAACTTTAAGATAAGACATTTTTCTTGCTAAATTTGTGTTCTTTGCATTTTATTTTCATTGATAATTTTCTTTTTATGATTATAGTTGTTATGTGAAGTAAATTTGAATTTTAAAATATTTCTGTTAGAGAGGTTTGGAAATGTCTTAAGTCCTTAACATTTACAATGACAGCCATCAATATATAATTAAGTAGGAGAACACAAGAAACAGGACAAGAGCCTACCATAGAGGGCCCCAGAAAGACTCTACCTAGCAGTGTATCAAAGCAGATGCTGAGAATCATAACTAAACCTTGGGCAGAGTGCAAGGAATCATATGAAAGAAGGGGGAGTCAGTAAGACCTGGAGAGGACAGGAATGCCACAAGGAGCAAATATATCTGGGCACAGGGGTCTTTTCTGAGACTGATTTTCCAACCAAGGATCGTGCATGGATATAACCTAGAACCCCTGCTCAGATGTAAACCATGGCAGCTCAGTATCTAAGTGTGTACCCTACTAAGGTACTATCTTACCTTACCTTACAGGGACTGTCTCTGACATGAACTCAATGGCTGGCTCTTTTACTCCCCCCCGACACACACACACAAAGGAGGAGCAGCCTTGCCAGGCCACAGTGGAAGACAATGCAGCCAGTCCTGATGAGACCTGATAAGCTATGGTCAGATGGAAGAGGAGGAGGACTTCCTCTTTCAGTAGTCTTAGAGAGGGGTATGGGAGGAAATGAGGGAGGAAAGGTAGGATTCGGAGGGAATGAGGGAGGGGGCTACACCTGGAATACAAAATGAATAAAATGTAATTAATATAAAAATATAAAAATTTAATTAAAAAAGAAAAATAAAAAAGAAAGTGACACTCCGAAAAATATTTTGAAATAAAAATTTATTCGAAATATTTTTTTTTAAAAACTAAATGTTAGTGGAGTATAAAATAGCAACCATAAACTTCTTAAAAAGAGTCAAAAGAAACAGAATCACCATTATTAGTCAATGATCTGTTTCTATAGCATAACACTTGAGGTTGGATTAATTTATGAAATCAGTCTATCTGTCTGAGTTGCAAAGGTTGGAGAACATGATAGCTTAATGGCCAATAGCAACACAAAGCCAGGTGAGTGCCAAAGACCAAAGTGCGAGATGGCAATGCAGAAGGCTGCAAAGTAGATTCGCCATTTTATAACTACTCTCTCCCAAGAATTTTCAGAACAACCCACAAAGCTGTGTCAATCTCTGTGAGTTCAGTATCCACAAAGTCTTCAGGACTTCACTTGTAGCCTGCACAAGCACAGGTCTCCCCCAGGACCATCAAATCCAAACCCTGGTATCACTTCAGAAAATGTGTAATGACCAACCAGCCTTTAACATCTTTTCAGTTACTTGAACTACCTGTTGTTGTCATAGAACTGATAGTAACATTTCATATATGTCTTTCCATTCAATTAAAAAAAAAAAACAGACAATACTAAAAAGACACATGTTAAAGATCTCATGTTTGTTTTATTTTATTGTTTTTTACGTTTGTCTTAGCCTGACACCAGTACTCCATGCTAATTTACATTTAGCAGTGCAGCGTGAATGATTTTTCCCCTTTTCTGGATTTCTGGAGCACTTCCATTGATCACCTTGTCACTGGTGTTTGTTCCCATGATATTTGAACTTATTTTTCTTGACAGTTTCTTTGTGTCTAATGCCCTTTGCTTGGAAAGGTGTCTTGATCAATTATATTTGTCTGTTTGTTTATCTTTCTATCTTACTCTATATCTACCAGACTCTAATTGACTGGGACTCAGCCTGTATTCTCTGCATAAAGTAGTGAAAGAAACAACAAACCATCCAGGCATTTGTTAAAATCAGGAAAGAGTGACATACTCATTTGTTTTTAACCTCTGGATTAGAGTCATGTCTTTTGGGAGTGGGACATTCATACTAGGAATTCAGTCTCATAGTGAAAGAGTAATGGCTTTAGGAAAAAAAAAATACTCTATTGTGTAGAAAAAAAATCTTTCCTAAATCACTTATCTCTCTAATAATTTTATCTTTCAAAGGTATTTTTCTGTGTTATGTATATTATTAGTTTATTGTTTTCATTTAACTTTTTATTGATCCTTCGTGTATTTCACGTCATGAACCCAATCCCACTCATGTCCCATTCCTTGTACAAGCCCTCCACCCTCACAAGCGGCCCCATAGAGGAATATATATCATTGCGGAAGCTGCAGTGTGTCACAGTGTGACATTGTGTCACACAGTACACCTTTTAGCCATAATTCTTTACTCTCATACAGTCACTGCAGTGAGGCTTTGGTCTGGTCTGAAGCCTCGGGCTTTTGCTAAACTATCAATACTGGATCCTCACTGTTGTCCTGTGTCACGGACATCCTGCAGCTTTGGATCTGTGGGACCAGCCTCTTCACTTGTTCTGTTCATTGATGGAATACGTGTTGGAGTAGGCCAACTCAAAGCCCTGCATCTGCGTCTGGGTGGTAGTTGAGTGGGTCGGCCAACCAGCTCTCTCATACCTACACCACAAGGGCAGCTCCTCAGCACTGCCCCTGCTGGCTGACCCAGCGCCACAGCTAGCAGCCAGCTCTCCTGCTCTCATAGCAGGCTCACTGACACCCATACCTCAGGGCTAGTTTTGTTGTGCTGCCTTGGGAAGGTGTAGGACCTGCTCTCCCAAGTTTTGCAGCAGGTGATGGTCAGGGACAGCTCTTATGAACTTGTGGCTAGCTCTGCTGCCTGCCATAGGTGGTTTTTGGATCAACAGACTGGGAGAGTGTCTCTCCTTATAGCAGCACATGGCAAACAAGTGGCAGAGCCAGCTCTCCTACACCGATGTCCTTGGGGCTGGACCTCCCTCGATACTGTCAATCAGGACAAGGTATTGTGCTGCTCAGGCAAGGTACAGGGGCCACTCTACAGAATATACAGCTGGGGCCAGATCTCCAGATCTCCCAGGATACTCAGGTGAGTGGAAGAGACAGCTCTGCACTCAGACATTTCCATAACCTTGGGTGGCAATGCAGACCAGGCAAGGCCACCTGGCCTTTGGTAGTAACAAACCCCGGCTGCAAGGCCATGGACCTAGACATGGCCCCTGGTGACAGCACAAGCCAGGACCTCCCCATGGCCTCAGGTGACTCCACCAGCTCCTCATATCAGGTTCTTTCTTCCTCCCCTCAGGTGTCCAGCTCTGTTGCACTTCATTGCTCACATATCCAGTTTCTCTTTCTCTTCCATCTCTCTAGACTTACTTGCTCATGTTAGTGGCCCTGGTGCCTCTGAGTGTCTGGAGACATATCAGGTTTGCTCTGCCCTATCCATGCCATGTAGCAACAGGCAGGGATCATCTCAGGCGTTCTGACCCTTGTGGCACAGGACTGGGTTTCATCTCAGGATTGCTTCCTGGCCAGGCCAAGAGGCTTATTTACTTATTTTGTTATCTTCTTTCACATTAAATTCCTTTCCAAATTTCCTTCCATTTGTTTTTTTAGTCCTGTTAAAAATATTATTTTTAATTCTTGCGATCCCTGTGGCACTGAGAATAGACTAAGTCTATACTAGTTTATGTCACCTAACTAAGCTAGAATTCGGACATCTTTAATTCTGTTGAGATTATCACTGTAGTAACTCCATTTGTGGTGTTTATCATGCACAGCTAAGTTCCAAGGTATAAAAAATCCTAACAGAAGTGGAGCCCACTATAGAAGGAACAATTGTGGGTCACTATCACCTTGACCGATATGGTAATATTACCCACCTTTGTCCAGTTTTTCACCATGACCGATATGGTAATATTACCCACCTTTGTCCAGTTTTTCACCATGACC
>REGO01000634.1:432818-488692 GCA_010120015.1 Rhombomys opimus
TTTTCACCATGACCGATATGGTAATATTACCCACCTTTGTCCAGTTTTTCACCATGACCGATATGGTAATATTACCCACCTTTGTCCAGTTTTTCTCATGTCTCCTGGAGTTGTGTCCTAGGGTTTAACAAATAAAAAAGTACAACGGTGAGATAAACGTTCTCCTCCCATCAAAGCTGAGCACAAAGTACTAAAAATGCGCATTTTCCATTGATTTTCTCTTCCCAGTGAGAAAAGTTGCTTAAAAGAACACAATAAAAGCATTGTAAATTATTTTCACCATTTTTTTTTTCTCATAGTAATGCTTCTTGGGAATGCAGAGGTCATTTAAGCTTCACTATTGGCAGTCTTTCAGAGATGGCATTCCCTTGCTTGTACAGTCTCTCTTTGAAGATGCTGTTACCCCCTGTGATTTTACATTGCAGCTGTTACCTCCTATGGTCAGGTAGCTAGCAATCCTTACCTGAAGAGCACTGGGGAATGTTCAAATTTCAAAATGTATGAGAAATGTGTGCAGATATTATGATTTGAAAATTAAGGGCACAGTATAAAATATCTTAAGGATCTACATAATAATTGTAATATTTGTACTCTCGTGTTTAAAAAGGCTTAAAAAATAAATGGTCAATTTACTGGAGTATATTTTTGTACTTTTTTTTAATTTTTATCAGTTACATTTTATTAATTCTGTATCCCAGCTGTGCCCCGAACCCTCATTCCCTCCCAGTCCCTCCCTCCCTCCCTCATCACCACTGTGCCCCTTTCCAAGTCCACTGATAGGGGGGACCTCCCCCCCATTCATCTGATCCTGTTTTATCAGGTATCTTCATTGAGTTCCTGTTAGAAATAGTCCTTGTTCCCCTCACTTTGGGAAACCAATTGGTTACTGAGCTACCACAGGCTACATCTGAGCGGAGGTTCTAGGTTATATCCATACATGGTCCTTGGTTGAATGTCAGTTTCAGAAAAGACCCTGTGCCTAGATATATTTTTGTACTTTTTTAACCATTATAGAATGGCACTAACAGAGTAAATTCACAGAATTTCCTGTATAACTGCTCTTATACTAAGCAGTTACATATTTTTAACTTATTTAACATTCTTTGTAATGTCATAGATTTGTATAATTTTTAACATTACGAATAAGGAAACTAAAGCATGTAGAATGTAAAAAAAAAAAAAGTTCTTACAGGGCCGAAAAGATTAAATTACAAAAATATTGATTGGTAAAGTGTAGATTCAGCCTCAACCAGTGGACTCTGGGTGATCTGGCAGCATTTCCACTTTCAGTTGCTTATTTTTACTTAGTGTCTAGCACTATTATTTCTGCACATAAGTTAATCTAGTTAAAAATGTAAAAAAAAAAGTTTTACAGTAGGGTATTTCTATACTAAAACAAAGTTGGAGTTTTACAGGATATATAAGTCTAGAGATCTAATGTGCAGCATCACTATAGGTAATAATAAAATCTTGCAGGTGGACGGGAAGTTAATAGAGTGGATTTTAGACACTTGCCAGGCTAAAAGAAACTTATAAGGAGGTTAATTTACATCAATATAGTAATTGCTTCAATGTGTATATGTTTTTATGTAAGACAGAAATGCTTTAAATATGTTCAAGTACTGTAACACACATTGTACTGGTTATTGCTTTAAAAGAATATATTATATTTTAAATATAACAAAAATATGAAATGGAAATATGAATGAATATGGTTTTTGATGAGGGACCAATGAGTGGCTTTGGTTTATAGTTATTATTAACAGTTTTACTAATATTACTATTTTAGTGAAATTCTTTAAAATATTTGTTATGTGAATAATAACCATTTCCTATCATAATTTAATTTTTCTGAATGTATATCATTTCTCCATCTCAGTTCTATCTTTCTGCATTTTCCAAATATTCTTACCAATGATGCATTAAGCCGAACATTATGTTTCTAAATTTTATCTATATAAAAGGAAATGATTTTACATTATTGATGTTAATATATTTAATGCATTATCTTTGTTTAGGTAAAACATTGAGCTACTTTCAAAAGTACAAGCATAATTTAATATATTATGCATTACCTATATTTCAAATACAAGAAAGCACATTTTAAGAATGATGATGACCAATTGGTTTCCCAAAGTGAGGGGAACAAGGACTATTTCTAACAGGAACTCAATGAAGATACCTGATAAAACAGGATCAGATGAATGGGGGGAGGTCCCCCCCTATCAGTGGACTTGGAAAGGGGCACAATGGTGATGAGGGAAGGAGGGAGGGACTGGGAGGGAATGAGGGTTCGGGCCATGGCTGGGATACAGAATTAATAAAATGTAACTGATAAAAATAAAATAAAAAAAAGAATGATGATGAAACAGAAACAAACAAAATACAAGATAGGTAGATAGTTAACATGGTTAATATCATTCATGTAGCTCTTCTCATTGTGGAGTAGAGTAAAGATAATGGGGTCTCTCTCTGTTGATGTCTAGGTAGAATGTCCAGCATTGGACATGGTTTGCATGGCCCTAGAAGCACTGTTGGTATGTGCTGCAGTAATATGTTGCCACACTGGTTCCTGCCAGCACAGCAGCACAGCTCTCAGCGCCTGAAAGCTGAAAACTGTGTGCTGTATTGAACATGTACTTTAGAGTGTGGATGATTAGAACAAACTTGGTTACAACATTCTAGGGCCCTAGGCAAGCTCACCTGATTTTCTATAAGGTGTCTTAATATAAGCTGAGAGAGAGAGAGCATATGACTGAGCCATTTCTCTCTGTTTATTTCCCTAGTTTGGACTATACAAATAGACATTTACTGCATTCCACTGCTCAGAGCAAGTGGCTATGTCTGCCAGTATTCAGAGGTGAAAAATGGATTTTGCCTGTTGATAAACTGAGCTCTGAAAATAACGTTACACTGGGGATGGATTTGGAGAAGAAAGAAAACCCTTTGTATTATTTTTGCAGCTTATTCACCACTCGTCAAGCTTTCTGTAAGAAGATGACAGCCAAGATGATTCATTTAGCTTCCTGCTAACCTCCCTCAGAGGTGGAAGAAATGATTACTGATTTGACCATGGTAGTCAAAAGCATGTGTCTCAAAGATACCAAATACCTGGAACCCGTGAAAGTGTGGTGAATAGAGTAATAGTAACCAAAGAGGAATACTCAGGCTCATCATCCCATCTTCTGACTCTAACAAGGTTTATTCGTGATTGCCTCATGATATTTTCTTTGTTTGCTTTGTTTGTAATTGTAATAAAAGCTGGGAAATGGAAATAAATGGTCTAGTCATTTAAACTTAAGAGAGTAAAAGAATATGAAGGCTTACTGGGTGGACACAGGATAATCAGAAGTATATGTGCAAAAGGAAGACTAAACATTAAGTCCATGATCTACTGATCTGATGTCTTCTTGTTGCTGCCTTTGAGGAGGAAAAGAAGAGAAACCACCATGTTTAGGTGACCATGTTTAGGTGACCCTTAAAAGAAAGTAAGAACATGAAAATGACCCCCTTCTGCCCCTGAGACCTTTCAGAAAGGCACATTATGCACTCAACTCTTTGACATCCAGTTCATCAAGAACTGTATATATGTATGTCTAACTGAACTGCAAGATAATGTATTCATGCTGGCTTTAGACATTACATTTGTGGACATAATAGCATCAGGATGAAAGGCACAGGAAGAAAGGAATCCTCAAACTCATCATTTCATCTTCTGCCCCTAGAAGTAGACCTTCATGGCTACCTTATTATGTTTTGTTTGTTTGCTTGCTTCTTTTTTTGTTATTCTGAGATTCTGTGGCAAGAATCAAAAGCCTCTGGCTAAGAATGAATATATCTTTTAAAACCCTTATTACAAAGTAAAGTACTAAAGTCAGATGATTAAAGCTATATCCATTTAACAACTAACCAAAATATAAAGTAAAACAATAACTACATGTAAGTAGTTTTCTGACTTGAAATAGTGAAAAAGAGGTATAATTTTTTTTCTAAATCTCTAAATTTAAAGATGAGTATTTGAGTGTTTTGTTAGGAATGTTTACCCTTGAGGTAGCTCTGCCTTGAGGCTACCGAGACTTGCACTGTTGTGGTCACACAGTGAAAAATCAATGAAATTGAAACAGAAGGAGTGAAAGTTAGACTGTACTGTTTTCCTGAAATATTGCCTTTAAAAAAATGTAACTCCTGTACTCTCCAAGTCTTACTAACTTCCCCTTCTTTCATAGATTTGTACTCTGCCCAAAGTTTGGTTATGAGTCTCAGCATCTGCTTTGAGCACTGCTAGGTAGAATCTTTCAGAGGCCATCTGTGGTAGGCTCCTGTCCTGTTTCTTGTTTTCTCCTTCTTCCAACGTCCTCCTTTATCTTTCTAAGTGAGGACTGATCCTCTTACCCCGGTCCTCCTGCTTGTTTAATTTCTTTAGGTGTACATATTTCATTATGTTTATTATATCTTATAGGTCTAGTATCCACTTATAAGTGAGTATATATGGTGTGTGTCTTTCTGCTTCACAAGGATAACAACAGAACTAAAATATCTGGGCTTGGGTATTTTCTGAGACTAATACTCCAACCAAGGTATATTCATAGATATAACCTAGAACCCCTGCTCAGATGTAGCCAATGGCAGCTCAGTATCCAAGTGGGTTCACTAGTAAGGGGAAGAGGGACTGTCTCTCTGACATGAACACAGTGGCTGGCTCTTTGACCACCCCCTCCCCCGAGGGAGGAGCAGCCTTGCCAGGACACAGAGGAGGACTTTGCAGCCAGTCCTGAAGAGCCCTGATAAGCTAGGGTCAGATGGAAGGGAAGGTGGACTTCACCTATCAGTGGACTTGGAGAGGGGCAGGGAGGAGATAGGAAGGGAGGGTGGGATTGGGAGGGAATGGAGGGGGCTACAGCTGGGATGCAATGCAAATAAAATGTAATGTAAAAAATAAAAGTTTTATAAAAAAGCAAGAATGAAACAAAAAGTATTAAAGAATATTTATATAAATAAAAAACATCAAGGAATCTGTCAAATAAAAAAAAACTAAAAAAAAAAAAATTCATGGAACCACATTGTTTACGGTTTAGTCTGAAATAAACCCCTCTTTTATTTTCTTTCTGTTTTCCATTCTCCCCTCCTCTTTCTGGCTTGTGCCTCCTATAAAATTCTAGATTATGCTCCTTAGTCTATTTGGACTGATAATCTGCAAACAGTAAACTGCATTAGCACTTCTTTAATCTGATAACCTAAGAGTATGACATGCATTGATGCAGGTCCTTGAAAATACTGAGGAGAAGTAATTAGCTGGGATAATTTTGGAAGAACAGAATCTGTAGACAGGGTTGGAGTACACTGAAGTAGAAACAGCAGGATAAGAATTATTCTACTACAATTCTAGCAAGTATGAAGGAGTCCAGCAGAGCCTGAGAAATAGGTGATAAAGAATACTTAAATATACCATGGTGATTTTGAATTCTCAATGCTGTAGTGTCTGTGCACAAACTTACTAAGGAAGAATCTTTCACCATTCTTGCAGTGCTCACACACATAAAACTGTTTTATGTAAATTCATATTTTAATAACTTAATCTGTTTCTCTTTATTTTATATATACATACATTATATAATACATATTGCACATTTTTAGTATAGAACAATACCCATACATCCATTTTTATGCTAATATATGAACGCTTACACACATTATATATACTTTATATGTATATACATGATATATATATATTATATGTGTGTGTGTGTGTGTGTGTGTGTGTGTGTGTGTGTGTGTGAAGTAAGGAGCACAGTAAACACACCATCAAGATGGCCATTTGCTGGTTAGGGGAATGGAATGTTGTTATTGTAGATGATAGAGAATAGGCAGAGAATCTGAAGGAGTTTGTGATGGCTACCTCTCAGGAGCACAGAAAGATGCAGAGAGAAAAATCTGTGTGAGAAGCATCTGGGACTCTAGAAACAGCAAAGAGAGCAGAGCATGGTGGGAAAGGTCAGCCAGTTATAAAAGGTTTAAGTGGAAGGAGGGCAAGTTAGCTTTAACAGCCTGAGAACTAGGCTGGGGCTTTGATTCATTGGTGGCTTGCATGAGTTAACATAGAACTAGCTGACTTTTCTGAAGTTTGTGGGAGTGAATGAGGAACAGTAGCGTTTCCTAGCAAACAGTAACCCACATTGCAAGGTTTCTGAGAAACACAGAATGTGTACTGGGTCAGGGTCCAGACTGATATGAGCACAAATTGTCACTTATCTGGGTGTGGGGGAGCTGGTATTATATCAATATCAACACATATGTGTATGTACATACATGCACATAGAAAGGTAAAGATGTATATATGTGTACATATATGCAGATAGACAGATGGTAGACAGATATAGATACATTTTTATATTTTACAACACTGATAGATTGATATAATTTGCATTTGAAATTTTTGTCATCATGCTAATTTAATGTATTCAGCATCTCACAGCATGAGTCAACAGAGGTCTAACCTTACATCTGAGGATTCAGAGTTAAGCTAAGCAATAGAATCTCTTTTTTTATAATTTTTATTTTTTTTTATATTAATCTGTCAGGAGCCAAGGCCAGCTAGTGGAAAGTTACAGACAGCTGAAACAAGGTCATAGGTGAGAGATTTACGTTTCCGGAACCTATGAGACATCTGTGTGTCAGGCTAGACATCTTGAGATATCTTAGCTGACATTCTTGTAGTATCTCTTTTAGTAAACATTCTTGCGGTGTTCTGCGTCATCATTAATCACCCTGTTATGTTTTGTAAACTATATTGCTGACACATTTTCTCTTCCTGCCTTCTCCCTATAGAGTTGTGTGAAATTTTTCAAATAAACGAGAGCGAGATCAGACTATAGACTTGCTCTCATTCTTTGTGTCTCTTGTCACCCCCATTCTTTTCACCCCTCCTTAGGAACACATTAAACTCTTGCTGGACGGAACATTAATCACAGATTATTTATTTTGTATCACAGCTGTAGCCCCCTTCCTCATTCCCTCCCAAATCCACCCTCTCTCCCTCATCACCTATCTGCCCTTTTCCAAGTCAGCTGCTAGGGGAGGACCTCCTCCCCTTTCATCTGATCCTGTTTTATCAGGTATCTTCAGGACTGGCTGCAAAGTCCTCCTCTGTGGACTAGCAAGGCTGATCCTCCCTTGGAGGGTCAAAGAGCCTGCCTTTGAGTTCATGTCAGAAGTAGTCCCTGTTCCCCTTACTAGGGTACCCACTTGGATACTGAGCTGCCATGGGCTACATCTATGCAGGGGTTCTAGGTTATATTCATGAATGGTCCTTGATTAGAACTCCGCTCAGATGTAGCCTGTGGTAGCTCAGTAACCAATTGGTTTCCCAAAGTGAGGGGAACAAGGACTATTTCTAACAGGAACTCAATGAAGATACCTGATAAAACAGGATCAGATGAATGGGGGGAGGTCCCCCCATCAGTGGACTTGGAAAGGGGCACAGTGGTGATGAGGGAGGAAGGGAGGGACTGGGAGGGAATGAGGGTTCGGGGCAGGGCTGGGATACAGAATTAATAAAATGTAACTGATAAAAATAAAAAAATATTAAAAAAAGAAAGACCGTCTCATAAAAGACCCCTGTGCCCAGATATACTAGGTCCTTGTGGAGCTCCTGTCCTCTCCAGGGCTTAATGACTATTAGCATTGTGAACTCATGGCCAAGCTTGTTACAGGTTCTTCCAGAGATGGTCTTGGTCTTGAGGCCAAATAAGCATCTCAAGAATCTACATGTATGGATATGATAGTGGAGTGCACACTGAGCCTGCAACCACAAGTATTATAATGTTACAGTCTGTAGCCATTAGACTAGCTTCGGCCCAGTTTGGAGATACTTCTCTTGGCATCTGTATAGAAATCGCATACTCCCTTCCACAATTGTCTTCCATACAGGATATCTTATTGCACTGTACTTCACGGACATATGAGAAATAAGAAGCAGAAAGTATGATGAGTGACTTTTCTTTACTCCTCAATGTTGTTTTTTTTTTTTTCTTTCATTCTTATTTTGTTGTATTAAAAAAGAGTTGTCACTCAATGGGATTCTTGTGAAAAGACATTTCAAGTGGAATAGAGTTTCTACAACTGGTGCTGGGCACCATGAATACATACAGCACACATTTAGTTATGTGGTTCTCTTGGAAGGGTTAGTGAAATGTAAAAGGAGTAGAGTGAGCAAAACAAACAAACAAACACCTAATCTCACGCAGTTAATCACAAAGTGGAACATCACTGTAGATATGCATTGACAGTGTCAAGTTTGGTTTTTCTGTTAAGAACATAAATGAAAAGTGGAACAAACATAGCTTTTATTATACTAATTTTGTAATTTGGACTTTTCTTTAGTCAGAAAGAAATACAAATATAAAGGTTTAAGTACATGTTAGAAGATACAGGAAGATGTTTGAAGCCAAGCATTACAGGACAATAGATATTTGAAGCCAACAATGATATGAAACATTGTTATAATTGTAACAAGTTGGTCACTGGGTTCTTTTGAAGAACACCATGCCTTTTCCCATGAGCTCAATGTTATAAATATCAGTTTTCTCAGTCTTCTTTGGAACCAGGGTTGTTCACTTCTTTTAGAGTAAGTCAACATCTAAGAATGGAAAAAATAAAAAATAAATCAGAGCTGTATTCTAATTTATTTCATGTTACTACTTTATAATACAGTATTTTTGGTGATTTTTACAAGCTTTTTAAAATATATATCTATATAATCTAACAAAATAAAATAATTCAAAAAAGAAACGAGACAGTAGTATCTGTATTTTTAAACATGTGTGGTTCTATTCATTCTAAAGTTCTGCTAGTTCTTAAGATTACAGTTTTTAATAAAATTCATAGGCTCGTGTTAGAGAAATCAAGGCCAAAAAAAAAAATAATTGCAGCATGGTCCGCTCCATTATATCATCAGTACATTATGAGTGAAGAAATGCACTTGGCAATGAAGAGACAGCCCTTCTCTTTGATTTTCTCCGCATTTCAATGCAAATGAGCTATCTCATTTACGTCTTTACTTGAGAAGCCTTTCTTTTCTCTGAGCGGAGTCATGTGAGGTGGAGGGGGA
The DNA here is from genome assembly GCA_010120015.1 of Rhombomys opimus. Taxonomy (NCBI): domain Eukaryota; kingdom Metazoa; phylum Chordata; class Mammalia; order Rodentia; family Muridae; genus Rhombomys; species Rhombomys opimus. The sequence continues at coordinate 441,925 of REGO01000634.1, forward strand.
CATGAGTCTAACATCACAGCTGTGTGAACTCAGGGTGTTAATCAATGCAGAGACACAGAGGAAAACATGTGTTTGATAGCTTTGATTCTTTCTTTCGTAGTTCAATGGTATTATGTTTCTTAAGTACGAAAAAAGTAATACAGATGACTGTGGTGTTCAAATCTAAATAGTTTTTATTCTTGTTTCACAAAATACACCCTCTCTTGGCAGGTGGGAGATCTGGCTCCTGGGTTGTGTGAGTTGAAGAGAGGGCCCTGTCTGTAGTAGCTGGCCCTGCTCCTCGCCTGGGTATCTCAATAGATCTGGATCTGGTTTCGGGTTTGCAGATGAAGCAGCCCCGAGGGTTGTAGCGTGAGAGAGTTGGCATTGACATTGAATGAGCTAACCCAGGCAGCACTGGAGAGCTCACCCTAGTGTTGTGGGTTCAGGAGAGCGGGCTGGCTGACCTGCTTGGCTTTCACCCCGGGCCGAACCCAAGGCTTTAAGTTGGACAGCCCTAACATGTATCTCATCAGTGAAATGCTGTAGTGTGTGAAGGGGCTGGTCCTACAGATCCAAAGCTGCAGGACCTCCATGACACCGAACAACAAGAGAACATGTGAGAGGAGTCCTGGTGAGAATGCAGGACTGAGCCAGTGGCCTTGACCCAGATCAGTGATTAATCGCAATGAACATTTTTAAGTGCGGCCAAAGGGTATACTGTGACAAACTACAGCTTTCACATTAGATTTTTTTTTTTTCTTGTGGGGCTGAAGTTGCAAAGGTGGAGAATGGGTGTGGAGGGGCAAGTTGAAGAGTGTGATTTCTTTTGACTGAGAAATGTGTTATCTTGGACAGTTTTGGAGATAAGATGACTATTATTCAAAGCCGGTTCTTCTCATTTGCACAATTGGAAAAGGTAAATTAGCCAGGAGTATTAATGCCGAGTAATTGCAATTTAAACACTTCTGAGGTTAAGGGCAAGACATTTCTGGAAGTTGAGACAGAAGAATTATTATTAAGTATTTACTGTGGTCTTCATGAGAGACCATGTTCAAACATGAAACAATAGAAAAGCTAATTTTAGTCAGGCTCTATTCCTAAATTGTCTTAAAATTTATCTGTTAAGTTTGAATTATTGATTAGTATTTAAATAAACTAACCACCCAAGGTTCACTGAGTTTCCCTTATATCTTTATGCTATATTTGAACCCAGCTCTGTCTCTACATAAATAAGGTATAATGTTCTCAGGTAAATAAGTGCTGACACCTTCTGAGTTATTGGTGTCTGAGATACAACTGTCAGCATCAGCAATGCGAGCTGTGGTGTATCAATCCAGGGATTTCAACTGTTGGATGTATGGAAGACATTAACAAAAAATACGAGAAACATTGTTATAATTGTAACAAGTTGGTCACTGGGTTCTTTTGAAGAACACCATGCCTTTTCCCATGAGCTCAATGTTATAAATATCAGTTTTCTCAGTCTTCTTTGGAACCAGGGTTGTTCACCTCTTTTAGAGTAAGTCAACATCTAAGAATGGAAAGAAAATAAATCAGAGCTGTATCTAATTTAATTACAAAATCTGTAAGCTGAAAAGAAAAATATCTGAGGGGAAAACACTCCTCACAATTCCAAACTTTGCTCAATTCTCATAACTGTTTCTATTACTCATGACTAATGTAGGTTGTGAAACAACTTACTCCTTCATCATCCCAATGAACATTCTAGATATTCTAATCCTTTTTATTCTTATAGACACTTTTTTTTTACAAATATCCAGCCTCATTCTGGGAGCTGCAGGAGCATGAAGCATGCGTGGTGCTCTCTAGCTGTCATCTTTAACAGAGCAATGCTTTTAACTCAGGATATTCCTCGCATTCGCTGCCTTGGCTTGCACTGCTATGTGCAAGCACAGCTATTTGTCACATTCCACCCTTCCTCCTTCTGTCAGCTCCTGGGCAATAGTCATTTCATGAATGTGAAGGGCTAACTATGAAGTCATGTTTTAGGACTAAGATCTTATACTCATCCCTAACTATATTCAGGGATGCTGATGTCCAACACCACAAAGAGAAAGCTACACTGTTGCTAGTCAATCCCCAAATAAAATATACCCAAAAAGTCAGTTTCAAGTAGGATTGCAGTTAATTTTACTCTGCATTTATCCTTGTAAAATATACACTCTGTGTTTGTATGTGCTTATGTGTGTGTACTATGCATGTGAATACAAATTTATGTATGAAGGTTTGTGTTTGTTAGTGTGTATGGAAGCTAAAGTTTCATGTTGGGCATCTTCTTTGATCTCTACATTTTATATTTACATAACATCTGATTGCTGTTCTCTGGGATCTTCCTGGCTCTTCCTCCCCACAGCTAGGGCTCCAGGTTGAGAAACAAACCCAGTTCTCCCTGAATGAGAAGAAATAGCTCTATTTTATGGGCTGCCTTCCCCAAATATTCTCTACTTTAATACTAATAAAGTGCTTTTATATCTTCTAACACCTTGCCCTCATCTTACAGTGAAGTATTTGGAGCTTCTTCAGCTCTTGTCTTTGCATTCTTTAGCATTCCTGTTTGCAAAGACAGTCTGTACTGCTCAGCTTATTTCAGCCCTTACTGCATGTTACATAATCAAACATTGCCTCATTTCACAACAGAAATGTCAGAGAAGATTATTAAGCAAAATGCAGTTACCTTTGTCCTTTGGCATGAATAGCTTTTGTTGATATAATAGCATGCTTGTTTAATAATAAAGAGGCTAACTCCATTTAAATATTTGACTAGTGATAGATTTCCAGGTCATCCATTACCGCTTGGCCTTTATCACAGTTCTAAAAAGGGTGAGAAGTCTCAAGTGTTTTATGCTTTTGCATGGAGATAGAGTTTGATCTACATAATTTTTTTTCTGTGCATATGTGAGAGGCTCTCACCTCAGCCACAGTCCTCATCTGTAAGTTCTGAGAAGCTACTCACTTAGCTTACGTTATTGAGTCCTTGACAAATTCACTTGTGTGCCTGCTCTGCTTACTGAAGAGTATCGTAAAATGGTCTATATGCTTTTGGTGGACTTGGGTTATCAGTACCAACCTCTGATTCATGCCTGATTCGGGGGTTCATTTGTCATCTGTGTGCTGACCTTACTGTGGACGACTTATGCAGAAAATCTAGGCAGTGATCACCACCAAAGAGATTCTCTCTCTCTCTCTCTCTGTTAAGTCTTCATTCTCTGTCTGCTGGATCTCCTTCTCTTTGAACTAAATTTTTGGCTTCAGGTTTCTGGCAAACTTAAGCTTTAAACTGCTACCTGTAGGAAATCCTTACTTAACTGTGATGCTCTGTTTTCCTTCCTTATATTGACCTGCTCTTACAGATTACCTGCAGGTAGAATTGTCAAAGCATAATGTATGTATAGGATTTGGGGTTTTGTCATCATGGGTATGACTAATATCTGTGTATCTGACACTATTGTGTAGTCAGATACTGCTCTGACAGAAGCAACTCTTTATTGCTATGGTATCTGTTTCTCAGCCGGCTGCTAATTTCCAATCTTTACAGCATTAAAGATAAAATCTAATATTTTGAATGAAATAAAGCCATGTTACATGATTTTATATGGTAAAAGATTTTTCAAAATTCTTAGTGCTAAGATCAATTCTTTTAATGATTTCATTATTTTGCTGCCATCTCTGACACACAGCACACACACAATAATAATAATAATAATAGTTCTGAGTTGGGGGAAAATATCCCTTTGCCTCGTTGAATATGGTTAATAGTTAATATTGGGTATCAAGTTGCTTAGATTGATAATCATTATGGGATTAGAAAAAAAACACCCCTGGCTATATCTGTTCAGTAATTTCTAGGGTTAAGTTTTTCCTTGGGGTTCTAACCTAAAGAGTGTTTTAACTTATCTGTGGATTTCTAAAGTTAAAGTGCCATTATGAGTGGTTGAACTTTATGCCAGGTTGGAAAAAAGAGGTCATTGTGATGGTGTCCTTGGGGAAAATAAGAGGTGCTGGTGTTTCTTTTTGCAACTTTTGGTGCATTTACACAATGGAATACTACTCATCAATTAAAAACAAGGAAATCATGAATTTTTGTAGGCAAATGATGGGAACTAGAAAGATCATCCTGAGTGAGGTATCCCAGAAGTAGAAAGACACACATGGTATATACTCACTTATAAGTGGATATTAGACATAGGATCAGATGAAAGCAGAGGAGGACATCTCTATCAGGGGACTGGCAGAAGAGCATGGATGGAGAAGAGGAAGGGAGGAAGGGATTGGGAGGAGAAGAGGGAGGAGGCTATAGGTGGGATGCAAAGTGAATAAACTGTAATTAATAAAAAAATTAAAAATAAAAATAAATAAGAATAAAAATTATTATAACTTATTCAATTTATATTCCAGCTGTGGCCCCTCCCTCATTTCCTTCCAATCCCACCCTCCTCCCTCTTCTCCCCTCATCCTCCTTCCCTAGTACACTGATAAGTGAGGTCTTCTTCCCCTTCTATTTGACCCCTAGTCTATCAGGTCTCAACAGGACTGGTTGCAACTTTGTAACTTTGTAACTTCTTTCTTTAATTTCTTTTTTTATTAATTAATTCATTTTCATTTCCATCATAGGTTCCTCCCTTATCTCCTCCCAGTTTCACTCACCTACTGACCCATATTTTTCTTCCCTTATTTCCTTAAAATATCCAGACACCTCAGCTCATCTATTCACATGAGGACTGAGTTCATCTTCCTCCCCTGTGGGTGGTAGGGAAGTTCCATCAAGGGGAAGTGATCACAGGGCAGGCAAGATAGCCCATGTCAGAGACATCCCCTACACCTTGACTATTGAGCCCATACGAAGCCTGAGACGCCCATCGGGAATTTATGAGTGGAGACCCAGATCCAGACCACACGCTGGTCTTGACTGGTACCTCAGACTCCACAGGTTCCTCTGGCTCCTGGCTGCTGGACTCAGCTTTTTAACTTCTTAGCAGCTATGGTGTAAACCACGTTGTTCAGCCGTTTTCCCAGATATATTGGCGTGAAATCCAGGGCAAAATGAATCTTTCTTCTTTTAGGTTGCTTGGGTATGTATTTTGTGTCCAAAATGAGAAGAGTGACTACCATATAATATTGTCTCCAGCTTGGGAGAAGATTACAGTTGCTGCTATGGCAACCTGATCTTGTAACTTTTAAGGCCTTGGAACTGATTTGAAGAAAGAGATTTTTTTTTTGGAGGGGAGTAGGGTAGCCTACAAGTCATCCAGAATACAGTAAGCATATGTGAATGGGGTAGTGTCTCAGAACACCAGTATGCTAATCGCAACCTACACAGTAAAGATCAGTCACACATTTCAAACTGGAATAAATATTCTGTTAGAAACTGGGAAATTTATGTTCAATTTTAGCTTTGATCTTCTATGTACTGAAGTTTTTGATAGTCTGAACTGGAAAAGGATTGCAAGTTCACTAAGAACAGGAAATAGAAGTAGATGGAGGGAGAGAACTAGTTAGGAGATGGAGTGGGGAGGATAATGGGTGGGAATCAAATGGGGAGAGAGAGAAAGAGGGAGGTGAGGGGAAGAACTGGAAGAGAAAATAAAAATCAGTTGGGGTGGGTGCATCTGTGAGACAAAGGAGGCCCCTGGGGGCCTATGGGGGTAAACCAAGCTAAGCTGCAAGCAACTGATTAAGGAGTGTTGTCACCTTCTCTAGTCAGGTGGTACTCCCAGCAGAGGGAGAGAGACATCAACCCATACATAAACCTTTCCACCCAAAATGTGTCTTGTCTATAAGAAGCATAAGGGTAAAGATGGAACAGAGATGGAAGGAATGGCAAGCCAGTGACTGGCCTAGCTTGAGACCCATGATCAAGGGCCGGACACTGTCATGAATGACACTTTGCTTTCCTACAGGAGTCTAGCATATTGTCTTCTGAGAGGCTTTGTCCATCAGCTGATGGAGACAGATTCAGAGACCCACAGACAAGTTAATTCAATCAATATCATCTTTTCTTGGTCCATACATTTACCTGCTAAAGTTCATAATTTCATTTTATTTACAGCTGAGTAATATCCCATTGTGTATATGTACCACACATCATTATCATTTTATCTGTTCAAGGATGTTTATGTTGTTTCCATTTCCTGGCAATCCTAAATAGGGTGACCATTGGCAAACACGTATCTATAGAACAGGATATCAAATTATTTGGGAACATGTCAAGAATTCGTTAGCTGAGCTATGTATTACCTTTTATAAATTTATATTTGGAGGTTTGAGGATTCTCTACACTCAAGTACAGAGCAGATGCATCAATTTTAATTGCTACCAACAGTGAATGAGATGTTTTCTTTATCCAAAACTTTGACAGCATGTGATGTTACTTTGTTTCTTGAACTTAGCCATTCTGACTGGGGTGTGATGAAATCCCAAAGTTATTTTAAATTCAATTTCCCTATTTGCTAAGGAAAAAAATGAATATTTTGAGCTATTCCTAAGATATTTTTAATTTTTTTCTATTGGTAACCCTATCTTTAAACCAGCTTTCTCTACTCTATTTTTATTTTCATTTAATTTTTACATATTCAAGATATTAACCCATGTCGGAGATATAGCTGGGAAATATTCTCTCATATTTTCTGGATTTCTTCTCCAGTCAATGACTGTATATTTAGGTGCACAAAACCTTTTTAATTTTATGAGATCCCAATTGTCAGCCTTAATTCCTGGTCAGATGAAGTCCTGTTCAGAAAGTCATTTCCTACATCTATATCTTATAAGGCACCACCTACGTTTTCTTCTATAAATTTCTGTGTATGGTAATAAACTTTGGCACAATAACCATAGACCACCCTTCTTAAAAAGCCAGTATCAGCCATGTTAACCCCTTTTTAGAATGTTCATTCATGATAATTCAAGTGTCTCCAAAACAATATAGATATTGTTAGCTAGTGTTTCCCTCTAAGGAGTTGAGAGTGGATCCTTATTTTTGAAGACAACTCGTACTTATAACACAAGACTTGAGTAATTTAAGGTTTGCAATGTTCTGACCTAAAACCCTCCTCTATCCTGAGTCTGGATTCCATGATCTCAGAAATAATATTTAAACTGTCCTAGCAATTAAATAATCCTACCCAGCTGCAACAGCTATAAACCATCATGACCAACACAGCAGGATGTCTGTAGAGGTGCAAGAAGAGGCATCGAAATGTTGGTGCTAACCGAAAGATCTCTAGATGAGCATAAGACTAACTCAGGAAGAGGATGAGCTGCATGGTACCAGAAAGCTAGACTACCCTCCATGGAGAATGAGGGAATAGGCATTAGAAGAAAATCTACTACAACCGTTTTGCTAAACCAGCATGACTCATTGCTATGTTTGAATTCTTACTCTTCTATCAGTAAATAATTGTAGATGCAACACTTTATTAAAGAACCCTTTCTTTACAGTAAATAAAGGTCATTATAGAAAACCACAACTGGAACAAAATACAGGGATCATGGGGATCCCAGTTCCAGTGTGTATATACAGATTACAGAACTTACATCTAAGGATCAGAAAAAAGCAAGAGAGAGGAGACAAAATAGCAGGAATACCAGGTAGACAGAATACCAGGAAACCTGTTGTAAAACAAGCTATCTGAGGAATGTCTTGATAGGTGATGCTGGAAAAATTGAAATATCAATAAGTATGTCAATGAGAAAATTCTCATGCCCTCCTAACCACAGACAAACAATTATAGGCAATTAATCAATGCAAAGAGAAAGGTACCAAACACCTAGATTTTCACCCTCTGAAACAAGAAGCCAAATTAAACAGTCTCTTTTTTTCAGTTGGCTTGGTCATAGTGATACTGTTTTTCTCACAGTACTAGAAAAGTAACCAATACAGAAATTGGTACCAAAAAGTGTCCTTTGCTGTGCCAGGCGAGACCTTGTTGTTTTATAGAGGAATGTGGAAGACCTTTGGACTTTGGTCTTGTAAAGTGATTGGATGTTATTTTAAGACAGTTTAATATTTATTTTGTTGTATCATTATTAGTAAGCTGTCTTATCCAGGTCTATAATGAAAAGAGCAAGTGGGAATGGAGTCCATGATGGCAGCAACCAGTGAGCACCCTATCTGAGGGACACAAGATTTGAAACTCCAGAATTGGTGAGTGGAGAGGCAGCTGAAGCTAGAACATCAACATTTAGGCTTCCTGGGTGAGAGGGGACAACCCATGAGCTGCTACAGTTTGGATCTAGCTCACCCGTGGACATCTCTAGGGACTAAGAGTGTTAAATATTCAAGCCCCCTGCACTTCCCCTTGCACCAAGCACAGGCCTCCCTGCTCAGTAGAGGTGGCAGAGGTTGCTCCAAGCAGGAGCCTGTGTGCTCTGTGACCAGGACAGCAGAAGTGGCAGCAGAAAGGGCCTCCCAGTACAGCAGGTGTGACAGACAGCTGTACCTGCCTTCCAGGTCTGCAGCTGTGGCTCGCCCAACTAGGAACCTCTGTGCTCAGTGACTGAGATGGCAGAGATGGCTGTCCCATTAGGGGACTCCCTGCATGGTGGGCAAACAGTGGACACTGAGCTGACAGATCTCCTATGCTCTCATTTGCCCCTGCAGGTTCTGAGAGGTGAGAACAGAAGCAACTCCTGTGCTTTCCAATTAAGTGAGTTAGTGCACCCTCAAGTGAGTACTTGCAGAGCCCCCAAATATAGGGTCCTCATACTCTAGCAGCCAGACCTCAGATCCCTCCCACCCACACCCCATCTGTGGACAACACAGAGATCCTTGGGACAGCGTTCTCAACATTGAAGCCCCTGATCTGTGGGTCTCGCAGTGGAGTCCAGGCAAAGAATCCCTGGAGCCCAGAGAGATCTGAATGGCGGGGGACAGTAGGCCGCTGAGGCATTCAGGGCACCTGCGCATGCACACTGTGCCCACAGACAGCACCAGCAGCCCCTCCTGGGCTTGAGCTCGACCCTTCCAGGCATCCAAAAGCTTTAGTGCCCTGTCCCTCAAGGCACACTTCCACTCACACGCCTGCAGTAGCACACATGCACCTGTGACCTTCCTCCCTTAGCTACAGATGAAACACCAACATCCACTCTCCAACCAGTGGACCTCTCTCATCTTTCTGAAGAATACTCCGGACACCAGAAGCAGATTGACCCAGTCTGAAGTACGGACTCCAGGAACAAACAGCAAAGGTTACAAATAAGCAGAAGGCTAGAGGTCAGTATAAGTACACATCCAACAAAAATCAGGCCATCATGGCTTCACCAGCAAACCCCAAATCAATAGAAGTTTTAATTCCTCAGAAACATAGGAAAATGATCTCAAAGTGCGCTTGCAATTGCAGAAATTGAAACGTCTCAAAATTTGACCATAATAAAGCTGGAGACAACCTAGATGCCCCTCAACATGGGAACAGATGCAGAAATTGTGGTGCATTTACACAATGGAATACTACACAGCTGTTAAAAACAAGGAAATCATGAAATTTGTAGGCATATGATGGGAACTAGCAAAGATATCTTGAGTGAGGTATCCCAAAAGCAGAAAGACACACATGCTATATACTCAATTATAAGTGGATATTAGAAATGTAATATAGGATAAACATAATAAAATCTGTAAATCTAAAGAAGCTAAGCAAGAAGGAGAACCCTGGGTAAGATGATCAATCCTCATTCACAAAAGCAAATGGGATGGACATAGGAAGAGGGAGAAAACAGAAACAGGACAGGAGCCTACCACAGTGGGCTTCTGAAAGACTCTACCTAGCAGAGTATCAAAGCAGATGCTGAGACTCATAACCAAACTTTGGGCAGAGTGCAGGGAATCTTATGAAAGAAGGGAGAGATAAAAAGATCTGGAGGTGACAGCAGCTCCACAAAGAAGAGCAACAAAACCAATAATTTGGGCCCAGGGGTCTTTTGTGAGACTGATACTCCAACCAAGGACCATGCATGGAGATAACCTAAAACCCCTGCTCAGATGTAGCCCATGGCAGCCAGTGTCCAAGTGGGTTTCCTAGTAATGGGAACAGGGCCTGTCGCTGACATGAACTTAGTGGCTGGCTCTTTGCTCACCTCCCCCTGAGGGAGGAGCAGCCTTACCAGGACACAGAAAAGACAATTCAGCCAGTCCTAATGAGACCTGATGGGCTAGGGTCAGATAGAATGGGAGAAGGAACTCACCTATCAGTGGACTTGGGAAGCAGCATGGGAGGAGATGAAGGAGGGAGGTTGGGATTAGGAGGGGTGAGGGATGGGGCTACAGCTGGGATACAAAGTGAATAAACTGTAATTAATAAAAAAAAAAATTTAAAAAATAAAAAAAAAGATTTCCCAACCAAGGACCATGAATGGATAAAACATAGAACCCCTGCTCAGAAGTAGCCCTTTTCAGCTCATTATCCACGTGGTTTTCCCTAGCAAGGGAAACAGGGACTGTCTCTGACATGAACTCAGTGGCTGAATCTTTGACCGCCCCCTCCTGAATAAGGAGGAGCCTTGCTAGGCCACAGAGGAGGACATTGCAGCCAGTCCTGAAGAGACCTGATAAACCAGGGTCAGATGGAAGGGGAAGAAGATGTCCCCTATCAATGCACTTAGAGAGGGGCAGGGGGAGATGAAGGAGGGAAGGTGGGGTTGGGAGAGAATGGAGGAGGGAGCAACAGCTGGGATACATAGTAAATAAACTGTAATAAAAAATAGAAAAAGAGTAAGTGGGGCAAAGAGAAACACAAACTATACAGTTTAAAGATAAAAATAACTATAAGAAACATATTGTTGATGCCAACACCATGTGTGCTGATAAAGATAAAAACACTGAAGAAAGGCATGCTCAAAAAATGGGTAAAGGCAGGGCAAATCCTATCCTGTGAAACTTTGTACTTGTAAAGAGGAAAGGCCTACAGAAATTTCTGTTCCTGAAAATCAACAAGGAAAGCTTCTACAAATATGATCTAAACAGTCAGGCTCCAGCCCAAGTCGGCACTGGAACTTTGCAGTTTTTGTCTGTGTGACTCTCTCTTTCAAGTCCTGAAGGGTACAAGAGAAAAGAAGTTGTCCTTGCTCAGATCATGTTTAGGCAGTTGTGTTGCTGAGACTTTTTATAGCTTATTACATCCCTAGGAGACAAAATTTTAAGACAATCTCCATGTTCCTCTTCCTCTTATAGTCTTTTATATCAATTGTCCTTCAGCCTTTCATAAAGGTGTATTTAGTTTTAGAAATATATCTGTTGGGAATTGGCTGCACACTCTGTATTTTGATTTAGAATGAGAAATGAATTTACCGATGGGTATAAGAAAGAAATGTTTTGAATGAGGTTAATGTCTGTTAATATCTGTTAATGTCTGACAGAGTAGGATCAGGGACACCTCAAAGGTGACCCCACCCAAGCGTGGATAAACACTTACAAATACAGAAACCCTCAAGTTTCCTGTCCAAAATGAAGATGGATATAACAAATATTTTAGCACCCCCCTATTGTATACCATTCATGTAACCCTGAGGAATAACCCTGTGAATCCTGTAACTCAGGCTTCATGAGCCTCATACTTTCTATTAACTATTCAAGTTTCTTTTTTTATTTCACTTGTTTTAATTTTAAATGGTTGTGTTTCTATGTAAGTATATACCATCTATCTCTGGGTGCCTGTGGATGTCAGAAGAGAATATAAGGTCATCAAAAAAGAGTTAGAAACTGTCTGACTTAGGTTTTGGGAACCAAATCTGGTTATTAATATGTTGGGCAATTTGGCTAATCCCAAACTTAGCATGTTTTTAAGCCTCATTACCTGTATGAAGGAATGTTTCATTTGGAAATAAGTAGCTTACAGTTTGAGCTGTGTTGTGTTCAAATAACTATGTACTGTCAGAACAATGAGCTAAAAAATAATAAGCAATAACCTTATATAATATAACATACAGCATTTAGAGAATCATTGCTAATTCAAACCAGCTATGGATAGCTAAGAAGAAAATAACTAGGCTAATTTATTTTAAGCCAGCCAAATTATTTATCAAATGATGTAATACGGTTAGCATTATTATCACATTCAAATTGTGAAAAGGGCACATTCTCGAAATGTATTTCTTTGTCATGAGCACCACGACTGAAATTTAGTTCATATTTTTTGGCTTTAAATAAGTGTTTCTCTTCAAGTGATTTTGAAAATTGTTACTCTGAAATACATTGTTTCAGAGCTTTTCAAAATAATAAATTGACATCGATGTTTTCTTAAATATGACCTCAAATTAGAATTAACTTAACATAAATTTTAGATAATGAACGTTTCTACTGTAGAAGAACAAGGAAAAATGTCTCAGGGCTTCAACTAAGTTGGTTTTATGATCAAAACCAACTCTGAGAGAGAGGGGTTTATTTCTCCTTTTACCTTGGAGTTCATCCTTCAGGCAAGTCAGGGCAGGAACTCAACACAGGAACCTAGAGGCAGGAATTAAAGTAGAGAACAAGGTGCTGATGGCTCCTCCTGATTCCTTATATCACTCTGAAACACCAGCCTAGGGATGAGACATACTACAGTTTTGTGGGCCCTCACGTATCAATATTCAATCATGCAAATGGACCAATGGGGTGTTTTCTCAGGTGAGGTTTCCTGTATCCAACTCTAGCTGTGTCAACTTGACCTAAAACTATCCACCACACGATAACTTGGCTAACTATAATCACTAACTATGATAATTACAAAAAAAAAATCACAAACTTCTGCACTAAAGTGAACAACCTCCACCACCTTCAGAGACTTAAATAATAACAATATAAAGACGCAAATAAACCAACTCCATTTTTTCTTGCGTAACTGAAGCCACCAGTGGAGTGTAACCAGCGAAGGGAGTACCATCTTGAGATGGATAATAGAAGTTAATTGTCTAGGTAATGAGATACAATGTCTCCACTGGACTGTATTGGTTAGGACACAAATGAACTTTTGGAATCAATTTTGAGTCCCTAGACATTTACTTGCATTCATGATATGACCACCAACATTTGCTTTAGGTGTTTTTTTTTTTTTTTAAAAAAAAACATGTTTCTTTCACTGTGTAATGTGAATAACATGCATGCAGAAAAATGACTTATAGAGTTTCCTACCAGGAAATCTCACCACTAATATTTTCTTAGTAAAACATCACATTCATTAATTCATTAATTCTTCACATTCATTTATCCTGGCTAATTGCTGTAATATTACAGCTGGGTTTGCTGCCTCTGTAGTTTTGTATCTAGGTTCCATCAAGTAATTGTTCAAGCAGTAAAACTTCTTGAAAGTCATACACTCACTACTGACACACATTAGGTATGTTAGTTTCACTGATTATAAAGTTTCATCTGTAAAATTAATTGAAAAAATAGAAATTCCTCCTCTTGCACATAAAACAAATAAGAATAAAAGGTGTGTTTACAAAAAAAAGTAAGTGTTCTATTACAGTGGCAATCTATGTAAATTACTTTTGAAGAGTGTCATATTTTTAAAAAGTATTTTGAATAGTACAAGTAGAAAAAGGTGATCAGCAATATGAGTAAGCTAACAGTAGCCCTTATAAGGAAAACTTGAAAGCAGGTAAACATTTTGAGATTAAAAGAATCTCTCTTAAGTTGTTCAAACTGGCTAACTTATAAATCCATCATTTGGAACCCAGAGGCAAAATACTGTTTATTGAATTTATCTCCATCTTACTTTAGATATTCATTTTATTACCTATTTTTTTTAGATTTTCACTTTTTTATTTTAATTATTATTTTTTAAAATAATTTTTATTTTTGTATATTAATCACAGGTTATTTACTTTGTATCCCAGCTGTAGGCCCCTCCCTCATTCCCTCCCACTCTCACCCTCCCTCCCCAACCTCCTCCCTGTCCCTTTCCAAGTCCACAGATAGGGCACTCCTCCCCTTCTATCTGACCCTAACTTATCAGGTATCTTCAGGACTGGCTGCAATGTCCTACTCTATGGACTAGCAAGGCTGCTCCTCCCTGGGGGAGGTAGGGAGTGGGAGGGGGAGGTCAAAGAGCCAGTCTCTGAGTTCATGTCAGAAATACTCCTTGTTCCCATTACTAGGGTACCCACTTGGATACTGAGGGACCTTGGCCTACATTTGAGCAGGGGTTCTAGGTTATAGACATACATGGTCCTTGGTTGGAGAAACAGTTTCATAAAAGACCCCTGTGCCCTGATATAATTGGTCCTTGTGGAGCTTCTGTCCTCTCCAGGTCATATTAACTCCCCATTTTTCATATGATTCCCTGCACTCTGCCAAAGGTTTGGTTATGAGTCTCAGCATCTGCTTTGATACACTGCTAGGTAGAGTCTTTCAGAGGCCCTCTGTGGTAGGGTCCTGTCATGTTTCTTGTTTTCTCCTACTTCCAATGTCCATCCCATTTGTCTTTCTAAGTGAGGATTGATCATCTTACCCTGGGTCCTCTTTCTTGTTTATCTTCTTTTAGTATGTTTATCCTATTTTATAAGTCTAGTACCCACTTATAAGTGAGTATATACTGCTAGGCATATATCCAAAAGATGCTCAAGTACACAAGGACATTTGCTGAACCATGTTTGTAGCAGCTTTATTCATAATAGCCAGATGTCCATCTATGGAGGAATGGATGCAGAAATTGTAGTACTTTTACACAATGGAATACTACTCAGCAATTATAAACAAGAAAATCATGAAATTTGCAGGCAAATGGTGGGATCTAGAAAAGATCATCCTGAGTGAGTTATCCAAGGAGCAGAAAGACACACATGGTACATACTCATTTTAACTATTATTATTTGTTACAATTTATTCACTTTGTAACCCAGCTATGACCCACTCCCTCATCTCCTCTCAATCTCACCCTCCTTCCCTCTTGTCCCCATATGCCCCTCCTCTAGTCTGCTGATAGGGGAGGTCCTCCTCCCCTTCTATCTAACCCTGGCTATCAGGTCTCATCAGGATTGGCTGTATTGTCTTCCTCTGTGGCCTGGCAAGGCTGTATGCCCCAGGGGGAGGCAATCAGAGAGCCAGCCACTGAGTTCATCCCAGAGATATACCCTGTTCCTCTTACTAGGGAACTCACTTGAAGACTGAGACTATGGGCTACATCTGATCAGGGATTTGGGGTCCTGTCTATGCCTTGTTCTTGGTTGGGGTATCAGTCTCTGCAGGGCACCCAGGGCCCAGTATTTTGGCTCTGTTGGGCTCCCCAAGTTTTCAGTGGTCTGTCTTACTGCTTCATAGATCTTCATATACAATATGGGTGGGAGCTGAAACCTGAGCTTACATTTTCTTTACATATACAGTCAACTAATAAACAACCTTTATGAGGTTGGCGAACTTTCAATCCCTGGAATCATAACTTACATGATTTCTTTTGTCACAGAGATTGGCACCTAATTATGTCCAACAAACTTCTCTAAGAGTCTTTGGCTGATTTAAATAGAGACACTGAACAGAGAGTATAGATCCCATTTTCATGTCAGAAAATCACTTTTGTTTTGAGAACCCGTAAATTTTGAAAATGATGCATTTATGCTCCTGATAAATCAAGCTAACTCTACAATAATTATCTGTTTTGACTTTCCAAATTGACTGCATTATAAACACTCTCATTGAAAGGCGAATACAAGAGCACCCAGAGGCCTTTTCAATGGGGCTACAATTAGAGGAAACTATATTATTCTTTACCATGCTGTGTCTCCCATTAGTTGGTGATCAAAAGAAAAATTCTAAAGAAGATCAGTAGGATGCAAGATTGATTACAGGCTGACTCAACAGTGTAATCACTAGCTCATGCAATCTCAGCATGAATGGCGTCCCCAGAGATCAGGTTGCTATCTGATAGCACGGCAGAGGGGAGAAATCAAATGACTTCTAGGATGTAAATTGGTTCAGGTTGCATTAAACAGGAAAGGGTTATATCTCACACTGTCATCCATCCTGGCATCCGAGAATGGTGCATCTAAAACATCTCATTTCCACAGAAGGTATACATCAACTCTGCTGTATAGCCTGACTCAGCAGCTCCGGGGAAGAAAAGGAAATTGCATGAGGGCTGTGTGAGAATAGCTGCAATTAATTACAGTGCTGTCAGTGCTTCATGCCAAGGACATAAGACTAATTTTTTATTATTATTTAATTTACATCCCTTAGGTTAGTCACTCTCCCCTAACATGATAAATCTAAAATACAGAATTTTCTGACTATTACAATCGTTGCAATAACTATTGAAGGGCATTGCAAATATTGGAATAAGAGATGGAAAGAGAGATTAAATTGTATGGGATAGGAACCTTTCACAAAATCTGCTGTGAATCTAGGTGAGCTATATAAGTTACTTTTTTTTTTAACTTTAATAGGTTTACCTAAGATAAGAATGTTCATATTGGGAATTTCTATGATTTGCAAACTTTAAATTTTACATTAAATGTTATTAATACCTATGATTGTGAGCGCAATTATACATACTTAGTCTGTTGTGTAATATAAACATTTTTGACAGAACGAAGAAAATAGATATGAAAAAAATCACACATGGGCACCCACATACATGTATGTGTATGTATTTGTATATGCATATATATTTTTCTTGTCTATCAATTAAATAACTTTATTTTGCTTTGTGTAGGGAATGTTTTCAGAAAAAATGAAATCATGTAGAAATGCTGTCAATAAAATATCAAATCCAATTCCTGCTGTTCAATCACAATGAAAATGAGGTAGAATGCAGTTATTTCTTTCTTCTGATAATGGACAGGATAAAATATTATTGGTAGCGAAATCCTGGTCTCTCTTTAGTCTCCTGGGCATCTTTCCATTTCCATAATGGAATCAAAAGTAGGACTGGCAGTGGGACAATAATGGTATTCTGAAAATACTTTACTGAACAAAAATACAACAGATTCACTCAGCATATTGTGTAGCAGGAGAGATAATTTCAGCATAACTGAAAAAAGAAACCTTATACATATCACTAAATTGTGTCTTACTTACATTCATATTGTTGTGATAAAACATTATGGTCAAGAAAACTTATGAAAGAAACTGTTTAATTTGGAGCCCATATTTGCCATAATCCATGGCCATTATAGCAGAAGTCATGGCAGCAAACAGGTAGGCATGTCACTGTCTTCATCTCTATACACAAAAAGTAACAAGGCAGTGAGAGAGAATAAAGAGAGTGGAGAAAGAGATAGCCATAGATAGATAGATAGATAGATAGATAGATAGATAGATAGATAGATAGATAGATAGGAATGGAGTGGCTTTTTAAATATTAAAGCCTTCCCAATGACACAACTCCTTCAAAATGGCCTTCCCTCTTAATGCTGCAAAAACAGTTCCAACCACTTGGGAATAAAATATTCAAGTGCACAAGACTATGAGAGCCACTTTAATTCAAACCACTACAGACTGCAATCAGCATTATCTTGGAGCTTCCCAAGACTGTCTGTCTCTGGAAATAAAATTTGAATGGATTACCTATCTTTTTTATATAGGTTTACACTTATTCCAATGTTGATGTACATTTCTAATAATGTACAAAATTCAGCGTATATTAGTTTCCTCTTTCAATATTTCATTATATTTTGTAATATTCTCTAGGTCATTGGAATTGCTGTATTTTTTATTTTTTCTTCACAATTTATTCATTATGCATCCCTATTGAAGCCTCTTCCCTCAACTCTCCCCCATCCAAACTCCCTCCCTCTTCCCCCTATCACCTTCCCCTTGTCCACTGAGAGAGGGAGTTCTCCACCATTGACATCTGCCCATAGCTTGTTAAGTATTGTCAGGACTGCCTGGATCCTCTTGCTCCATGCCCTGGCAAGGCCATATCATCGGAGGCCACTGTATTTCTTAAAACCTTAGCATTACAAAATCTAGAAACCTTAATATCTACAAAAGTAATGCCATATGAGCATTTCAGTGACAGTAAAATCCTCACATCATATAAAATGAATAGATATTCTGAAGAGCAGTGTGCAACAACTACATCCAATATATAAGACACGTGTCCCAACTACATGGCGATCGGGTAACACACTGAGGCTTCTTCACTGAAAACTGATCCCTGTAACTAATCACCTTAGCATCATTCTTTTACACTTATAAAAACACAAATACATACTTTTTGTTAGCCTGACAAAATCCTATTCAAACACTACTTAATGATCAATAAATAATGATCACAGCTGTTAAAGTCATCAAACCTGTAAAATTTGGGGGCTTAAAATTTTATAGCTTGTTTTTCTGTCTTGTTACTGAAAGACTTACTGAGAGCACAGTAAGAGGAGGAAATAGATATTAATTATGAAAAAGAAAAAATTAAACTATTTATACATAACAGTTATCCACATTAATGGCCTTGGTTATTATAAAGGAAAAGTAACAAAATTCATCTTTTTAAAACAAGAAAAAATTCAAGTGAGAAAGGAAAACAAAAAGAAAGCTACATTGTGAAAATTCTCCCTGATATTACTTAGACATCATTTAGGTGCACACCTGTTTCAAGCCACCTTAATGTTAATTTTTTCAGAAATATGAAAGACCACAGATGATAATACTACGGAATAACTTTCCAAAGGCCATATTAAATCTGTATCCATTAGGCTCAACCTGATGTATTCCACAGAACTCTCCTCTAAAGTAGATTCCAATAAGCAAGAGTGATTTAGTCAGCAAGGACACTGGAACTGATGCTAAAATCATCCTTCAAGACTATGCACAACTACACATTATTATTTTCCTCTGCCAGGCTTTCAACATAAGTCTTAAAATACTGTATGTCAGCATAATGCGAGCACTGCATCACTAGACTAGCAACAAATATTCTCCACTGGAAAATAAATGATGTTTTTCTTGCCTCTTTTTTTTTTTCTCTGACCCTCCCCTGCTTGACCTCTCTGTTGCATCATGTTCTATGGAAAACTGAGACCTTTGAAAAAGCTCTCTCTGTCTCCCTGTTCTGTCTCTCTTTCTCTCTCTCTCTCTCTCTCTCTCTCTCTATATATATATATATACATATATATATGCACACACATACATTTATATACATATGTATGTCCACATATATATACATATATACAGATGTATACACACACACACACACACACATATATATATATATATATAAACATATGTGTGTGCACACTATCTCCTTAAATACATATATAAATTAAATACATATATAAATTCTCCTTTATGGCAAGTCTTCATACATGAAGTCTGTGTTCTCAGAGCTTTGTTTGATATTAATGTGAGATCATTCCTCCAGATTTTACTCTCTATTCAGAAAGGAAATATCAGGACTTTTTCCCCCAAAATTGACATGATTTCTGTTACTAGATTTTATAGACTAGTATTTCAATTGAGGCAATTTAATGTCTTTGAAGATTAATTTGCCACTGATTTTCCTAGATGAGAATTTTATAGTATAAGTATTGTTAAACCTTTTAAAATAAAGTTACTTGAATTAAGTATGATCTTATGCCTAGAAAAATTTCTCCTCCTCCTTGTTTACCTTCTCCTCCTTCTTCTTTTTTGTTTTTTTATTTTTTTTTCTTTTTTGTTTTTTTAAGACAGGGTTTTTCTGTTTTACCCTGGCTGCCCTAGAATTCACTCTGGAGACTAAAGCTGTCCTCAAATTACCAGAGGTAGCATTCCTCTGTCTCCTCAGTGCTGGGATTAAAGGCATGTGCCACCAGCACCCAGTGAAAACATTTTTCGATGTAGGTAGACCAAGCCAATCACTGAAAAAAAAAAACTGCCGTATTAAAGAAAGGCTAAATTAATATGTTAGAGATGATAGTTTAATTAATGGCAATATAGCACAAAAAAATACAGTCTTCTCTCACCTGAGCAAATATGTATCATCTTTTTTCTTTAATATTCCTAAAAATATTAACATTATGATTTTATTTTTAATTAATTAATTCACTTTACCTCCTAACAAGAGCCCGCTCCCTCTTCTTCTCCCTGTATCCTTTCCCTATCTCTCAGAATAGGGCATGCCCATTCCAGCAAATCAAGTCTCATTAGTCATCTTTCTATGAAAGTTGTTTCCATTAACATTTTGGGGGGAATGATATAATTTTATTTTTTTAGGTTATAAAATCTTTTTTTTCTTTTTTTTTAAGTTATTATTATTTTTTTTATTACAGTCTATTCACTTTGTATACCGGCTGTAACTGTGTCCCTAGTGCAATTTAATCTCCTTTTTTTTTTCAGTGATACAGTTAATTAATCATTCCACCTAACTACAAAAGTGCTTTTGCCCTAAAAATCAAAGGGATAATTTTGTTTTCTTTTCATTCTAGCATTTTCCCCTGAAGTAGCTGACCCTTAAAGCATCACAAAGATTAGTTTTGGTTACTTTTCCTTTTCTTCAAGATACATTGTAGCAGTCAGAAGGAGCTGGAAGTCAGCCAGAAAAAGTCACCCAGGGTAAGTCCCTGACAGGACTGTGGTCCTGGATCTGTTGGACGGTTTGTATCCCCCTGTCAAAACAGTAGAAGAAACTGTTTCAGTCTAAAGGTTGATTTTAATCTCTTAACATATGATTAATAGAAATCAGTTGTTTGGTCTCAGACATTAGTATGTGGCTGTAAAGGGTGGACATTTGTATGCCTGCACAGAGAATTGAGGGCTTGCACACAGTTTCAGAGGGTGAGTCCGTGACAATCATTGTGGGGAATCTCTGAGGCAGGCAGGCAGGGCAGGCAGGGCAGGCAGGCAGGCATTACCCTGCAGCTATCCCTGAAAACTTACATCCCAACCCTCAAGCAGGAAGCAGATACAGACTGAATGGGCAGGGTTGATTTTTAAAACCCAGAAGGCCAATTCCAGTGACAAATCTCTTACATGGGAAAACTACTGCTTCTTCCCGGACGATTCCACCAACTGGGCATTACGTATTAAAATATGTGAACCCATGAAAGCTATTCCGGTTCAACCCGCTAAACACATTACAAAGCCTATAATTTATTACATCAGAATTATTATTCCAGTTCTCCTACCATTTGCCATCTCCTCATCATTTGACAAGCTTGAATAATATATTCTATATGTGCTTCTGTTTGTGGAGCTCTTTCATATACGCTCCTCTTTGGTTGTACTTTTTTGTATATAAGATTTTAGCACCTGCATGTATGAAATTATCAAAGAATAAATTTAAAATACTAAAAAAAAAGTTTCTAGTGAGTATGTTTCTCTGTAGGCATTTTATCCTTTCCGTTGATTTGCGTGGTTCTGTTCTACACGCACAGGTTTGCGACCCTTCTTTACATGGATATAAACATCCACTCATGTTTTAGACAGTTTCTTCTCACATTGTTTCCATTGGTAATTCACATTTTAGGTACATGTGAGAATTCACTTACACAAGCTCAAATCAGTTAATTAAAGAAAGCCAGTGCATTTTAAAAGTGTTCTTTGGGTCTATTTTTCTTTTTTTTTTTTTTTTTGCATTTATTACAGAGAATGTCAGGTGGATATGAAATCATGGTGTAATTCCTCCTTTCATAGTCCTCACTCTCGCAACCTAGAAGATAATTCTTTAAGAGGTGATAATTCATCTGTAACAAAAAAGCATAAACTTAGCTGAAGACAATGCATCCAGTTCTGATGAGACCTGATAGGCTAGGGTCGGATGGAAGGGGAGGAGGACCTCCCCCATCAGTGGAATAGGGGAGGGGCATAGTGGGAGAAGAGGGAGAGAGCCATAGCAGGGATACAAATTGAAACATTAAAATAAATGATAACAATAAAAAGAAAAAATATAAGTTCAATATAAGAATATTTTTGGATAATTCTTAGTCAGCTTTGAATGGTAGTTAAATTTAAAGAGTAAAATGCTGAAAAATGAATTCTTATGTGTTCTAGACATTAACTGTATTTTTTTCCTATTTTTTTTTCTTTTAATAAAAATAAAGTTTTTCATACCATGTATCCTGATTGCCGGTTCCGCATTCAAAACTCGTCATAGGTCCTCCTCATAACCCTGCCCACCTGACACCACAATCTCACTGCCTCTTCCTGAAAAAAAAATAGGTATGTAAAGAATAAAAATAAATTATAATAAAACAAAACCAAACTCTGCGATAGAACTAAACAAACAGAAGGAAAAGGGCCAAAATGTCTGAGAACTGCTTATAGAAACAGACATGCAAGTTTGCATACAGATAAGTCCCTAAAAACACAAAACCTGAATCCATAGCCTACATCCAAGGGAACTACTAGTTAAAAAATACCGTATTCACTACTATGTGGTAAGGAACCTCCTACAACATCATTGATTTTGAGTTGTAATTGTTCATCTACTGCTGGGAAATAGGATCTTTCCTTAAGATTGGTTTGTTATCCCCAGTGAGAACCTATTGGAAAGAACAAATTTTATTTGTCAGAATTTTCAACTGGAGGTGGCGTCTGGGTTATAATTGGATGTTTGTGCCCACTTCTCTCAGTGACAGCACACCATGTGGCACAGATCTGTGCTGGCCCTGTGACTGTTGCCGCAGTCTCTGAGTGCTTATACATACTTTGGAATTGTCTTTTGGGGCCTGCTTTCTTGTTGTTACTCCATTTCACCTGGCTCTTAAATATTTCTTCCTTCTCTTCTGCATCCCCTCATCCATCCCTAACTATCTATTCTACTTTTCTTTGCTAGGGAGACCCACCCCTCCTTCCTATTTCCTTCTTTAGATGTGACCTTTGTGGTTATATGGATTGTGGTTTCCCTATCAAACAATTAACCTCTAACATCCATATATAAGTGAATAAAAACCACATTTGTACTTCTGGTCTGTGTCACTTCACTCTGGATGAATTTTCTAGCACCATTTATTTATGTGTGAGTTTTATGAAGTAAATTTTAATGGCTCATATTCCGATGCATTAGTGTACCACAGTTTCTTTCTTTCTTTATTTTTTTTTTTTCGATTGACATTTTCTCTAGCATAGGCTGTCCTTTGCTCCATTGATCCTGAACATTCTTACTGGTGAATCACAAATGGTTTTTAATTCTCTTCATTGCTGACTAAGGCTGCTGAACATTCCTTTAGGTGATTTCTCAGCCAATTGTGCTTCCTCGTTTGACAATTCTGTTTAGCAATGTACCCCATGTTTTAATTGGGTTATTTCTTTTCTAAATGTCCAGGTTTTAATTTTATTCTTTGTGTGTTTCAGATTATTAGCCCTCTATTCAATGAAGGGCTGTTTTAAAAATATTTTTCTATTCTGTATCCCATTGCTTTGTCAAATGATTGTGTCCTTTTTTTCACACAGAAGGTTTTGAGTTTCATGAGGTCCTGTAAATAATTGTTCTCTTTAGTGCTTGTGTTTTAGGTATTCTGTTCAGAAGGTATTTTTCTGTGTCAATGCTTTCAACAGTACTCCCGACTTTGTTCTTTTATCAGCTTATTTTGAGGTCTTTGACTCATGGGTACTTGAGTTTTGTTCTGAGTAGTAAATATGGATCTATTTACATTCTTCTACATGCAGCCATCCAGTTTGAGCAGCACTGTTTGTTGAAGATGCCAACTTTTTAAAGTGTGCATTTCTGGCTTCTTGATAAATAATCATAGGTATGTGGACTTATGTCTGGACCTTTGAGTTTATTTCCTTTATTGATATGTTTGTTTTGTGATCATGCCATATTATTTTATTGCTATTGCTGTGTAGTACAAAGTGAGATTTTGGGTTGTGATACCTACAACAACTCTTTTATTCATTTATAATTGTTTTAGCTGTTCTGGACTTTTTGTGTTTTCATTTGAAACTAAAATTGTCCCTTCAAGTTTTGTGAAGAATTTTGTTGGAATTTTGAAAAGAATTGCATTTAATCTGTAGAATGCTTTTGGTAAGATTTTCATTTTATCATATTAATCCTACTGATTAAAAATCACAGGAAATATTTCCATCTATTTATACCTTTTTTAATTTTTTTATTAAATGTCTTAAAGTTTTATTATATGTATCTCTTCCTTGCTCAATTAAAGTCACTCAAAGACAATTTTATTTTGAGGCTATTGTGAAAGACGTTATTGTGTTTTCAGTCCTTTTATTTGTATATATGAAGGTTACTTTGGTGAAAGTGTTCATCAGTTGTAGAAGTTTCCTGATGGAAATTTTGTCACCTCTGTATAGCTCATATGATTTGCTAATAAAGAAACTTGGACTTCTTTCCTTCCTATTTGAATTACTTTCATTTCCTTCCATTGTGTTATTGGTCTTGCTAAGTCTTCTTGTACTGTATTAGATATGTATGGAGAAAGAGGAGAGCCTTTTCTTGTTCCTGATTTTAATGAAAATGTTTGAGCTTGTTTCCATTAAGGTTAATGTAGGCTAGAGCATTTTGAAACTTGCCTCTATAATTTTGTAGTGTATCTATTGTATTGCTAATCTCTCCAAGATTTTTATCATGAAGTGGTGTTGGTTTGTGTCAAAGGTTTTTCTGCATCTAATTAGATGGTCATGTAGGATTTGTCTTTAGTCTGTTTATGTTATGATTTACATATACTTATGTTGAGCTGTCTCTGAGTCACTGGGATGAAGCCTATTTGATCACAGTGTATAATCTATTTCATATGTTCTTAGATTGGATTTGCAATATGTTATTGAGAATATGATCATAAGAGAAACTGACCTATAATTAAAAACAATTTAAATATATTTTCAACAATAAAGGTTTATTTGTTTTTCTTTCATTGGTTATGTATTCAGTTTCCTACATCGCTGTCTACTTCAGAGTAATTCAGCCTCCACGAGTGTTCTGTAGATACACTTTTCCCTGCAACTGTTTGTTGTCATTACTACTGCAGGTGGTTGGACCCTCAGCTTTGGTGGCATCACCTATTGTTCAGTTATAGAATTATGTTGTGCATAAACTGCTGCCACTGGGTTGTTAACATCTAGTGATTCACTCTTTTAGAGCTCACCCCAAATAATATTATTTTCCACCCCTGATGTATCAGGGAAATTTTGACTACAGAATTCAACTCTTGGCCAGCATATATTCAGTTCTTATGAAGAAATCTGTGATGTCTCAGTTGCAGGTGGAACCTATGCAAACATATTTCTCCTTCCTCATCAAACCTGAAAAATTATATAAATAACAGTCCTTTAATTGAATTTATTCCTTCTTAGAGAATTTTTGCACTTCATGCAAAACACAGCCTTAGTGATTCCTGATACCTATCCTGCAGACATGGGTTGAGGTGCACTTGCTCTAGAACAGAGTAGAATGAAATCTGAAAACTTTATTACTAAACTAACCAATCCTGGGATAATACACATTATTTTCTATAAACATACTTAATAATCATATTTAATATCATATTTGTTTATGGTCATAATTCTATAAAGATATTTGCTATTGGTTTATGTTTCATACGTTTTTTCATCAACCATTTTCCTCACAAAAATTTCAGACTTTTTAATTTTTAAAATGTATTTAACATTTTTTGGCATTTCATAGTTTATGTAGCGTACACATTAGATCCACTCTATTTTCTTATATCCTACCTCATCCCTCATGAACCATTCTTCCAATCTGCCTCCATTCCACATTCATTGCTTTTTTTATTATAGTTAGAATTTTGAGAATTCTGTGTAACATGTTTTGAATATATTCAAACTCCCTCTTCCAACTTTTTCTAAATCTATAACCACTCTCTTACCTACCCAGCTTTATATCGTTTTTCTTTTTTCCTATGAAGGTCAATTTTTGCTGCTCAAATGTTCTGGCATCCATGGACTGGTCCTGCAACGTAGCCTACTTGTCAAAGGTTATACCCTTGAAGAAAACTTAAACAGCTGCTTAGAATGCCCCACAATACCTTCTTTAAGGATGGGACTTCACCTTCACTTCTCTTTTCGTGTTACATCTCTTCTACTTGGATATTGCATGTGTCTAGTGTATAGGGTCAAAACCACTATGAGTTTACACATACAGCTTCCCTATTGTATCTTCCAGACCCTTTTTCTTATGGTCTTTATTTTCTCCAGCACTTACACTTTTTCTGCACCCTGTTCCACAATGACACTCAAGGCTTTGGAGGATGGATGTGGTTTAATATGTTCAATGAACATTGACATTTTCAAAACTGTAGTTTTGTGAAATTACACAATATGGGTTCTTTGGTTCCCTGTATCATTCACTATTACACAAATCACATTTAATACATCTGTATGAATGCTTCTTTACATAGTAAAATATCATGAAATACATAACTGTTTACAAATCATCCATAGTTTTTATAAATGATCACACAATATTGTACAGAATTATTGTTTACCTAAGAAATAAAGCTAACATCCATAATGACATTTTATGTCCTATCACACATTTTATTTTAAAATACCATGTGTATTTCTTTATGAAAATCAAAATTTTCAGTGAGTGCAAGAAATGAGTGTAAACAGACGTTTCTCCCAGGCTTGTGAGATTGTTAAGTAGATAGTGATTTATATTTAAACTGTGAATCAAACAAATTTAGGGTGACATTCCAGAAAACCTCTAGAAATTAAAATGGTGTACTTTTACCTCACAGTGTAAACTGGCTGATGTTTGGGAGACAGGCTTTAAATCTGTCACTTCCCATCTATCCTCTCCTAATTCACATCTTCCTCCTCTCTTGCGCGCTCTGCAGCCATTCATCACAGACACTGCAGCTATCACAGCAGCGCTATCCCTCAACACTTAAATCATTGGCTGTCTCTGCTCTCGTCAGGGCCAGTGTCTGAAACAGCACGCGGAAACCGAGAACAGCAGTTGCAATAGCAGAAGCCCAGTAAATGTTCCCCAGGATTCTCATCACACAATCCATTTGTGCCAAGCAGAGGTATGGATCTCTTCACAATACCAACTAGCAATGAAAACAAACTGTAATCCTGGAGTAAGCAACCGCCACCCAGCATATTTTACAATTCAAAAGGGAGCAAGACTTAGGCTCATAGTTTCTTGAATATAAATACGTTCATGACAGCCCTTTTGCAAAAGAACATTGAAAAACAGATCACTTTAACAATTTTGGCTACCAATAGGCTTTAATTGTATCAAAGTTAAGGAGGTTGGATATGACACATGACAATGCTTCTTTATACCAAAGACATGTCTTTTGCTGGGTTTATTATTTGGGAATGAACCTAGGCTCTCACACAAAATAGACAAGCATACTATCACTGCTCAATCATCAGAATTTTTTTAATCTTCTGAATTCCTAAATTTAATTGAGGGAAATAACAGATATTCATATTCCTTAACATCTTTAGTACAAGAAAGAAGGTCACAAAATTTATTTTCTTTTGGAAAATATACAAATGTAATGTTTCCAATTGTTGCAAATATCAGACTAAAACAAGCTGCCAAATCTTTGGAATGCATAGTCACAAATTAAGAATGGGGGAGCAGCTTTACCAGGACACAGAAGATGACAATGCAGCAACACCCGATGAGATCTGATAGACTAAGATCAGAAGGAAGGAGAGGGGGACCTCCCCTATCAGTGGACTTGGGGAGGGGCATGCGTGAAGAAGAAGGGAGGGTGGGATTAAGAGGGGAAGAGGAGGGGATTTATGGGGGGATACAAATTGAATAAAGTGTAATTAATAGAAGTTAAAAAAAGTAAAAAAAAAAGAAATTATAAACAGCGAAATTGTCGCTGGCTACCTCTGATTCATGAACAAACTAATGGTCTTTGCTTTGTTTTGTTTTTTGGTGTACATGTGCAGCAAAGGCTACATGTGAATAGCTGGAAGCTGGGAGATGGGATTTGCTGTAGTTGTGAAGGTAATTTGTAGAAAGTTTTAAGGGTGTGAGGCCTTTATAAGAATGAGTGTGTGGTCAGAATACGATGATAAGGCTATAATTGGCCATCTTAGTACATCTCATGTAGGGGATGGGGAAACCAAGCAAATCTAGAACTAGCACTGGTCTCTAGAAATCACTTGTATCAGCCAGAATAAGTCAATGAATGCTTGTGGTTTGTGCTTTTTCATGGTTCATTTTGATTATTTTACAATTTAACAAACGTGTATGTTTTCATCATGTTGTTTATGTCATGGAAATTGTTCTAAGGTCAAGAAGCAAGCAGCTTAACTTACCTCTGATTAGTCACTAGCCAGTTCCATGGAATAACTACCTGATAGCAATAAGCCAGTTCATTTACTACCACTCAGGTAGTATTTACCCTCTATTAAATGATTCGTCATCTAGGCAATTTCAGAGCAATTCTACAAAATCGAAAACTAAGTAAAAGCAAAGTATTGAGAGTTACAAAGGGAGAGAACAAATGTATTCCTACAACACAAAACTTGTAAACAGAAAAATAACATACCATATACCTTAAATTAGGATAGCTTTTACGTCCTTGGAGGAAATGCCATAATGAATAATGGGGAACTAGATCGCTGTATATCTAGACACAACAATTAAATAAACAGTCAAAAACTGACTTTAATTTAAACAAATTGTCTTCAGAGGTGGACCTGATGTATAGTGACAAAGACACATGCTATAAATCACGGAGAATAGTAAAAGAAAATCCAACAGTGTCTTATCTTAGTGAGAAGGGAAATACCTAGGTAGCACTATAAGCACTGCAAGTGGCTTGTTTGGTTAAGAAAATGCCTTGATTATCAGTTTATCCTACCTCAGTGAAGAGGTAAAAACACATGTGAAGATCGCATAAAGAGTGGGAGATTATCCTCATACTCATTAACATCAGCCAGAGGCAGAGAAGAGGAAAATAAAAACATGCCAGGAAGCTGGCCTTTAGATCATTGACCATTGACTATCCAGTGTTGTCCAATTACTTGTAAAGAGAAGGGCTCTGGTGTAAGGGAAGAAGGCTCAGAATCCTGACATTTTTGCCAACAAACACTGGTTTAGTGTTGGCCCCCTTATGTTTAAACATTCCACCTTATAAAAGTATGCTTTAGCCAGACAAGAAATTCAATTGGCTGTCTCTTGAATATTCATTTCTCCTGATCCAATGCATCCTGGATAAGAGAATAATTTGACATGCTGAGATTTATCTAAGTTTTTTTAAAATATAAAATTTAAAGTTTATTTTTCATTTTTGGTGAAAAGTGCCTTTGCTATCTTTTTTTATATTAATTACAGGTTATTTACTTTGTATCCCAGCTATAGCCCCTCCCTCATTCCCTCCCAATCCCAATTTTCCTCCCTCATCTCTTCTCTGCTTTTTTTTTTCTTCAGTTGAAATAGGACTTAGCCATAAACTGTTGTCAACATTTTTGTCTGCACAATTCTATTTACTTGCTGTCATGTTCTTCTCTGTTTTCTTGGATGTATTTGTTCTCTATGTTTTCACTAAACCACAATATACTGAAATGTTTACAGAAAAGCTCGATGTCTCCGCGATGTTGAATACAGCCTACTCTTGAAGGAGTTAACATTTAGTAGGAACACTATATGAGGAAAAACAGGATCAGCAAACAATGAAGAAGTCTGCAAGAAGACCACTAAATTCTCAGTGTCTGGAGAAACAAGAATAAAATGTCCAGCTTATAGCCAGAAAAAAATAAGTTTTATATATTGTCGTGGTATTACTGTTCTGCTTGTCTGAACTGGATAGGTCAGTATTTCGAGATCAAATAAACTTACTTCTACAATGAGATTGTACAGAGCCCAGCAAATATATACTATTTAGTTATTTAAGAGATTAGAAATTACTTTGACCTGAACTTAATTTGAGAGCTTTATTTAAAAATGTTATTCTGATTCAAATATCATCACTCCCTTGGACTTTGCCGTGGACATTGAAAGTGAGGACTACTTTAGTTTTCTGCATCCTATTGGAACCAAAATGAGAATTTTAATAACACGTGCCTTTGGGATTCAAAATAGAAGCTCCTTTTAAACAATTAAATCAAAACACTGATGTAAAGATAGATCACAGAATATATACACATACTAAAATGATAAGGTGATTAAGTACATATCAACACAAATTCCACATTGTCTTATTCTTAGCATTTTGTTCTTCTATTCCATGCACATTTTCTTCAGTCTTGAACAGAGTGTAAAGGTTATATGTGTATATGCAATATATTGCACTGAGATTTTATTTCTGTGTTTAAATTTCTGGTAGCAGTATTTTCAGGCTACTAAATACAACATTCCATAAAAGAACAAGTCACCATCTTGTCAGAAGAAGCATCTGTATCTGACCAAAGTCCTCTGACCAAACACTTTATTGAAACACTGAACTGCAGCTGAGAGTCTCTTAATTACAATATAATGATGTTAGAATTTTTTCATAATCTAAATAATATTTGAAGCATGTCAATTTTATTGAACAATATCTTTGACATTGAAATGAGATTAAACTGACAGTCCTAAAAACAAGTTAAATCCTGGTATTAAATAAAAATAACACTGAAGGAAAGGACACTGATTATAGTTAGCATTTTCAGATTTTACATTCTCTGGGCTTTGAATGTTCTGAATCCTCATACGATTAAAAGAATCAAAAATCTAAGAAAAATTGGGCTTTATTTCAAATGTTAAAGACAAAGTAGAGACTAAATAGGGTGAGGAAATAGAAAAGAACTATGTGACTAAATTTTACAGAATTACATCTGCAGTGCAGAATCCAACTCTCTTTAAAATATAAGGAAGATTAACTGATTAAGAGGGGGAAAATGCCTTGTAGACTTCAGCATTTCATGTCCAGTCAAAAGATAAAGTCGGTTAACAGCTTAGATTACACCAGATGACTAATGACAATGTCAGATCTATTTTAGAAGAATATATCACTGTAGCTAAAGTATCTCAGACTTATGAGCCCTTTATTGAAAAGACAGCAAGAAAAACCATGATCAAGGTGAACACTCATTGTAAACTCCAAACAATATAATGACATGGGTTATTGGATACTTCAAATATGTTATCAAGCAGGAAAAATTGGATTACTGAGAACAAGAGTACTGTGAAACATCAAAACCACAAACACGTTAAGAGCAACTATTTTCAGCCTTTTTCCCAATCAAGCATGGGTAAACAGTGACCTAATTACAAATATCCTGGCCATTGCTGATGATCAAATCTGCCTAGAGTGATTGTTCTAAGAATATTTTTACATACTTCTCAAAAATGAAGAGCACAGCAGATAGTTATCCAATACCAATTGGTCATCCCTGAAAAAAATATAAAATTAACATTATACAAACTGAGTGGGATATATTTAGGAATATATGTGTATCTACATGTATGCATATAACAACAATCAATGAATAAATAGTCCACATAAATTTGAAAGAGAGCAAAGGTGGCTATATGGGAGGGCTTGGAGGCAGGGAAGGAAAAGGATAAATAATGTAGTATTTTAATCAACAATAAAAGAAAAATTCATAAACTTTAAAATCATACAACTCACCTACTACCTACATTACACACATTCCTCAACTTACAATCATATATTATCATCATATTAATAATCTAAAAAAAAAAAACCACCCAGCAGGTGTCAACTATGAATTTAACATAGAAAACTGTCAAAACTTATAGCTTGGTCTAACATTCATTGAGTGTGCTACAACACTTTCAATAACCTACAATTGTGCAAAATCAACCAACACAATGGCTGTTCTGTGATAGACTGTTGAACGCCTCATTTTGTTTATGGAGCACATGTATAGAGATAGTTCTGACAACACAGTTAAGGTGGAACATTGATCCCTGAGGCTGATGCTTGTGAGGCTAACTGAGAACTCTGGCTTAACTGTGCTGTCTGTATTTCCAAGCACTGTTATTGCATGTACCTAAGCCAGAATGAGGTCATACTTCAATTTTGAAGTGTGGGTTCTAGTGACACATATAAAATTCAATTGAAAGGTTAAAAAAATTGTACATTGTACCATTGTAAATTATGAGCTTTATGGAATCATTAAGTAGTAAAATCTCAAGGATAATGATTATTATCTAATGATGTCCTAAAGATTGAAACTATTATAAAAATTCGAGGGGATTGACGAAAGTTAAAATGGAGCATCAAAATCATGCATGACATCTAGTCTATGAAATCTCTCAAATTGTTTCAGTTGCTTCTAAATAATTGTAGTGGGGTAAACACAATAATTTATTTATAGTTTAGTTACATTGAGCACTTCTATCAGAAATCAAGTGATACTTAGCTTTTTAAAATCATTCTTGCTATTTTTGTTTCAGCTTAATAATTACACTTTTGGGTAGGTTCAGTAGAGATGTTCTGTCATACTTCATGCTATACCTCAACTGTATTTTATGTCACCAGTAGTAATCACACTTTTATAATTTATCATTCTGAATAAAGCACTACAAGAGGCGAAACCTACTTCCAAACCTTAGAAATTCGAGTATAGCCATGTCTTAGTGATTGAGTGATGTCTTACCATGTTGATACTTTTATGTGAATCTCCCAAAACCTGTAAACTTAGGCACTAATATAGTTAGATCCACATATAATGACTACGCATGTCTCATACCTTGATAATTTCCATATCAATTATTTCACATTCGATTTTGTAAAATATCATAAATATGTTCTGTATTTACATCATTAATTCCTGTTGTCTCTCCAATTGCCCCACCCCCCTCCATATCAAGTGGTTTGGGGCCCTCAGTGGGCAGAGTAATTTCTCTTTAGGACTGTGACTACTGATAGGTTCTCTATGTCATAGTGAGAATCACTAGTTAATATTCTATGGCTTATAAAAATAAAGTTGAAAAGGTAGTGTAATGAGGTAGATCAGTGGAAGTAGAACGGAGGACACGGGACAGGATATGAACAAGTTACATTTTTACATATATGAAAATTTCAAAGTATAAAACATACTGTAACTTGTAATTTGTTTCTTCTGGTACTTCAAAGATATATCCTATTTTCTGGCCTCCTATTTAAATATGAAAAATCAGTGTTCATTAAAATTTCAATTCCTATGTATATAATGTCATTTTCCTCTGGATTCGCTTTTTATGTGCTTTAATTATAGGACAATTTTTATCAATCTATGTTATCTTTTTGTTTTTTCAATTATTTCAACTCACTATGTGCAATGCTGTTCAAAATTGTAGTATTTAAAATTTGTAGTTGTATTTCAGTTTATACTTTTCAGCTATAGAACATTTCTTTTTATGTTCCATATATTTACAAATGTCCCCCTTTGCTAGAAGCTCATTCGTTTTTATCAAATTTGACATTTGTGAAAAAATTTTTTATTCTTAAATGTTGAAAAATGAAAATAGATCCATATTTATCACCCTCCACAAAATTAAAGTCCAAGTGTATCAAAGACCTCAACATAAAACCAGACACACAAGGAAAAGTGGGGAAGAGACTTGAACTCATTAGCATGGGAGATAACTTCCTGAACAGAACACCAACAACACAGGCTCTAAGATCCACAATCAATAAATGGGACCTCATGAAACTGAAAATCTTTTGTAAAGCAAAAGACACTGTCACCAGAACAAAACAACAGCCTACAGAATGGGAACCAACCCTACATCTGACAGAATATATAAAGAACTCAAGAAGTTAAACACCCAGCAAACCAAGCAATCCAATGGAGTACAGAGCTAAACAGAATTCTCAGCAGAGGAATATTGAATGTCAGGAAAACACTGAAAGAAATGCTCAACGTCCTTAGTCATTTGGGAAATGCAAAGCAAAATGACCCTGAGATCTCATCTTCCCCCCTCAGAATGGCTAAGATAAAAAACTCAAGGGATGATGCATGCTGGTGAGGTTGTAGAGAAAGCGTAACTCTCCTCCATTGATGGTGGGAATGTAAACTTGTTTTGTTTTCTTTTTAAGACAGGCTTTTTCTTTGTACCCTTGGATGTCCTGGGCTAGCTTTGTAGTTCAGGCTGGCCTCAAACTCACAGAGATCTGCCTGTCTCTGCCTCTCTGAGTGCTCAGATCACAGGCATGGTAAAAATACTAAGAATAGTATTCTTATTAAATTACATGGATTGCCACAATTCTTACTGTTTTTGTTTGCTTCTCTTTTAACAATGTGATTATCTGAGTAAAATTAAATATCCTTTATTTTATCCTAAGGCATTCATTTGAACTAATTATTTTGAAATATATTTATTTTGGAGTTTTAATTGATCAGTTCAGAAAGAAAGTTTTAGAGTAAAAACCATGTTCCTAAATAATAACCGTTTGAAGAACAAGGCATTTTTTACAGTTGGAAGATTCTCATCCACCAATATATCATTACTGAGTCTTAATCTAAGTCATAGGTCTTTATAGTACTTTGTTTAAATTTACAACTTTTAGTTACAGAATATAAAATAAATGAGCAATACCTTATGAAACTTGGAGGACCCATCACAAACAGTAAGAAAACTGTAAAATTAATATTCACAATGCTTATACCCACCAATTGGACTCACAGAATGGTGGTCATATTCTAAGGTGGTCTTTAAAGACTACCATTTCCTAGCATTTGGGAAAAACTCCAAGGAATTTTAAAAGAATGCTTATAATGTCAGTATCTAAATGTCCTCAAACTCAAAATCCCAGTCTCCAGAAACAGCAATATTGTATTATCCTGTGGCAGTTGTTTACAGGCGAATGGGAAATTGATAGAAAAATAATTACTGTCAAAAATATGTGTATATAACCTATGAGCTAGAAATTCTATTCATATTATATTATATAACTAATAAATTATTTAGAAAATTGAGATTTTTTTTTAGCAAGGATATATGGATATATATATTAAATTCATGAAGAAATAATAAATTAATTAATAATATCCATAAAACATAATGCTACAAACCAAAGAGTAAAATTAAGTCATTAGTTAATCAAACTGCAGAGATGTCTCTCTCTTTAATTATATTAACATAATGAACCAAATCTGGGTATAATATGTAAAACAAACTGATTTTTTTATTCATGAAAAGTGATTCATGATTGGAGAAATAGCTCATATTAACTTACAGTATTATCTTGAAGAGATCTTAATTAACAGAGAGACAAAAAGAAACAAAAATGATCTTGCATTTCAGAATTCTAATGATAAACTTTTTTTTATTAATTACACTTTATTCACTTTGTATTCCCCCATAAGCCCCTCCCTCCTCCCCTCCCCTTTCTTCACTCATGCCCCTCCCCAAGTCCACTGATAGGGGAGGTCCTCTTCTCCTTCCTTCTGATCTTAGTCTATCAGATCACATCAGGAGTGGCTGCATTGTCACCTTCTGTGGCCTGGTAAGGCTGCTCCCCCCCCCCCCTCAGGGGGAGGTGATCAAAGAGCAGGCCAATCAGATTATGTCAGAGGCAGTTCCTCTTCCCATTACTATTGAACCTACTTAGACACTAAACTGCCATGGGCTACATCTGTGCAGGGGATCTAAGTTATCTCCATGCCTGGTACTTGGTTGCAGTATGATTCTCTGGGAAGACCACTGTGTTCAAATTTTTTGGTTCTGTTGCTCTCCTGGTGGGGTTCTATTTTATATTTACAGTTGTGAGCTCAGCCCCTTAATAGCTTGAGCTATCTCTCCAGCCCTAATGACAAAGTATTTAACAACTTTATCAGGTTTCTTATGTGTTAATCACATATTTTTTCTCAGTATAACACATTCCCATAACAAATACATATAATAAAAAAAATGTTTACATAAAAGAACCTCCTAATTGTCCAAACAAATGTTGAAAGACAATATTATTAAGCTACATCCTCTACAGACACTACCAAATATAACATATTTTGGATATAGACACACCTTGATCTTCAGATGACTTGCTGGATTCTATTCACTAGAATCTGGAAAGTTGAAGACATAATGTGTGTCTGTGGAAGGAAAAGTCACCTTCCAAGGAGCTGCAGGATGACTGATTGGAAATGTAATTACGGTGTTTCACTACAAGAAACTCATTATGCAATCACACTATATGAGGGCAATATAATTTGATGATCTCAGTCTCAGAAAAGAAACTTTAAAATCTTTTGGAACCTTAATTAAGGGGATTTGGAAGCAGTAAATTTAAAGCTGATCATTAATCATTACACAAGTTGGAAAACAAGAGAGGCCAACTAGCTCAGATGTCCCTGCTGTTAAACCCCTCAAAAATGTGTCTGAAATTAAGTCATTGGATGGAGGTTCTGTACAAGGCAAGGTGATATGGAAAGAGGCAACATTGTCAGGATAAATTGCTGTTTCTCCACACATGCTTTGTTTATTAATCTCCTATTTAATACCTCTTCTACATTGTCCAAGATATCGATAGACATTCACTTATATAGTATAGAATTTCCTGGTAAAATATAAAAATATTTTATTCAGTTGCCAAAAAATAACATTGAAATTTATTTTATTTCATGAAGTGTTCAATTACAGTTAAGGGGTGAAACTTGGGCTTATTATTTTGAATAATGGGTTATTGTAGTGGAACCTTTTGTCTAGATTTTTTGTGTCTGTGATTTTTTTTTTAAGTCTATGTCTCTAGTGAGGAAAACTGCCAGTGACTTCCTTTAGGATACTCTGTCTCAGCACATGTCATGCCATCTTATTTTATTTCATCTTATTTTATGAAGTTATATGTTATCTATCCAAACGAGATGTCTAGCTTCTTATACATTGTATATATGTAATACACATTATATATTTTATATATAATATATTAAAGGAATTATTTTGTGTATACATATATGTATATGTTTGAATGATTTCTTGAGGCTTTATCAAATAATCTTGACATTATTTGTCTCGTGTTCCTCATTTTTCTTCAGTATCGGCGTTCTTTTTTTTTCTCTCTCTCTCTTGTAGAAGCCTCCTCTCCTCTTTTTCCTTAGTAAGGAGCCTCCTCTACATTTTTCCACTTCCCAATTTATGTCCCAATTTGTATCTTTCTATTTGCTCTCATATCTTGACCTAACCATACTCTGCTCTTTTTCTTTCATGGTTTCTACAGTCTATCCATGTTGAATATTCACTGGTAAATATATGGAGCTATGAACCACAAATGAGAGGGAACATGCACAATTTGTCTTTCTGGGTTATGTTTATTTCATTCAATATTATCTTTCCTACGTCTATTCATTTACTATGATTGTAGGGAGAAAGGAGTGGAAAAATTATATATTTTATATTAATTTAAAATACACTTAAAAAGAAAAAAAAAACATACAATTTTATTTGAGGAACTCTCTTGGCTTTCCTTGTAATTCTAGAGGGTAAAAGCAGCTCATCACTCAAGCCAGGTGGAGTGTTCCATTAGGTGAGCAGAACTTGTGTTTGTGCACACAGAAAGACGAAAAACGGAGAAACAGAAACAAAAGAGTGCAGGAAGAATAATAGAAAAGTAAATTCTCCCAGGATTGGTGATATATGTTTTTAATTCCACAATCATCAGAAGACAGAGCCAGGAGTATGTCTGGGGGATTGAGATCAGCTTGGTCTACATAGATCCAGATACACAGATACATAGAGAGACCCTATCTCAAGATAAACAAACAAACAAATGAAATGAAGAAGAAAGGAAGGAAGGAAGGAAGGAAGAAAAGAAAACAAAGAAGAGTATGCCTTTGCCAAAGGTTAGCCTGTGTTGCCTATATGAAACAGCAACAGACATAATAAGCAGCATCCGAGTTTGAATTTGGAAATAATGTCATGATCTCTTCTCTTTCCCTCCCCCTTATGTCTTATTCTCTTTCCCACGGAGGAGGTAAATAATTATGTCTTAAAAATATGCATATTTTTTCCTTCTTCATAAATCAGTCAAGTTTTTCCTTACTTTGACTCTCTTATAATTATCCAGAATTATTTTCCTATTTTTGTACTGCAATGTCTTTCTCATAATTTATTTTTTAACTGAAGATGTGGTTTATGGTGTCTTAAGTAATTCAGAAAGGAATTAGTGGGAAAAAAAAATGGAAGACCAGAGCAGGGGCTGTCACTGTCATGAATTCAATGGCCAGCAGTCTCTTTGGTCACCACCCCCTAGGGGGAGCAGCCTTTCCAGGCCACAGAGGAAGACAATGCAGCCAAAGCTGATGAGACATGATAGGCTAGGGTCAAATAGAAAGGGAGGAGGCCCAACAGTTGGCCATAAGTCTCAGCATCTGATTTGATAGTCTGCAAGGCAAAGACTTTCAGAGGCCCTCTGTGGCAGGTTCCTAGCTTGTTTCCTGTTTTCTTCTTCTTCTGATGTACATTTTTTTTTTTTTTTTGCCTTTCTGGATGGGGGTTGAGCATTTTAATCAGAGTCCTCTCTCTTGATTAGTTTCTTTAGATGTACAGATTTGAGTAGGTTTATCCTATATTATATGTCTATGTGAGTGAGTATATACTGTGTGTGTCTTTCTGTTTCTGGGACAGCTCACACAGGATGATCCTTTCCAGGCCCCACCATTTAACTGCAAATTTCATGATTGCCTTATTTTTCATTGCTGAGTAATACTCCATTGTGTAGATGGAATCTTATGTAAGAAGTGGGAAATAGTAAGATCTGGAGAGGACAGGAACTCCACAAGGAGAGCAACAGAACCAGAAAATTTGAACACAAGGGTCTTTCCAGAGACTCATACTCCAACCAAGTACCAGGCTTGGAAATAACCTAGAAGCCCTGCACATATGTAGCCCATGGCAGTTCAGTGTCCAAGTGGGTTACATAGTAATGGGAAGAGGAACTGCCTCTGACATAATCTGATTGGCCTGCTCTTTGATCACGTCCCCCTGAGGGGAGAACAGCCTTACCAGGCCACAGAAGATAACAATGCAGCCACTTCTGATGGGATCTGATAGACTAAGATCAGAAGAAAGGAGAGGAGGACCTCCCCTATCAGTGGACTTGGGAGGGGCATGTGTGAAGAAGGAGGAGGGTGGGACAGAAGGGGAGGAGGGTGGGGCTTATGGGGGGATACAAAGTGAATAAAGTCTAATTAATAAAATTTTAAAAAAAGGGAGGAGGCCTGCTGCACCCCTCAGTGGACTAGGGGAGGGGCATAGAGGGAGAAGGGTGAGGGTGAGTGGGACTGGAAGAAGACTAGGAAGGGCAACAGCGGGGATAAAAAGTGAATAAATTGAAATAAACAAAGAAACAAGCAAAAGAGCAGGCAACCGAGTTCATGACAGAAGCAACACCTGTTCTCCTTATTCTGGTCTCCACATGGAGACTGAGCTGCCAATAGGCTACATCTGAGCAGGCAGTCCTGATGAGACTTGATAAGCTGTGGGCAGATGGCAAAGGAGTAGAACTCCCCCTTGCAGTGTAGTAGAGGAAAGGATAGGAGGGATAGGGAATGAGGGTGGGACAGGAAGGATTTGAGGGAGGAATCTTCAATTCGGATAATAAATAAATTTTAAAAAATAAATTAAAAAATAAAAAAGATGAAGAAATGTTGCAGTATTCTTTTTAATTTTTTCTTTTTTTATATTAATCACAGTTTATTTACTTTGTATCCCAGCCATACCCCCCTTCCTCATTCCCTCCCAATCCTACCCTCTCTCCCTCATCTTCTCCCATGCCCCTCTCCAAGCCCACTGATAGGGAGGTCCTCTTCAATCTGACCCTCGCTGATTAGGTCTCATCAGGACTGGCTTCATTGTCTTCCACTGTGACCTGGCAAGGCTGCTCCCCTCTCAGGGGGAGTTGATCAAAGAGCCAGTGACTGAGATCATGTCAGCAACAGCCCATTTCTCTTACTAGGGAACCCACTTGAAGTATGAGCTTCTGTGGGCTACATCTGTGCAGGGGTGTTAGGTTATCTCTATGCATGGTTGGAGTATCAGTCTCAAAACAGACCCCTGGGCCCAGATTTAATAACATTTAGTATATAACGAGTTAAATAATTGTGATTGGGAATATACTTTAATCTGTAAACTTCATCAGTAACTAGCAGCATGGTCAAATAAATGCATAGTAATTAATTGCTATTCTATATAAAAAAGAATATTACAGTTTTTAAAATAACATTTGTTCCATTTTTTCATATAGGGTAGGATTATTTGAAATTTAACGCTTTAGTAGCTTTCATTAAAAAATAAGGAAATATGATTGTGCTTTAAGTTTTAGAGAGATAAACTTGTGAAGTGTCAATATTAAAGGTGAGAACTATAAACAAAATGTCTATAATTACCTTTAATTAGTTGTCAAAGACCTACCAATTCAAAAGCTCTTATTAAATGATACATAGTTTTTTTCTGCTAGGACGGAATCAAGAATATCATTCTTTATGAGAGGTGGCATGGCAAAGTAGCAAATGCTATAAGAGGCACAGGAGTATTGTGATGTATGTACTTTTTCGTAGTGCCTTTCTTTATCTCTTCAGCAAATTTTGCACATGAGAAAACTAGCTAACCGTGACCTGGTTTTTGTTCTACTTGCCTAGAAGTAAGATAATGGTAACTTAGTGTTAAGCATCGTTTGCTAACCTGCTTTATATGTAATTTGGGAGTGAGTTAAATGAAAGAGGTCTGTGGGCCTACATCAGACTTTTAAAAATCCTTCCAATATAAGATTTACTTGCTTCAATTTTATTCTTAATAACTGTGCAATGGTGTTTGCTAGAGACAACATAGTATATGGATGTTTAGAAAATTAACTGTGGTAAAGTATGAAAATGCAACTCTCTTATTTAAGTTACTCCACAATATTGGAAAAAAATTTAAATAATGGCACTGTTTTGCTTGGATTAAAAACTAGTTTATATTATTTTATTTAGTGGGTGTGTGTTTGTATGGTGTGTGTGTGTGTGTGTGTG
Organism: Rhombomys opimus; assembly: GCA_010120015.1. NCBI lineage: Eukaryota > Metazoa > Chordata > Mammalia > Rodentia > Muridae > Rhombomys > Rhombomys opimus. Next base: position 482,642 of record REGO01000634.1, read on the forward strand.
TGCGTATGTGTGTGTGTGTGCTAGTGAGAGAGTGGAAGTCAGGGGACAGCATGCTTGAATTCATTGTTTTTCTGCCTGGTGAGGCCTGCAATCCACTTCAGCTTTGTCAACAGGGGCCTTTATCATACTGTAGTCTTCAAATCTTGCTGGTGTCACTTGGATTTTATCTACAAAAAAGTAAATATTATTTCATAAATATGTTACTAAGAATAAATGTATTGAATTAGAAATAGTGTTTCCTCAAGATCCAGCTATACTACTCCTAGGCATATATCCAAAATTTGCTCAAGTACACAACAAGGACATTTGCTCAACCATGTTTGTAGCACCTTTATTTGTAATAGCCAGAACCTGGAAACAACCCAGATGCCCCTCAATGAAGGAATGGATACAGAAATTGTGGTATTTTTACACAATGGAATACTACTCAGAAATCAAGGCAAATGGTTGGATCTAGAAAATATCATTCTGAGTGAGGTATCCCAGAACGAGAAAGACACACATGGTATATACTCACTCATATAGTCTTATAAGATATGATAAACACAATGAAATCTATACACCAAAAGAAGATTAACAAGAAAGAGGACCTGGGGTAAGATGATCAATCTTCACTTAGAAAGACAAATGGTAGGTTCATTGGACATAGGAGAAAACAAGTAACAGTACAGGAGCCTACCACAGAGGTCCTTTGAAAGACTCTACCTAGCAGTGTATCAAAGCAAATACTAAGACTCATAACCAAACCTTCAGCAGAGTGCAGGGAATCATATGAAAGAAGCGGGATTTTGTATGACATGGAAAAGATAGGAGCTCCACAAGGACCAAATATATCTGGGCACAGGGGTCTTATATGAGACTGTTTCTCCAACCAAGGACTATGTATGGCTATAACCTAGAACCTCTGCTTGGATGAAGCCCATGGTTGCTCAGTAACCAATTGGTTTCCCATTGTAAGGGGAACAGGGACTATCTCTGACAGGAACTCAATGGCAGGCTCTTTGACCTCCCCACCCCCCAAGGGAGGAGCAGCCCTGCTAGGCCACAGAAGAGGACTTTGCAGCCAGTCCTGAAGATACTTGATAAAACAGGGTTAGATGAAAGGGGAGGAGGACTCCAATCAGTGGACTTGGAAAGGGGCAGGGAGGAGATGAGAAAGGGAGGAAGGGTTTGGGAGTGAATGAGGGAGTGGGATACAGAGTTAATAAAATGTAACTAATAAGAAAGAAAGAAAGAAAGAAAGAAAGAAAGAAAGAAAGAAAGAAAGAAAGAAAGAAAGAAAGAAAGAAAGAAAGAAGAAAAGAAAAGAAAACTTAGGGTGCAAACAACAGTAACAAATATATAGTTTTGAAATCAGTTTTATATTGCATTGAAGTAAATGTCAACAGATACCACCATGTAGCAAAATCTATATGGGAACCCTGGAAAACTGAAAACTGTAAGTTACCTTGCAATCAGAATGCTCGCAAACCATTGAGGAGGCAGCGGCTATGCCTGTGGGTCTTAAAATTGCAATGATCCTTTAGTCTACTATTCACGAGCAGTGCGATTGCTAGTGAGTGCCTCTGTGATCAACTAACTTACTAAGAGAACTCATTGCCATGTTATGGTATGAATAATTATTAGTTGATTTTTATTTCAAAGTAATGATACTTTTCTCTAAAGAAAGGGGTTGTATTTATTCCTCTGTTAAACTAGTTTATAATATATTAAGTTATTAACTTTGTGAAATAGTTCTGGTACTTCACCTAGTGGATGCTAATGTCACAACATCAATTAAGTCTTTTTAGAGTATGTAGGAAAAAATGTATCTAGTAGTCATATAATTCAACTAATACTTAAATAAAAAAGAGATGCTTTGGTATGCATTTCATTTAAAATGGGTGTGAAAAATTCTATGAAGAAAATATGTCATAGGTTATTTATAGAAATGTATTTTTCACAATTTGTAGATTTGCCTATTTGGTGAATTTTGTATGGAGAATAAAAGAAATCACAGTAAAAGATTATTAAGAAGTGGACAATTTAAACACAATTGAGAAAACTGTAACTATGAACTAGGGAAGGTGACTCAGTGGTAAAGATCTACCACAGGAGAAGGAGGACCTGAGTTCAGATTGTGATGCCCACTCACAGATCTGGATGTGGCAGTATTCACAGGTTACTCTCAGGGCTCAGATTCAGAAAGCAGGATCTTGGGGCTTGCTGGTCAGTCAGCCTAGTGTGACTGGTGAGCACCTGTCTCAAATCAACTCAGTGAGAAATAATAGAGGGTATCTGTGTTCAGGTGTCCTTGGAAGTGTTCTTTGATCATCTCCCCTGAGGGGGGTGCAGCCTTGCCAGGCCACAGAGGAAGACAGTGCAGCCACTCCTGATGAGACCTGATAAGCTAGGGTCAGATGGAAGGGGAGGAGGTCCTCCCTATCAGTGGACTAGGGGAGGGGCATAGGGGGAGAAGTGCAAGAGTGGGTGAGACTAGGACAAGACCAGGAGGCTATAGCCAGAATACAAAGTGAATAATTAATTATTAATTAATTAATTATTAACAGAATGAAATATAACAAATAATAATTTTATGCTTTCTTGAAAAAATTATCTTTAATGAGATTTTAATTTAGAAGACATTTACTATAAATGCTGTTTTCTTTTATAGTTTCTTCCTTTGATTTATTTTGAAGTAAAACTATTGCTTTTTAAAAATGTTATATTTTCTATGTTCTAAAATGTGCCAGAATCTTATGACATAAAAGAAACATATTTTTTAAATAATTTTGCTTCATTTTAAATTATAATAAAAACTTTTAAATTATATGGTGTTTTATAGCATTGTTTAGTTGAGAAGACAGAAGGAAGCAGAGAAAAATTAGTCTTCATATAATTGCATACATATTCCTCTGAACATATGGTAGCTGTGCATTATCGTCATAATCCATGGATCTAGGAGCTTGACAGGAAGCACATTCTTGTTTTCTAAGTGCCCCAAGTAGAAATAGTCGTAATTTGAAATAAATAATTTCTAGCACTGATCAAAAATCACTTTACTTATCTTTTCACAGACTGTCTGCTATTAATAAAATTAAACTGTATAATTATGATTATTCCTGGCATATATATTCATGCAATTCAGGGAGGAAATGTAGAAGAAATCATTTATACCAGTAGGAGAAATGAGAAAAAGGCGTACACACAATGATATAATATGAAAAATGTTCAGAGGAAACTGGGATTTTTAGAAATGTCATACTTCCATTCATTTGCTCTATCAATATACATGGGACACTGCATGGAGCTTTGTGGTATGTTCCCACCATTTCACGCAACGGATGATCTAACTTAGGATATCAAAAATAATACATAAATAAATGAGCGCCTGATTCTAACTGAGAGAATCAAGAAAACTTTCGGTGAGAGGAAATTTGGATTAGACTTAACATAAGAAAAAGTGAAAACATTTTAAACATTGTTATCACATTGTGTATAAAGGTCACAAAATAATGTGAAAGAATTTGTATTTAATGTAAACTAAATCTAATCCAAAATATAATAACGAGAAAGAGTAAGGCAGGAACAAGGGCCTAGCCTGGGAAGATAATAAAATATTAAAAGAAAATTCTACTGGACATCCATTATCCCCTCTGATAGGCAAAGAGGGTAGGGAACAGGTGAACATCAGAATGTCTAAATAAGATCACGATTTCTGTAGAGAAAAAGAGTATGAACATAAATTTTCTTTGGGATTTCTAAAATTGTATACTACCATTTGTTTGTTTATAAATGCAGTAGTCCTCACTCCTCTAATGGAAATGATAAGGAAGCAGACTTATCTTTACTTAGTCATGTTTTTACTCACAAATATCTAGATTTTCCTTCATGTACAATTGTATGTGTTATCAGTTCACAGCCAACAACAGTGAGTTCCAAGGCCTGGGAAAGTAACTACTTAGTTAACAAGAGAAAATGGTGGGTTTTTTTGTGATTATTCGAATATTTGTTGAAGGCTCTATACTCAGGTACAGTATAACAGGAAAGAAAAGGAACAGTTCTCTCAGTAGGTTCATAATGAGGGGGCTAGGAGGAGGGGCTGTACACAGAACACGGTGATGCACTATGCTATAATGAAACTCATCATTTTTTAAACTAAAACATTAATTAATCAAACAGTAGAAAGTCTACTACTGGGTAGAACTGGAAAAAAAAGTAAAAAATAAAAAAATAAGGAGTGTACTGTTTCTGTAGGCCTGAACCAGGTTACTCAGTATCTATGGAAAGGAAAAAAAAAATAAAAAATAAATCGAGATAAACCCACTTATGCTGGCTTGATCTGAAAAATAGATTTTGTTTAGTTTGTCCCAAATGAGGAAATAAGTGAAACCTCCCTGTAGGCTAACTGTTACCTCGGGAGTCTGTAGTTTATGAATACGGGATGGAGTCGCATCATCACCTCTGACTGGTGAAGTACCAAGCTCCATCGTTTCCAGAGTGGCAGCAGTCACCTCTTCCCGGTGTCAGTCACTCCTGCTCCGCGGGACTGAGATCGGCGACTTTTCCATCTTTCATGACTGCACACGAAAGGGGCCTGCAGATGACTGAACTGGCTTACAAGGCAGATCTCAGACCAACTGAAATGAGATACTCATAGATGCATGACAAAGGTAGGCTCCAGAGTGTTCATGGAAGGCAGGCTAATGCTGAATCTACAGCCTTGCGGCAGTTACTGAGTTGCCTTTGCAAGAATGGGAGTCAAGCTGAAACAATCTGTTTGATTCAACCTACTTTACAGCAACTTCTGCATAAATTGTGAATCATTTCCATATCCCAGAAGTTGTGAGTCCCCGAAAATAGGTAAAAATCAACTGAAAGAAAGAATTGTTTGTGGCACAGGTATGTCTAGGTGAAGAGGACAATGCAGCCAGTCCCGATGACACCTGATAGGCTAGGACCTCCCCTATCAGTGGACTTGGGGAGTGGCTTGGGAGGAGATGAGGGAAGGTGGGATTGGGAGGGAAAGAAGGACAGGGCTACAATTGGGATACAAAATGAATAAACTTATTAATATAAAACGTAAAAATTTAATTAAAAAAGTCATAGTGAGCATGTATGTTGTATGGGACTGGGCAAAGGTCTGGCTTGTTCTCCCTTCATGGATGTGTCTGCTTGCAGTGTTTGCTCTGCTTTACTATCACAAGGCTAAACTGTCTCTTATCTTTGCTCTGTTCCACAGTGTTTAGTACTGTGTTTTGTTCTGTTCTTCCTAAAGACGGGCCATATTAAAGATAATCCCACTGTAATGAGGCCATCACGCCAAGACCACAGGTGCCCAACTTCAGTTTTTAGGCTTTGTCCCTTGGGTTCCTCCCAAAGCTTAGGACCCTGAGGGATTTGAAGGAAATAAGTGATCTAATTTTTAAACTATACATTTGTTGTAGCTTCATAAGATTTTACTATATATGTACAGTCTTTTTAAATAAGTCTATTTTTAAATTTAATTTCACACAAGTTCTCACAAACCTTGACACATAATAAAATCTAAAATCTAGGAAGTATACTCAACTAGTCCTTAATTTTAACACACTAACCTAGATACAATAGGTATATTAGAAAAAGTGGTTTTTCAATATTTGATTTCATTAATTGTCATATTCTGCTATTTAAAAAATATTGTATCACATTTACAACTAACAATACCACTAAAATATTTATAAATATTTATCATTGTATTTGTTAATTTTAATATGGCATCATGTTTCAAGAGGTACACATTTTATTAAATAGAAGTTGCTTTCTGTATATTTCCAAGACAGATTTAAATTCTTAAGATTTTGTAAGTATTCTAAACTAATAAAACTACCACTTCATCATCTAAAATATTGTTAGCCCAATGTTAAATGGTAAGTTCATCAGAATTTTATCACTAGCAATATTTCTAAGTGTTTAGTAGGACTTAATTCTATGTATATTTTTGTTGATTTCCAAATGACAAAGTTTATGTCTGCAGCAATTTGGTATTATACCAAAGACTAAGCATTCTATAATCTTTTTTTATTTTTTTTT